>CAUJRU010000214.1:0-616785 GCA_963277665.1 Viscum album
TGCGGCTCAAAGTCTGAGGGGGGGGCATTTGTAGGTGCCAAAATATTAAACATAGAGGGAAGAAGGAAAAGAAGCCCGCACAATGCCTCGTGAAGCTCCGACGCGGAGGTCCCCCCGAGCAATGCGGCCGCAGTGAAGCAAAGGAGGTGGAACCGCTCCGCAAACTCCCTGATGTTCGCGAGCCCACCGCGAAGAAAAGGAGGAGGTACCGCTCCACGAACACCCTGACATTTGAGAGCCCTCCGTGAAGCAAAGGAGGCGATACCGCTCCACGAAAACCCTGACGTTCGCGACCCCCGCCGCGAAGCACCTGCCGCTCAATCGCGCTGCGTGAGATCTGCTTCACGGCACCCCTTGCCTATAAATACTGGGCTCCCACTGAGTCCAGGAGGTGGACAATCCAACCTTTTGGATTATTAACCCCCGAATCGCGAAGAACCCTTCTCCCTAGGAATCATGAGCTTTGCGAGCTATTTTTGCTTCTCGAGATGCCATCGCCTTGTCTCGTTCTGAGCCCCTCTTTCGAGAGGGATGCCCTTCGCGAAGCCTAAGGGAATTCGCGAAGGAAGGGGATTCCCAAGGGAACCCGGGCAGCCACAGAGCGTTTATGCCTCATGAAACACCCATCCTGTACTACCAATCCACATGTCAAGGCAGGGTCGATGCACATCTCAAAGCACACTGCTTCGCAGCACCTTGCTTTGTGAGGTAGTGCTCTGCGAATACCATTCCACTTCGCGAAGCACCTCCCATTCCCACCCCTACCCCATGCTAAGGCCAAGGAACTCCAATTCACGAAGCACACTACTTTTCTTGGAAATTCCTCTTCCCATGCGACCCTCCAAGTTTTCACGATGTGATTTCAAAGTCCCATGGACAACAACACTCATAGCTTTGCTTCGTCTAATGCTTCTTCGCATAGGCACACTCACATCTATTGCTTCTTTACATAGCCACGCTAACGTGGACCCCTCGATGGTTCGCTCTGCGACCCCACTTGACCATGGCCTTGCCAGTACCTTCTCTCCCCCAAGGAGCAGAGGGTACTAGTCATGTATGTCCTAGGGGTGTGGAGTAAACCCACCTCCTCCATGCTGCAGGACGTTAAACTGCCAAGAACCTCGCCCTCAACACATGACGTTAAACTGTGATCCGACCCTAATCTTCGCATGCAGGGTCCCCCCGTCTCGGACAATATTTACGCCGCTCGTCTCCATGGGAATGGAATAACCCTCACAAGGGATGATATCCTCCTTCTCGGAGTAGCGTATGTCCACAGAAGAAGGGAAACCACCTTGGTATAATCCCCCATACCTCTTTTGCGGAAGGTAGCACCTTTGTACCTCCGTACTTCCCCACTACCAAGGACATTTGAGGGCGCGATAGGGAACGGGGTACCTTTCATATTTGGTCTGAAATCCCACTCCCGCCGCTCTTTTCCGCACTTCAGGCATCCATCCTCGAGTAAGTCCCAGCACAATGGTCCGCCTAACGCGTAAGCCCCTCTTTGTTTCCCATGGATGCATCCTTCGTGATGTGATCGTCTTGTCTCGGAAACCTCTTGTTTCTCACACCGAGCATGACTCACGTGATCTTAGAGTGATCATAGACCTTGACCCCCACCTTAAGAGAACTACGAGGACTTTGATCCATGCCAAGGCATGGTACGTAGGAAGCCTCCACGAGGTTCAAGCCCACCACTCGGTCGTTTCATCACGCCGAGTTCCACCCCCGTCCAGCATGATGTTAAACTGTATACCCCCATCCAACATGATGTTAAACGGTATACCCCCATCCAGCATGACGTTAAACTGTATGCCCCCATCCACCATGACATTAAACTGTATGACCTCGTCCAGCATGACGTTAAACTATATGCCCCGTCCAACATGACGTTAAACTGCACATCCATTTGAACTATGAGGTCTTTGATCCATGTCAATGCATGGTACGTAGGAAGCCTCCACGAGGTTCAAGTCCACCGCCCATCATTTATTCACGTCAGGTTCCACCCTCATCCAGCATGACGTTAAAATGCATTCCAGTCCGACGGCAACCCGTTGTGACCAACCCGAACTCCGAGGAATTTTATCCATGTCAAGGCATGGTACATAGGAAGCCTCCCTGAGGTTCAAGCCCATCTCCCATCGGACCAAGGTCCTTTCTTTACATCGGTTCGCCAAAACCATCCATTTTCTCCAGAACTACGAGGTCTTTGATCCATGTCAAGGCATGGTACGTAGGAAGCCTCCCCGAGGATCAAGCCCACCACCAATGGACAAACGGGTTCACCTCCACTTAAGTTCGCTGACGAAAACCACCATCTGAACTATGAGGACTTTGATCCGTGTCAAGGCACGGTATGTAGGAAGCCTTCCTAAGGATCAAGCCCAACGATCATTGGCCCAGACCGTATCCTTGTCGATTTGCCAAGCCCCCCCCCCCCATTTTCTCCTAAACTACGAGAACTTTGATCCATGTTAAGCCATGGTACGTAGGAAGCCTTCCTGAGGTTCAAGTCCACCACCTGTTGGTAATTATGACTTCATTCACGTCAGTCCACTAACACCTGGGCAGCCTAGTGTGTATGCCCCACACCACCGGAACAAGGTCCACATTCACATCAGTTTGCTGACAACGCCCATCGGACCAAGGTCCACACTCATGTTGGTTTTCTGAAAACACCATCGGGCCATGGTCCACCTTCAAGGCAGTTCATCGACACCACCCCGAACTATGCAGACTTTGATTCCCTACCACAGGGATACGTAGGTGGTCTCTTCGAGGCTCAAGCCCAACTTTACTGTCGCCCTTGTGATGGTCTTGTTTCATCCCCTCTCCGCTTTATCCATCCATCCATCATCCACCCTGATTCTTACCCAGGTCGCCACATCCCGGTGAGATCATGCCACTCCACTCCCCTCCACAGCGTCCAGGAAGCTGCCCACGAGCTGGCCCCGATATCGGCATCCCTTCAAGGGAAATTCCTCAACCTGATCCATTCCAGCTAGTGTTCTAATCAGGCCGATCCGTCTCCACTGGACGCTAAACCTGTGGCATACCCTGCATTAAACATAGGAAGGTGAGGAAAACCTCAGATACATGCCTATGACATATGATTCCCCACGCTCGATGTGGGGTGCCTCGGGCTTCCACGCCCTCGAGAAGCCCTATGACAAGGGACAAAAGACAAACACACCAATTCCCCAGCATTCAGACATACTACTGATGCCTCGACGTGACAACTCCCCCGACTGAAGGTTTCTGCTCTGACCGGACCCTTTGGAAGGAAGAACCGACATCCCATCATCCCAGTTTCGATCAAGGAGCAGACGCCCCTGAATAAGGAGCGAATGTCGCCCGCCTTTGGAAAGCGGGAATGCGGGGCAACAGCGGCGCGCCCTCACAGACAGATGCATGCACCCCGGAGAAAGAGTCAGAAACAATGTGTAAATGAAATAATTTTTGATTTATGTTATACGAAACACCAAAGGGAGATTGCACTACACGAAACCCTGACCTGGCTTGCATTACATGCAATCGCAACCTTCCTCGATAGCGTGTGTTGTACGCAATACCGGGTTTTAATGAACAACGATATATGGTTATAATATTATCACGAAATAGCCGTTATGAAAATTATTAACTAAATTTTTAATTTTATAACATTATTATTCATCTTACTAATTTTCTAGAACATGGTATGAGAATAAAATAAATTTTTCAGGTAAAATATGTTTTTTTTAAATGCAGTTTTGCCGCCTTTTGATGGCGCACCCACATTAAATCTAGTTTTTGACATGTTTATAAGTTCAATTTTACAAAATAAAATTATTATTTGGAATCAGGACATAAAATTTTACCTTGGATAATATTTTCATATTATTCTGATAACTTTCATATTTTAATGAATAGTAAAAACACGCTATATTTTAATTAAAAACAACTTTTTTCATTGTAATAATTTATGTGGTTAAATTATAAAACTGAATGGTTTTAAAATATAAATAGAATATATTTTTAACATTTAATATAATGTATATCATTATCATTGATTTGACATTAAATTCATAGGTTAAATCAATTCAATCTTTTACAATGTTTTAAACAAAAACCTGTTTTCTTTCGACAACGGGATTGATTTTAATTTAATTTTTAAAAATTCTCTATATTGAATTTGGAGAAATGGATTCCATATTTGGAATCAGTGGGTACAAATTTTATTAATAGACTACAATTTATTTTTGGGGATTATGAATAGCAACTACAATAAATTTTATTTATCATGGTAAAAGGTAAAACGGGTAATTAAGGGTAAATATAATATTATAAAATTACCCTAACACTTGTATTAATACAATTTGATGATTATATTTCGTCCTAAATCATATTGGGGTCGAAATTTAATCCATTATAACTCACTTGGAGGTGATTAAGACCATTAGTTTATTTTATTTAAAGGAAAGTGAAATATGCCTCACTCAAACTTTAATAATTAATTTATTTTTAATATAAGGTTATACAGAATATAAATTCGGTTATAAATACTTATTTGAAATATAAAATTTTTTTATTTATCATGGTAATTTATTTTTTATTTTTAAGAGTTATTTAATTACCTTATCAGCTTATACATTACTGATGCATAAATTATTTATTTAGTAAAATAATCAATAATATTGTTTTTATTGAAATATTAATACATATTAAAGGGCTCACAAACATGTAAAAAACTTATTGGTAGTGTATATATACACCATAAGTATCCAATTACCGAATAAATGACTGTTTAGAGTCTTATAAAAGTGATTATAAAACTTATATTATATTATTTTATATGATGTCAAAGTTGTCACCTTCATAATTTAATAAATATAACATTTTAAACATTGGGTGTCTTAGAAGATAAATCTGACTAAATGTATTATTATGAAATATATAAGATTTATCTTCATCCTAGTATTTATTTTTAATTATTATGCAACAAATAAGTATATTAAATATTTATACAAAAATGTTGTAGTAATTATTTTATTAAGCGAAATATCAAATAAATGGTTTTACAAATAGTAAAATAAATCTTATATGAACTATTTAATGTGATCCACTAATATTATAGAGTACTATGACATGTTAGGAACCTATTAAATATTTCAGTTCTAATATATCCTCTATGTGAAGTTTATTTAAATTCAAATAAATGAATAGTGTCAAAATTGACACTATTGTTATTTTATAAAAATAACATATTATTAAATTGTTTAAAAATCACAAAAATATTTAAAAATTATAAATTGAAATTTATATAGTCTAAAATGTCATAAATTATCTAATTATTAATAATTCATAGAAAATATGTAATTATTTATAATAATTTAAAATTTAGAATCTTATTACCAGAAATAAAATTTAATAGATTAAATAAGGATAAATCAAGGTGATAATGTTTAAAATAACTTCTCTACCTGTCTAAATTTTATTGGTTGATGAGATTACAACCCTATACCATCTATTATTATAATATGTGTCATTTTGGGAGGTTTTTAAGTGGGTTTAGATTTTTTATAAATTAATAATATTAAGATTTCCAAAGGTGCTACTCTCCTCCCATATAAAAAGGAACCCCTTCCCACATCTCTTCACACCATTTTGAGCCTTGAAGCTCAGCCAAACCCTGACAATTCCTCTTTTAAACCTCTCTAGTTATATCATATAGGTTCTGGTCTTCTAAAAAGACCAACCCTAGTTCCCTAAGAAGAAGTTTAAAGAGGTGCGTTGAAGACGAGGTAATCTCTTCTACTGATTCTTTCAAACTTCTTTCTTCTTCAACGTATTATTCATGAGTTGTTTCATTATAAAGTAATAACATCAGTATCAATAATATAATTATATTTTATTATAAATATGAAACAAACCATTTCACCTTCTATCCGTCCTACAGAAAATGAAATCACCGCGCGTGCGTGCGTACAGAATACCGTATCCACGCCGTGGTGTAATCTGTTTTTCCAACACCGCCTTACTTGGATGGGTATAATGGTGTAAATAATTACTATATATAGTTATTATAAAATCATAATGATTATTATATATTGTATCATCCACTCCAATTCAATTTAATAATTATGGGGATGATATCATCGCTCGTTTGTACGTACGGACTACCGTTTCCACGACACGATGAGATTCATTCTACATATTAACCATTCAAGAATGATTATAATGTATATATAATCCATAATAATAAAATATATGACATTATAAAGCTATAGTATTTATGTATATATATATATGTGTGTGTGTTTCATCTACTTACTTCCATTCAAGTCAATAAGGAAAGGAAAACAGTGTTCATGCGTACGTACGACCTACTGTCTCCATGAACGGTGTGTTTCATTTCATTTGTCTATCTATTATATATATATATATACTGAATTTATATGATATATAAATCTTTTTGTACATTTTGGAAGTAGTTAAATCATGATATAAGTAATAATAATATCAAGAACAACAAGTCCAAACACGTACGATAAATGAAACGATTTTACCCAAAACGCTACTTTAACATGCAATTGACAAATGAACAAGTAATATAAATACCTAAGTGAACCATATATGATATAAAAAAAATTAATATGATTCTTTAATAACTCAATTACATTATTTAAATCATTATACATCATGTTCAGATACATACAAAGCATATCAGACATAAGGTAAGGGATATCTATTTCAATCTCACTCTTATCCGAGATTGTTTATTCGTAAGTATTTGCTGGGGTTTTTGTTATCATCAATGTCCATGTTTTCTAAAAATGTTTTCATGTATGTTTAATGTCCTTTTTACCCATTTTTTAATTTTACCAAATGTTATAAAAGGTAATCTTTTTTTTACCATACTAGGTACTTTTTGACTTTTCCGAGAAATGTACGAGGAGAATGTTATTTTTAACTTATAAGGTGTGAAAGGATTTTTACGGTTTCATAATGCCTCATTTTCATGAATCTCCCTACACAATATTGCATTATTATTTTAAAAAAAAACCCTTTTCTTTTAAAACTACATGGCATTTTGTGAAAAGAAACTGATTTTTATGAAGAAAGGATATTTTCCTCAAGAATTCATTTCAAGTGTTTTATCAAAACCATTTTCCATCTAAGATGAAATTATTTGATATGTGTATGTTTCAAGTATAATTTTTCTATGATTTAAATGGTTTTTAATTTTCGTAAGATGACATGATATACATTTGTTTTATATGTATTATGTGATGATGGGATGATGTTTATGAAACCCATTTTATTCTTTTGGTTATGATGAATGATTTATGTTTATTTTTGAGGCACAAGTAAGAATTATATCATTATGAAATGGGTGGGACCTATATCTCCATCCATTGCATTGGGTAAATATTTATATCTCATGAGATAGACATGGCTGGATCATTAAGTTAATTCTGTTCAGAGATACAGGACTGGAACAAGGAGTGAACTCGATTCAGAAAGGGACTTTTTCCACTAAGATGGTCTGGGCAGCAATTCCTTGGCTACTATGGAAATCATAAAAAGTGTTGAATGGTTTCCAAAATTACATGTTTTATTCCTGTGCTATTTTATCAATATTTATGTTCCATTATGATACATGCCTTACGTACTTCCAAGATGTATGTCTTTGCTCAGGATTTTGATGTTTAAACATTATGTTTATGTTTTAAAGTTTAATGGTATATGGTTTGTTTTATTTTCTCCATGCTTACCATTACTGAGAATTTTAGCTCACCCTTTATATGTTTTCTTTTCCCCAGGATTTCATGAAAGGTTTTAGGTAAGAAAACAAAATGGGAATATCTTTATGGGAGTTGTTGAAGATCATTCTCCAAGATTTGAATATTATATTCTTAGTTTCCAAAGACACTAAACTGTTACAATCCTTGAGTTTTGTATTTTGTTATGTATTAAGTATTATACAAAAGTAATGTATTGTAAATGTACGTCATGCTTTGGGTCTCTACAGTTGGTATCAGAGGAAATGTTTCTTCAACCATTGGAAACTTAGATGCGACAAATTTAGTGAAATCCCTAGAGATATTTCTAAGGTATGTATAGGGATGTCTCTAAGGTTAATTATAAGTAGAGGTTATATTCCTAGAATTACGGTAAAAATATTAGAAATAAACCTATATATTAGATATTGAAGGTACTCTCCCATAATTATGATTTTTTCCTCTCACACTATTCTTTTTGAGTTTTAGAAAATGGCTAGAAATAGGAAGATTCACGATAATGGAGGATATAATGGACAATGGAATGATATTATTCATGAGAAAATAAATGAAATTGGATTTGGAAGTCCAAATATTGTTATTATGCTTAATCAGCAATCTCATAATATGATCAATAATCTCAACTTTGGTAATATTCCTGACTCAGCTAATAAGAGAAAGATGGAGTTTCATGATGATCATAGAGGAAAGAAAGTTCAATTTCCCTCATGTACATCATGTGAGAAGAGGAATAAGGGAGAATGTTTCAAAGCAGCTAGAAGATGCTTTGGGTGTGGAAAAGAAGGACACAAATCCAGTAAGTTCAAAGGAAAAGGTCCAGTTAACACCATGGAGAAGGATAATGGTATTTCTACAACATCAAAAATGATTAGATGTTTTAAATGTGGAATGTATGGGCATTATGCAAACCAATGCCTTAAGGGAAAATCTCATGAAGAGAATCAGCATGGTCATATGGGTAGTATTTATGTTGATGATGATAAGGAGAATACACATGACATATGAGATGAAAGAAGTTTTGAAGGTTGGTCAATGGTTTAAGAAGGTAGTGGAATGATTTATGTTTATCAAGAGTTATATGGTACAGGTAATGGTACTATGGAATAATGACACATCTAAGGATTCTTACATTATTTTTTTTCTAAAGTATTTGAAAGTATATGTTGAATGGTACCAGTAATCAAGAAAGGTTATTCAAATATTTTTGGAAAGAAGGTGATATGCGCATAATGAATGGATAAGGATAAAATAATATGTTTTATAGTATTCATGAGCTCATGATTGGTATAAGGACTAAGTGATATCATGGTTTGAGTATATACATTTTTTGAAATTTTGGTATGTGGAAAGAGATAACTTTTAACTGCATTCATGTTTTCACTAAGGTTCAATGTGTATTAATTTTTCAAGAGAATACATGATTAAGGTATTCACATGTTCGGAATGTGACCAACAAGATATATCTTTTATGGGGGATAAATGATGGTATTCACATGCTTTTTTGATGAAATTTCTAGTAATAATTTTCATCATAATATAATATTGGACAGAAGTATTTTCGAGAAGCTTAAAGGTTGGAATGGATTAAGTTGGACATCAGATAGTATTGTTTAAGGATAGTGATTTTTGATATTATGATAGTATAGTTTTAGAAATAAGGACAACCTGCAGGACGGGCGACAACCCGTTGCGTCGGACAAGGTTGCGGGAATCAAACCCACAACTGAAGTGTGACAGGCCTTCCTCGCCTACCACTGGCCTGCAGGAAGTCCCTGGTTTGTAGAAATTAGTTTTATTTTATTACGTGGTATGATAGATGAAGTATAAGTCCATTTTTGGAACCATGTACGATTAACCTCACCATAGATGGACTTTTGTATATTTAATATCTTATAATCACCTTTTATTATGATAGAGATAGATGTAATGACCTATAATTCTATCGCATGATCTTATAATACATCATGAATTTAAAATTCAACATCATATATTTAAATTAGAGATGAATCAGAAATTATTCATGGAATGACCAATGATGATTTTACATTGAAATCAAGTAAGTATTTATCCTTATAAAAAAATCATCAACATTAGGGAAACGATCTTGAAAATCAAAAATTTTTTCCTAGTACTCTCATATCCGATGAATCTGATGGTACCTTATATCATCACAAATTTATGGATTTGTGATTGTTGGATTTTTCATAGCCATGTTCTCTTCCACTCTCTATCAGAACATGATGGTTATATTTCTCTTCCATATCCATATTTTTCACCTATGATCTCTTATATGGAAACCCAGTGATTAGTTAATTTGGGTAACCATTACATTTCGTAATCTAGTTTTTAATGTTACGTTTTTTTATTCCTTTTTACGATGTGGGTTTCTATTATAGAAACATTCAAGTAGTAAACCATTTATAACCCCGACGAATTTCGAGAGTGAAATTAATTTTAATGGGGGTAGAATGTAACACCCTGATATTTTATGAAGAATATTCTTTTAATTTCGTTGATGTCTTGTGTTTTACGCTACACCAAAATTTGATTGTTCATTACACGATAGCGTATTAGCTTACAGTATATACAACACTATTCTTGGCTCGTGTTACACACAATTTCATGTTCGTTTTGTAGAAATTATTCTACGCAACATTAAGTATATATTTTTTTAATGTGTAAATGAAATAAGTTTTGAATTATGTTATATCCAACACCAAAGGGATATTTCACTACACGCAACCCTGACCTGGCTTGCATTACACGTAATCGCAACCTTCCTCGATAGCGTGTGTTGTACGCAATATCAGGTTTCACTAAACAACGATATATAGTTAAAATATTATCACGAAATAGCCGTTATGAATAGTATTAACTACATTTTGAATTTTATAACATTATTATTCATCTTAATAATTTTATAGAACATGGTATGAGAATAAAATAAATTTTTCGGGTAAAATAAGTATTTTTAAAAAATGAAGTTTTCCCGCCTTTTGATGGCGCACCCACATTAAATATAGTTTTTGACATGTTTATAAGTTCAATTTTACAAAATAAAATTATTCTTTGGAATCAGGATATAAAATTTTACCTTGGATAAAATTTTCATATTATTCTGATAACTTTTATATTTTAATGAATAGTAAAAACACGCTATATTTTAATTAAAAACAACTTTTTCCATCGTAATAATTTATGTGGTTAAATTATAATATTCAATGGTTTTAAAGTATAAATAGAATATATTTTTACCATTTATTATAATCTATGTCACTAGCATTGATTTTACATTGAATTCATAGGTTAAATCAATTCAATGTTTTATAACGTTTTAAATAAAAACCCATTTTCTTTCAACAACGGGATTAATTTTAATTTAATTTCTTTAATTTCCATGTATTTAATTTTGAAAAATGGGTCTATATTTGGAATCAATGGGTCCAAATTATATTTATAGTCAACTTTTTATTTTTGGGGATTATGAATAGTAACTACGGTAAATATTATTTACCATAGTAATAGGTAAAACGGGTAATTAAGGGTAAATATAATATTATAAGATTACACTAACACTTGTCTTAATAAAATTGGATGAATATATTTCATCCTAATTCATATTGGAGTCGAAATAAAATCCATTAGAACCAACTTGGAGGTGATTAAGACGTTTAGTTTATTTTATTTAAAGGAAAGTGAAATATGTCTCACTCAAACTTTAATAATTAAAGTATTTTTAATATAAGGTTATGCATAATATAAATTCGGTTATAAATACTCAATCGAAATAAATTTTTTTTTCTTTATCATGGTAATTTATGTAATTTTTAGGAGTTATTTAATTACCTTATTAGCTTATACATTAATGATGCATAAATCATTAATTTAGTAAAAAAATCAATAATATTATTTTTATTTAAATAGTAATACATATTAAAGGGCTCAAAAACCAAACAAAAACTTATTGGTAGTGTATATATACACCATAATCATCTAATTACCGAATATATGACTGTTTGGAGTTTTATAAAAGTGATTATGACACTTATATTTTTTTTATTTTATATGATGTCAAAGTTGTCACCTTCATAATTTAATAAATATAACATTTTAAAATTTGGGTGTTTTAGAAGATAAATCCAACTAAATGTATTCTTATGAAATATATAAGATTTAGCTTCATCCTAGTATTTTATTTTTAATTTTTATGCAACAAATAAGTATATTTAATAATTATAAAAAAATGTTGTAGTAATTATTTTATTAAGAAAAATATCAAATAAATGGTTTTACAAATCGTAAAATAAATATATATGAGCTATTTAATGTGATAAACTAATTTTATAGAGTAATATTACATGTTAGGAAACTATTAAATATTTTATTTTGAATATATCCTTGGTGTGGATTTTATATAAATTCAAATAAATGAATAGTTTAAAAATTGACACTATTGTTATTTTATACAAATAACATATTATTAAATTGTTTAAAAATAAAAAGAAATATTTAAAAATTATAAATTTACATTTACATTTTCTGAAATGTCATAAATTTTCTGATTATGAATAATTCACAGCACATAAGAAATTATTTATAACAATTTAAAATTTAGAATCTTATTACCACAAATTAAATTTAATAGATTATATAAGGATAAATCAAGTTGATAATGTTTAAAATAAATTCCCTACATGTCTAAATTTTATTTTTTTATGATATTATAACCCGATATCATCTAATATTCGAATATGAGTCATTTTTGGGCGGTTTTCAGTGGGGTTAAATTTATTATAAATTAATAATTTTAAGTTTCCAAAGGTGCCCCTCTCCTCCCTTATAAAAAGGGAACCCCTTCCCACTTCATTTCACACACTTTTGAGCCTTGAAGCTCGGCCAAACCCTGCCAATTCCTCTTCTAAACCTCTCTAGTTATATCATATAGGTTCTGGTTTTCTCAAAAGACCAACCCTAGTGCCCTAAGAAGAAGTTTAAAGGATGCGCGTTAAAGAAGAGGTAATCTCTTCTACCGATTCTTTCAAGCTTCTTTATTCTTCAACTTCTTCTTCTATAGTTGTTTCATTATGAAGTAATAACATCAGTATCACTAATATACTTATATATTATTGTTGACTCTGAAAAAAAGCCCGTAACTCCTGGAGAAAATTTCAGAATGACGAAGCGAATTCATATTCAGAATCAGAGGCCCGATCCGGAGGCCCGGGATGTGGTGCGCGAACTAAAGGTGGATCCGTGCGAAAAATTGTTCTGTGCGGGGAGAATCACCGGGTTTCGCGGAATTGAGCTGTTGTGGCCCGCAATCTTTGCGCGCCACAGTTTTGCGCGGCGAGCTTTTGCGCGCTGGCTGCGCTCGGCGCGAAGAACTTCGCGCGCCACCGGGATTCCACGCCGGAGGTCTCCTATAAATAGAAGGTGACTCCGAACGGTTTGGGGGTTGAGGAATCCGAAACGACTCTCGTGCGTGCAATTAGGCTCCCCCCGCGCGAAAGATGACTTCCATGTAAAACCCTCATTTCACGCCACCTTGCCCCGGAGTTCTCCTTTGCGCACAACTCCACCAGTTTCAGTGAATTTTCCCCCTCTGAAGTGTTCTAGTCTTGCGCGCAATCCATGCCTCTTGCGCGCAATACCCTGCCATGCGCACAAAATCCTAAGCGTAGTTCCCTCTCCGCGCGCAATTCCTTTGCTCCAATTGCGCGTCGTCCCAGTATTTTGTGCGTAATCCTTCCCTTTTGCGGACAAAACCCAGGACTCCTCACCTTAACGCCCCTTGGCTTCCCCCTGCACCGGCACCTGATGTCTTCCTTGCCGGGCATGCGTGCCATGCATTGTTTTCCCGCACGACCTTCCAGGCTTGTGTGAAGCAACCTCAAGGTCCCTTGGTCCGTGTTTACCGTTGCGTTGCTTTTCCTTATGCTTCTCCACATAGGCAGGCTAATGGCTATTGCTTCTCCGCATAGCCACGCTAACGTGGACCCCCCGGTGGTTCGCCCTGCGGCCCCCCTTCATCTGGCTTTGCAGATGCCTTCCCTTACACAAGGGGTAGAGGGAGTTGGGCATGTAAACCCTAGGGGTGTGGAGCGAACCCACCTCGTCCAAGCTGCAGGACGTTAAACTGCTAAGCACCTCATCCTTAACACAAGACGTTAAATTGTGGTTCGACCCCGTGCTTTGCACGCAGGGTCCCCCCCAGCTCAAGCATTTTTTACGCCCACTCGTCTCCACGGGAATGGACTCTTCCTCACATGGAATGAGATCCTCCTTGTCGGAGTGGCGTTTGTCCGCGGGGGAAGGGCTGCCTCAGAGCGTAATCCCCTAACCTTTCTTGCGGATGATTGTACCCGTGCATCTCTGTACTTCCCCCCTACCAAGGCCAGTGGAGTCCTTTCCCCACCGCGCTTTTTCGCACCATGGGCCTCCACCCTGGAGTAAGCCCTGACACCAAGGGCCGCTAACCACACGTAATCCCCTATTTCCTCTTTGGGCCGCTCAACGCGTAAGCCCCATTCCGCTTCTCACAGATGCACCCTTTGCGACGTGATCGTCTGGTACTTGTTGCCTCTTGTTTCCCACACCGAGCATTACTCACATGGGCTTAGAGTGCACGTCGACCATGACATCTTCTTATGGGCTGCCCCAGAGCGTAAGCCCCATCCCAGCAAACTACGTGGACTTTGATCTGCGCTAACGCATGGTACGTAGGAAGCCTCCATGAGGTTCAAGCCCACCACCCGGTCGTCCCGACCTCTCCATGTCGGTTCCATTACCACCTTGGGCCACCTCAGAGCGTAAGCCCCAAATCCTTCGTCCCGTATGACGTTAAACTGTATTCCATCCCGCATGATGTTAAAATGTATTCCGTCCCGCATGACGTTAAACTGTATCGCGTCTCGCATGACGTTAAACTGTATCCCCCCTCTTGGGCCATCTCAGAACGTAAGCCCCATGTTTCACTCCACCATCCATCCTGATCCTTACCCGGGCCGCCACATCCCGGTGAGATCATGCCACCCTTTCCCACTCCATGATATATGGGAAGCCGCCCACGTGATGGCCCCAACATCGGTGTTCCCCCCTAGGGATCCTTCAACCCGGTCCGTCTCCGCAGGACGCTAAACTCGTGACATACCCCGTGTTAAACACGGGAAACTGAGGAAAACCTCAGATGGTACGCGTTCCCCGCGTTCGATGTGGGATGCCTCGGGCTTCTGTGCCCTCGAGAAGCCCTGTGATGAGGGACCAAAGACAGACATGCCGACGACGCCCCAACGTGACCATTCTCCTCACCGCAGGTTTCTGTCCCGACAAGACCCCTTGGAGCGTCTTGACAGAATTGGTGTAATTAACTGGCGTCCATGTAGATATGGCACCGGGAATGAGATTCACGAACACGTCTTAAATCAATGAGGGAGACCCGGACTAGGTAATGAGCTCCGAGTAGGAATCCACGGAGGGAAGAACCGACATCCCATCATCCTGGTTTCGATCAAGGAGCAGACGTCCCTGAACAAGGAACAGATTCCTCCCGCCTTTGGAAAGCGGGAATGCGGGGCAACAAGCAGCGCGCCCTCCCCAGCGGACGGACACGCGGGCCCCGGCAAAAGCTTCGGAAAGAAAAAATGGTGAACCCGACGTGAAAATCTTCTCCTCAACACGGGGAATGGTAGCCATTGGAGCATCGGAATAATAGCATGTCACCAGGTCCGGGTAACCCTCACCGCGACGTGAACCCGCCAGGGGTCGAGGCCGTCAGGATGTTGACTACTCCGTTCTGTGACGTCGTCAGCATGGATCCCTCTCGCCGACCATGGAAGATATAATGATGTCGGGCCTTGGTTATTGATCTCGTTTCCTGTTGATACTAATGGGTTTATCTCCCTATTTCCAGGAATCAGATCACTTCATTCGGAGCTTGATCGCCACCTGCCCACCGGCGTAGGGTCAGGGGCAGTGCCGATGCGGCTACCCCGCGCGGTCCCACATATCCCACGGTCACTTCGACTTCGACCGCCGTAGCAGCCAGGCGCTTGCGCCCCATCTCCCCATCAGAAATCATCCAATGGAGGGTGATCAATATCCTGGTTCATAGGTATGACGAGGAAGGGGTGATCCCCACCAGGGGCATGGCCCACGTGGATCTAGAGGCGGCCGCACCTCACCACCATTGCCGCCCTCGAGGGCCGCGCAGGGAGCCGCTGCTCCCCACACCGACGTTCAACCACTTTTGGAGCCTATCCCCGGGGCACTGTGACACATACCTCCCCTACACCAATGAGGTGGGGGATGTTCGGGTCCACTCGATCGACGATCCGCCCCAGGGGTTAACGGCCAGAACCCCCGCCAGGCTGCGTCGATGCCGCCGCCCGACTCCCCGAGCCGAGGAGCAAGCAATCTTCATGCCCGCACCGCCGGTTCCGGCCCATCTGACTCGACGCCAGCTTCGGGCATGAGTGGGGGAGAATGCCCGTCATGGGGCACCAGCATCAACAACCATTGTGGCCCCATCCACTGCAGACTCTTGTTCCCAGATCCCTGCGCATGTTGAGCAGGGGCAGCCGTGTGCCCGACGGGGGTCGAAACACCGACCGCCCTGCAGGTAGGTTGGGTCGAATCTCCCTGTCGCGGACACTGGAAATGGCCACTGCGGACCAATCCATGGTAGTGCCTCTCACCGTGAAGGCCCATTCCGTGCCACCGAACTGGGAAGCCGAAAGCCTCTTCGCGATGGCTATGCTCTGGGTATGACTCCTTCCAGCACCCACTGCATGGGGTATGAGGTCACTCCCCCTACCACCGGTCGCGAGCATGGAGCCGTTGTGTATCCAGTCGCTCACTCGCATGGAGGTCCTCCCCATGTCCCTTTAGACATCTGTCCCGGTGCTTCTCGCACCCCGGACTTCGGTCCCCTCTGCCCCAGCTCTATTGTGCCCGGGGTACCTCATGACGGAAGTCGTCCTTACCCTGGGGATCTACCTAGGGGCAGGAAGGCCGGGCGTCGTCGCCGTAGGAGGAATGTCAGGGGAGTCCGGATGGGAATCAGACCAGTCTGTTTCTCGTATTCTGAGGTAGAGTACGACTCGACGATAGAACCTCCCCCCCAACCGTTCGAGTTGAGGGAAGGGATGGGGATGCGACGCGTCAGTCTCGTACTCCCCGAATGCGAGATCCGTATGATTACCTCCTCCTTTCGAAGGTATATCCCGGAGGACGAGGACTTGGCATACCACCAGGGATCAAGCCCGCAGTTGCCGCTGATCTCCTCGGAAGCACCTCCTGCCCCTGTTAGGGAGGGTGAGGAACTTATCTGGGGAACGACAGAAGGATCGCGAGGTGACACACCCTCGGCGAGCACCGAAATTGTGACAGGAGGCCCATCCATCGGCCCATCCTATCGCGACGTGGCATCCAGGGCACTGCAACCCCGGGAAGATGTCTTAGGGATCGGCGGCCAATCGGCCTATTCGCCGTATTCCCCGCCGGCCAGCCCACCGCCCCGACGGCCTGCCTTGGCGCCATTGCCAATTCCCCGACTTTCCTCGGTGGACGAGTAGGGGCGGCAAGTTCCGGACCCCGAGCCAGAGCCGTGGAGCTTCTGGACCATTCTTGCAGCAGGGCACTTCCCTGAGATGTTTTGGCCGGTAGCAGAATCTGGTTTTGATGTGCCAGAGTCACTCACCCCAGGAGAGTTTGAATGCTTCTGCTAGATTATTCAGGTGACTCACTCCTGCCTCCGTCATCAGCTAGCGCCTTATCCCGAGAGCCAGGTGCATCTTGAGGAGATTGGTGAGCAGTGCCGCCAGGTTGACCTTGCAGCACTCCCCGCGGTCCGGCACCCCGAGTCGCTGGGCCTCCACGAGGCCCTTCAGCAACAATGAGACCAGAGTTTTCAAGTACTCCACAGAGTTATTGAGGAGCCCACCCCCACACACACGTCTGGGGGTGGGGGAAGTACGCTGCCCTCCTCTTCTGTGCGATCCGCCGGCAGCCCGATCCACTGGGAGACCCTGATGGAACATCGCCATGGGAAGTAGCAGTCAACATGGCTGAACCATCAGATGAGGGAAACACTGTGGAGCCCCTCGACGGGGACTCACCCCCCGAAGACAGGCCACTACTGGACCCATCTGGGAGGATTACTCGCCAAAAGAAGAGTCTCATAGGCCTTCTTGTACCCACGGAGGCACTGGCGCTGGGCCGAAACATCGGCAAGGGTAAAGAGCCCGTCGGGTCTATGAAACTCGCCGACCCATCTGCCTCAGTGCAGAAGGCAGAGGAAGATCCCGAGAAGGCCACACTGCGCCAACAGCTAGCCGAGCAAAAGAGGCTGGTTGATGAGATCCTGACCGAACGCATTGCAGAGCGGCGGCCTGTCTACGGCAACCCTAGACCAGGACAGTAGGGGCAGGAGCATCTACCCCTTGCTGAGATCCCCCCGGGAAACCGCGACCATGTCGTGTTCACCGACAAGGGAGACACTAGATCCCATGGCAAGAGGGCGCAATATGTTTTGCAGAACCCTCCCGAGCAGCGAGGCAACCTGGGAGACCCTGCTCGGTTTCCTCCCGCCGCTCCGAGTGTCGCTCCGCCAGCTGCCCCCCAAGCCGCTGAGCGCGACTATCATATCAAAGAGACTGGAAATGCGCTTGTGGTTATATATCCTCGTTAGGACCGGAATCCGCATCCGGATGATCTGATGGAAGTACTCAACGCTCGCTTGGAGGCCCTGGAAACTCGGCAAGTGGCGATCCCATCGGATGGCAAGCTGTACCCCACATGGGTGGATGACATGCCAGCCCCACCAGGATTTGGGAACCCCACTTTTTCCCCATTTAACGGGACCAGAGACCCGCCAAAACATTTGGACCACTTCAACTCGAGGTGCGGGCCTATGTTAGGGACTCCGGCGCAGCAGGAGGCTGCCAAGCTCCCGTGCTTCATTCAGACACTGGAAGGACCAACATTCGTTTGGTACAGCCAGCACCCTGATGGATCAGTGACTAGCTGGGAGGAGCTTCATTGACAATTCCTCTACCAGTTCAATTCCATAACCTGGAAGAAGAACATTGCATACCTCTTCTGGTGCAAGCAAAGGCCCGACGAGCAAGTCGCGGACTTCTTCGCCCAGTGGAAGGGGCTCACATACTCCCTTGACATGCCACTGACTCAGGAGAAATTACTGACAATGTGTGTGGGTAATGTCAAGGCAGAGTTGGTTCCTTCCCTGATCATGCAAAATTACCCTGGAGGGTTCCGGGACATCTCGGACAAGGCTCAGTGCCTCGAAGAAGACCTGCAACAGGCCAGTAAGGCACGCCCGTTGCCTCCTGTGATCTCTCCAAGGAGAGCCACCAGAGCTGAGCCCGCTGCTGTGGTGCAGATAGAGGCCCCCAGACAACTAGAGTTGCTGCCGGTGAGGCCAGCTCAGCAGGCTCATTGGGGTCCACCCCCATAGCCTCCGGCCCAGCAGCGACCGCCTCAAAATCGGCAGGCGCCTCCGCGTAATGCACCGCCACCGCCTAGGCGAGGTAATCTGGCTACGCCTCCTCGGCATGCTCCACCGGCCCCTGGCCATGGTCTACCCCCAAGAGTCCCCTTTCAGGTAGAAGGGATCGGGCTTACTCGTTTTGCGAGGCACAGGTCCCCGGTTATTTCTATAGCGCCTTGGAGCAGAGGATCGTGTGACTGCCTGAGTGCCGGAAGCCAGAAGAGGTGTGTCTCACGGATCACCATAACTACTGCCCTTATCACCGGTTCTTGGGACACACCATCCAGCAATGCTATGTGTTCAAGGACTGGCTCCAAGACCAGATTGACAACAACATAGTCAGGTTGGGCCCAGCCCTGGCACAGATGGCAGGTGTCTTCGTGGGATCAGATGGAATTAGTGACGACGGGGATGGGTGGGAATAGGTTTTCGACCGTGGGTCCCGGAAGTATAATGACTAGATGGCCCGCAGGACGGTCGCCCGTGCCCATGGCATCATCCGTGCCCGCCTGGACAAGCCAGAGCCCTCAGAATCCGTGAGTGCCGCTTTGGCATCGTCGTCCCAGCCTACTTCTTCCAAGAAGAAAAGGCGGCGGTGAAAGAAGAAAGAACGCACCCTGCCATTGCCGTCGTCTTCTCGCACGCTTGGAGATTTCATGCCCCCGGGAATGGGGATCCCTCCGAGACCCCGTCCGGTAATGGATGACTCCTCGAGCGAGAGCCCGGGGTATGCTTCGGTTAACACCGTAGAGTTGGTAAATCCCTTTGTGGCTCCCGACGATGAGGAGCGCATGGTGAACCTCCCCAATGTCCCCAGCCATCGCCAACGTCGAAAGATCTGTGGCTACGTGAATCGCCGGGGCATGGCGGTCGTCACCTCCTGTCAGGCCGTGCACGCCACCGAGACTAGGCAGGAGGCCCGGTATAGAGATCAACACTCGCGACTCCCTCACCCGGTGACAATAGGTTCGCTTCCACTACTGTTTGTGTTGCTGGATCGGGCGGAATCGCCTTGCCCGCATCGCAACCAGCCCAACCCTGCCACTGGCCGACTACGGCCTTCTAGTCCAAGCATGGCAGCCACCGCTGGGCTTCAGCTGGTGAACAGCAGGACATGCCTAGTACCAGTCTGTCACCGGTCCTGCCAGTAGGGCCCGTCATGCCCCCAATCGCAGAGCGACCTCCTGTAATTAGAAGCTCACGTTTGGCACGGAAGTATGATGTCCTGAAGCATCTGGCCGGCATTCCGACGAGGCTTTCCATCCTTGAGGCCATCCGCCTGTCTTCTGAAATGCGTGAGGCGCTCTCCGAGGATCTAAGGATCCCCCTATACTTTGAAACGGAGGTAGCAGCCGCAGATACCTTCCACACCGAGGTGATTGAGGACGCCGAATGTCAGGCGATTATCTCATTCTCCAGTGAAGATGAAGACCCTCCCATACAGGGGCACATCTGCCCGCTGTACATCACCGGCCAGTTCAATGGAATGGTGGTCCGTCGCTGTCTTGTCGACACGGGTTCTGGGATTAACTTGATCCCAAATCAGACACTACGAAAACTGGGTTTTTCCGAGGATGATTTAACTCCCTCCGACCTCAGAATCCAGGGGTATGACAGGACCGAGAAAACTCCACTCAGAAAGATTCGTCTGAAGACCCAGTTCGGCGGATTAATTGCCAATACTGAATTCATGGTTGTCTCTCAGGACACTGCCTACAACGCATTGATGGGCAGGTCGTGGCTCCATCTTCATGTAGCGGTTCCCACATCATATCATCAGTGCCTCAAATACTCCCTTAAGGGTCGAGTGGGTGTGCTCCAAGGAGATGCGTCCCCGTTTTCCTCTTGTGAATCTCGTTACCTGGAAGCTGACTACTACAAGAGTAAGGACAAGCAGATCCTGGCAGGTGAGGTTGAGCCTGCCGTTGTCGCGAGCGATCCCTGGGCAGGTTTGAATGACGCATATGTTTTCCCAATCTATCGGTTGGAGGCCACGACTCCCGATATGGGAGAGTGCTTTGTTGTCTCGGGTACCAGAGGAATGCATATTTCTGGTTCTAAGCGATGGCGGGAAATCACCTCGTACTCTTACGCCAACCAGGCCCGGGTGATCCCGAGCCTCCTACCCTCGTATGATGTCGGGATGTTGGTCTTATGGCGACGACGGTACGTCATACGTACCTGTTTCGCCAAGCCGGGATTGACCTAATCAAACCAACGCGACACCACTACTTCAATGTCGTAAAGCATGGCCCCTTGGGCCGTAGGCCGGATAGGATTGGATCAACCGCCTTTGTCGCTACGGTCTCCGCGGTTCATGAGTCTCCCATCGTGACGACCTCTACCGCCCAAGCCAGTTCTAGCTCCCCATCAGGGTCGAGCAGCCCCGAAACGGTTCCCCCCGTGGAAGATCCTTCCACAAGCGGAGAAGAAGACATGGAAGATGATCCTCCTACCTTTGAGGAGGGCGTCTCCGCCATGGTCAACGAGCTCGTACAGGTGAACCTCAGTAGTGAGGCGGACCTGAGACCCACATTGTTTAGCGCCGAAATGCCTCCCGAGGAACGGAAATAGTACATAGACTTCCTCAGACAGCACTGTAATGTGTTTGCCTGGAGTTATGACGAGATGCCAGGAATAGATCCCCAGGTAGCCGTCCACCGCCTTGGCCTCCCAGCAAACCATCGTGGGTTCAAGAAGCCTCCCAAAAAATTGCACCCCTTTCGTGGTGCCATGGTTGTGGCCAAAGTTGATAAGCTCATTAAGGCCAACTTCTTCAGGGAAGTCTAGTACCCCAGGTGGCTAGCCAACATTGTGCCCATCAGGAAGAAGAATGGGATGATCAGGGTCTACATAGACTTCTGCGATCTTAATCGCCACTGTCCGAAGGATGACTTTCCCCTTCTTGTGACAGAGCTGTTGATCGACGCAACGGACGGGTTCCAAGCCCTCTCCTTGATGGATGGGTACTCCAGGTATAACCAGATCTGGATGGCCCCCAAGGATGAAGAGTTCACTGCCTTCAGGGCCCCTCAAGGCACTTTCTGCTATCGGGTTATGACCTTTGTCCTGAAGAACGCGGGTGCCACCTATCAACGGGCAATGCACCGCATATTCAAGCCGATCCTCCAGACGCTGGTGGAGTGCTATGTAGATGACCTGGTGGTCAAATATCGTTAGCGCCAGGACCATCTCAAGGACCTTGAGAAAGTGTTCGGTTTTCTCTATTCTTGTTACTTGAAGATGAACCCGTTGAAGTGTTCCTTCGGGGTCACCTCCGGAATGATTCTTGGCTTCATCGTCATGTATCGAGGTATCGAGATCAACCCCGAGAAGATCAGGTCCATCAGTCAGATGCCTCCCCCGAGTAATATTCGGGAGCTTTGAGGCCTCCAAGGCCACTTAGCCTATATAAGCATATTCATTGCGAATCTGGCCGGCAAGTGTAAGCCCTTTTCTTGGCTCATGAAGAAAGGTGCCGCCTATGGGTGGGATGAAGAGTGCCAGACAGATTTTGAGGAAATCAAGCAGTATCTGCTTCAACCTCAGGTCCTGATGCCACCCGCTCCCAGAAACCCACCGGTCCTTTACGTGACCGCCCTGGAGCAATCCCTCGGCGCCCTTCTTGCCCAGAAGAACAACGAGGGAACGGAGAATAGCCTCTACTACCACAGCTGCATGCTCCTCGACACGGAAGATAGATACTCTCCCATTGAGAAGAGCTGCCTGGCGCTTGTATTCGCCGTACAGAAATTACGGCACTACTTGCAGCACCACGAGGTACAGCTGGTCTCTCGGGTAGACCCGTTGAAATACATCCTGAGTCGGCCTATGTTGACCGGCTGATTGGCATGTTGGGCAGTGATCCTCCAGCAGTTTGACATTAGGTTCGTACCTCAGAAGGTCATAAAAGGACAGGCGTTGGAAGACTTCTTAGCTGCTCATCCAACCTCTGCGGACCAGTAGCTGGATTTGGGATTTCCTGATGAGGCAATCCTCTCAGTCGATCATGCCACCCCATGCTGGCAGATGCACTTTGATGGCGCCTCCTTAAGCCCTACCGGTAGAAGGCTCAACAATCCTAGGATTAACAGAGTGGTCTTGGGTATCGTCTTCATCAGCCCAGAGCAAGCCGTTATGCCATATTATTTCTTGTTGTCAGAGGGATGCACCAACAATGAGGCAGAATATCATGCCCTCATCACCGGCCTCGAGTTGGCTCTGGAGGTTGATGTACCCCACCTGTATATAAAAGGGGACTCTGAGCTAGTCATCAAGCAGGTTATCGGTGACTATGCTGTCAGGAAGCCAGAACATGTGCCGTTGCTGGAGTGTACCCTCCATCTAATGGCTAAGTTCCCATCCTGACCAGAGGTCGTTCACATTCCCCAGTCGCAGAACAGTCGAGCAGATGCTTTGGCCAGCCTGGCCGCATCACTCACGGAGCCCGAATAGGATGACCTAATCATCTACATGGCGCACCGAAGAGTCATTGCTCCTGTTATCCCGGAGGGAGGTCGTGGCCCGCGAGTGAACCATCTCACCTCTAGTGCCCCTGCGTCAGGACCCTCGGGGCTTCAGGCGTGGTGATCGAGATAGTTCCTACCTGGAGGACACCCTTGGTTGAATATCTCCAGCACGACAATATTCCGATGGACCGAGCAGAGCTGGAACGAATCCGGCGCCGTGCGCCGCAATTCACCCTTCAAAGCGGTCCCATCCGTGAGGAGCTCCTTTATAGGTGTGGTTTTGACGGTGTTCTCCTCCGTTGTCTTCAGGGATTTGAGATCCCGCAGGTCATGCAGGAAGTGCATGCTAGCTCCTCTGGCGCCCACCAGGCCGGGTCGAAGTTGTCCCACCAGATTCGGAGACTGGGATACTTCTGGCCCTCCATGATCCACGACTGCATAGAGTACGCCAAGAGGTGTCATGCGTTCCATGTTCATGCTAACTTTGTGCATCGGCCACCGGAGCCTCTCCATACTACTAAGTATTCTTGGACCTTTTCAGTCTTGGGGTTGGATGTCGTAGGGCCCTACCCGCCGGCGACGGCCCGCTAGTGCCGGTTCATCTTAACCGCCACAGATTTCTTCTCAAAGTGGGCAGAGGCAGCCCCACTTAGGGAAGTGAAGGCTAGTTCTATCGCCGACTTTGTGAGTTCCAATATCATTCAACGGTTTGGAATACCTCACGCTATCCTCACGGATAACGAAACCAACTTCCGAGCAGCCGAGTTGAAGAGATTGTACGCCAAGTACAACATTCTCTCTAACCACACCTCCCGCTATCATGCGCAGGAAAATGGAAAGATTGATGTGTTTAACAAAACTCTCTCTAACATTCTGCAAAAAATGGTTGGTCGGAACAAGAAAAGTTGGTCGGACAAGCTCCCCAATGCCCTCTGGGCTAATAGGATGATTACTCGCAATTCCACCTAGGTGACCCCATATTCCCTGGTATACGGAGCTGAGGTCGTCCTTCCCATTGAGGTCCAAATGCCCTCATTGCACACGGCGGTCTACGACCAACAAGCGCTGGACAGAGTTACCGAGATCCGGCTATCCAAATTGGAAGCGATGGACGAAAGTAGGCTTCGCGCTTTACATAACTTGGAAAGGCATCAGAGCAGGATGGCTCGAGCTTTTGATAAGAAGGTTCACCTCCGCTTCTTCATGCAAGGTGACCTTGTGTTGGCTCTCAGAGCGCCAATGATTCCCGGCAGGAAAACACCCAAGTTGGAACCCAAGTGGGAGGGAACTTTTCTTGTCCATTAGGTATATCCCAATGGTGCGTATTCTGTGGTGACTATGGATGGGGAGAGTATCACTCCTCCCACCAACACCGGGTTCCTCAAGAAGTACATTGCCTAAAATGTATGGTCCTTCATGACCCTAAACTGTATGGTCCTGCATGACCCTAAACTGTATGGTCCTGCATGACCCTAAACTGTATGGTCCTGCATGACCCTAAACTGTATGGTCCTCCATGACCCTAAACTGTATGGTCCTGCATGACCCTAAACTGTATGGTCCTGCATGACCTTAAACTGTATGGTCCAGCACGACCTTAAACTACACCCTGCCCTACATCTGGGCTCCATGGTCCGAGCACTAAGACCTAAAACTAAGATCCTCTTTTGGTTCTGGCCTTTTCACGGTCCGATCTCTAAGACCTAAAACTAAGACCTATATTTCGTCCAACAAGACGTTAAACTGTATTGCCAGAACTACGTCTAGCTTGATTCCCATTCTAATGGGATACGTAGGAACGCCCAGTCCTTTCGTCTTTGGGTCCAGCTTGAGGTCCGCTGTCGCGTCTGTTTCGCCTTTGGGACTTCGACAACAGGGTCGCGTGGCGTAGTGTGAGATTATGTCCCCATTCACATCGGGTTTGCGATAGCTTCACCCCGCGCACCCTTTCCTCAGGGTTTGGTCATCCTCTGTCCAATGGCGTTTAAAGACGCATATCAAGAACTATGTGTGGATTGATTCCCATCCTTATGGGATACGTAGAACCGCCTGAACACCTAGATGTCAGGTCCAGCCCCATCTCTTAGGAGATCCCACGATCTCCCGGTGCCCAGGGTGTTTGGCATTACACCCCCTCTTTTTTGCCCAGGGATACGCCATCTTTTGGCCACTCTCGGACTGAGCCCTATGACCCATTCCAGTGGTCTGCTGATGTGCTCAAGGCACTCTGGTCTAGAACTTGGAGTGCCAGATTCGACTTAGGCAAGTTCCATCCACTTTACAAGCTTCGTGTTCCCCCTCATTCAGGCCCCCTTCATACTTCATACCCATAGGGACCCCCAAGAACGGCCTGGGTACAACGCCCAAGGGCTCCCCTACCGTCATGGGCCAACACCCCCGAGGGTTTCAGACAATAAATTGATACAAATCTCGCATTGCAAACATGGTCAGCGGTTGATGCTCATTTGTTTGTCCCCATAGCTAACATGAGATGATGCTGTGTTGCAAACATGGTCAATAGTAGTCCTCAGTCATCACGCCGGTTCCCCAGGCCCTGAATGTTGGTGGCATGGTTCATGTCATGTTCCATCCCGCCGTGCCAAGGTGGAATCTCAACACTCCTTGTACTAACCCTCAGTACACCCCCGCACATCAGATAGACCGAGATGTGTAACAGTGTCTCTTGGGGCTCCCGCGATCCAAGCGCTAGAGTATGTGCTTGGGTCTCTTCTTTACAGGTTGCATGCACCTTGACCTTCATCCCCTTAGGGGAGTGAGGAGTCACCCAAACATTGCATTTTTGGCCCAACCTAGCTGGGGGCAAGCATCTGATGCCCCTCCCTGATTGTAGAACCCTCGTAGGCCCCTTTGCCCGAGGATCCTCTCTCGGTTGGTCCAAACCATATGACCTTAAACTGTGCTGTTGGTCCAAACCATATGACCTTAAACTTTTCTGTTGGTCCAAACCATATGACCTTAAACTGTGCTGTTGGTCCAATCCATATGACCTTAAATTGTGTTGTTGGTCCAAACCATATGACCTTAAACAGTGCTGTTTGTCCAAACCATATGACCTTAAAATGTGCTGTTGGTCCAAACCAAATGACCTTAAATTGTGATGTTGGTCCAAACCATATGACCTTAAACTGTGCTGTTAGTCCAAACCATATGACCATAAACTGTGATGTTGGTCCAAACCTTATGACCTTAAACTATGCTGTTGGTCCAAACCATATGACCCTAAACTGTGCTGTTGGTCCAAACCTTATGACCCTAAACTGTGACATTATCATCCTAGCTGCATGACGAAAAATAGCACTGCATTGTGGTGACCTCATTGTAGATGACATCACGTTGGGTATTGGTTTTATGCCATGCCATTTGTCAATGCCTATCACGGATTGATGCTTGTGGCGACACCATGGCCTGCTACTCTAGGTCTGTCGCTTCACAATAACAAAAAAACCACTCACCTTAAAAGACAAACAAGATTTATCAAATGCCGCTTCATTTGGTGAAAGGGACACGCCCGCACTCCCCTTTTACCTTGGCACTGGTATTTTACCATGTCACTTTCAGAACTACGTATGGATTGATTCTCATCCTTATGAGATACGTAGAAACGCCTGGGGCACTTCCCCGCGGGTCCAGCCTAGCTCCGTGTTCGGTCCCTCGACTCCAGAATTTCCTCGGAGATCACATGATAAGTAGGGTTTAGGTCCTCATTCACCTCGGGTTTTGTAACCACCTGGCCATGTGTCCGTTTATCCCCTTTCCACGGTCCGAGCTCTAAGACCTAAAACTAAGATCCTTACGGTCCGAGCTCTAAGAGCTAAAACTAAGATCCTTATGGTCTGAGCTCTAAGACATAAAACTAAGATCCTTACGGTCCAAGCTCTAAGACCTAAAACTAAGATCCGTATTCTGTCCCGCATGACGTTAAACTATATTTCATCCCGCATGACGTTAAACTGTATTTTCAGAACTACTTGTGTCTTGATTCTCATCCTCATAAGATACGTAGGACCGCCCGGACGTTTCATCTTGGGTCCAGCCCCAGGGAATATTAAACCTCGTCCTTCATTATTGTTGGTCACTCGGCCCGACTTCATGGGAAGTGGTGTAATTGGGATATCTACCCCGAGCATGTTCGGGATGCCCCATGGTAATAATGGGAAGAGATAGTTCTCTTGCCAAAGAGGTCCTGCCTGGAAGTTGGGACGACCCGTGATCAGGTTGGTACGTCCGCCTACTGCGCCTTCGCCATGGTGGCGCAATTTCAGGAGTGTTGGACTCTGTTCGAACAAACCACCACTCCACATTCCACGCCTTGCATCCCCCCTTGTTCGGACCCTCATTTCCTTTCATGTTTGACAGGACCCCCTAACAGTATGGATGCTCGACCTATGGTCCGCCTACTGTCCTGGGCCAACGTTAGGGAGAACTGGTCATGTTTGACAGGACCCCCTAACAGTATGGACGCTCGACCTATGGTCTGCCTGCTGTCCTCGACCAATATTCCGAAAAACTGACCAACGATATTTGAGTTAGGCCCCGTGTTGCGAACATGGTCAGAGATCAGCCCTCATTTATTGTCCTCCCATTCCAGGCCAACATGATATGGATGTTGTGTTTCCGCCACGGTTGACAGTTATCCTCCATAGTTGCGCCCCATTGGGTTCCGAATTTGGGCACCGTGATGCACCCTTTCACTCCATCCCCCTGTGTTCGGATGGATTTCAATGCCCCCGGCATTGCCCTGCTCGTGTGTTATGGCACATTCAGAATTCGACACATCAATCGGCCCGGGGTCTCCTCAGAAGTCCAGGCCCAATTTTGGATGCCCGAAGCTTGGTCAATTCTCCACAGTTGAACGGAATAATGGTACGAGCATCTCCTACTTCTCGCGTTGGTCACATCCTACAGGAGCCTAGGGGTCAGTTGTTATTCGTTTCGAAACTATGGTTGAGCGCATTAAAACAAGGATACAAAAGAGTGGATTTGGCCATATATTGGTTTGAGACGATGATCATTACAAGCAAAAAGTTCATGAGATGGAAAAAACAAAGCCCTTAGGGATCAGCACGCTGAAGTGATCTTTCCAGCACTGCTACCCTCTGGCTGGTAGCCTCTAGGACCGCTTCTCGCTCTTTGAAGACTCTATCCTCATTGGACACCATGGAGCGCAGCTCTCCAGCCCTAGCTTGTGCCTGCTTCCGCTCGGTTTGAAGTACGGTCATCTGGAGACTCGCCTCCACCAGATTTTCCTGCTCGTCAGCCAGCTGGGCCGTCAGTTTCTCCACGAGCTCAGAGCATGTTGCGATGAAGGCCTCTTTATCTGCCGCCTTCCCTTCGAGGTGCCAGACTTCTTGCTCTGCCCTCAGCACCGCTTGAGCGCTCGCCGATCCTTCCCGACATTGGCAAATGTCGGTGCGCCGGCTTCTCTCGTGTATCTTCTCGGCCATGTAATCACAGACCGCCATATGAAGGTGCTGAGCGTCAGCCCCTCCGGTGCACAGGAAGCGTATCCAGGTCTGATGTGATCCCATCTGCCTCAGCCAATCCGACTGGGGCTGCCTGAGGAAGCGCTGGATACACTTCCACCCTTTGCGTCGTGTCATCCAGCTCTCCTCGGTGGCCTCTGAGTCTGATTCGTCAATCTCCTCAGGGTCAGCGGGTCGGTATAGGGGGAAGGCCGCCAACAGATCGGCAGCAGGATCCACCCTAGGAGTGTCTTCGTGAGGAATAGAATCCTCGACGTCCGGGCAACCTTCTCTCGCCCCATCAGCAATGATGCCTCCACCATCTTCCGACCGCATTTCAAGAACAACGCTGTTGATGTCCTCCGCCCCCCGTTCATCTATTGTCGGGGCCGGCTCAGTGTAGAGATCATGTTCCGAGCGAGGTTGTATGTCTGCTGCTGGTCCACTCGCGGATGGCCCGGGCTCCCCAGCCTGACGTGCCTCCAGTGTTGAGATCACTGCGCAGGGTATACGCTGGTCAGATGGGATCTTTTGACACCAAGCACCAATAGTGAAGCGTGAGACTTACAGGAATCCAGAGCCTCGGTCCCCAGTGTTCCGGCCGCTGCAGGAGCCACCATAAGGGGAGACCCCTCTACGCTGGTTAATTCAATGATGGGTGTCGGATCCCCATCATGTCCCACTGGTTCCTCTCTTCCCTCCTCTAGTGGGGACACCTGTCCACCGCTCAGTTGCTCTTGAGTAGGATGGGGAAGTGAGTTAGAAGTTGGAAAGTAGAATGGATGAATGAGGGAAATGAATGAAGACAGAGACAAACCTCGAGAATCTCGGTTATGTCGAGATCAGAGTTGGAAATATCGCTTCTCTCTCGGAGACTCCCATAGTAGGTTGCCCCTTGCGACCCCTCACCTTTAGGCTCATCTTCTTCGTCTTATCCCTTGCCTTCATCCTCTCCGGTTTCCTCCTCCCCCTTCGGCTCCTCGTCGCTGTCGTCTTCTCCCGACAGCATCGCTTTCGGATCATGCTCCTAGACGAGAATCACTTTCAATAGGAATGTTGGCTCCGCCCGCCGCCCCCTTTGGCATGTGTATGCGTCCATGGCCGTCAGATAATCATGATGCCGATGGAAGTTCACTCGGTCGGTAATTCGAACGAGCCCGACCACCGGCAGTTGGATCCCGTTCTGCATTATCTTCTTCCAGATGGCTTCGACGATCAGCGATTACCGCAGGGTCATCCAGGCCGACCACAGTGTCAGGAGAATTGCGACTTGGGAAGGTTCGAGCAGATATATTATCTACTTCCCGGGCAGCTCCCTGGCCTCCTCATGTGACCCCCCTACGGGTAACGAGGACATGGTAGCACCATGTGATGTTCCCGCTGCCGAAGTCCCGGCCTGCGCAAGCCTCGCTACCTGACGCGCCCTTAGTTCCCCCCTTTCGACGGCACCGTGCGTTCTTTCCCGACGCCCAATTTCCACACGAGTAACCTCGAGTTTCCAGATGCGCTTGCGTAATAGCCCCTCAGGGTACGAAATGGTCCAGTTTTCGGCTTATTCGGTTGCTAGGCCGGCATCGACCCCGGTGGGAGGAGGAGTAACGACGTCGCCAGAGCTGAAAGTGGTAAACATCAACCACATGTGGCGTAGGTCACATGGATTCTTCTCCTGCCAAACAGCCGTGAATACTTTCTTCGGAATTCGCTGAAGGCACCCAAACTTCCTGGTGAATAGGGACGGCACGTAGGGCTCGCAGATCGCCTTCCCGACAATCCGAGCCACGAGCACCCCGCCCCGAATGATCTGGAGGTATTCATGTTGTTCCATAGAGCCTCACCCGTTGTCCACCAGCTGGACAACCAGGGTGTGGAACGGGCTGAAGTTGAAGTTGGAATGGTTGCCAATGCGGATCCTCACACCCTCCACATTGAGAGTCAATGGCGCCACCCCTGCAATGTTTAGCAAGGATGATCGCAAGCCATTTCCCGGAGGACGGACAACATTTGGGAAAGTATACCCACCGAGATGAGCCGCCACCCAGCCATGGAAGATCTGGAAGGGACCACAGACCCTCCGAGGCGACCCCCCTCGTGAGATGCGCCCCAGGATGGTATACAACTTGGCCATCACGGGGACGCCCAAGTTGAACCGTTTGTTGGCGGCCATGGATCCCGCCATCACCAAAGTCACTGGACGGATGCCCATCCTCGCGTCCCACACCGGTAGGAGCCACCCACTCAGAAAGGCGGCAAGGAACCCGGCATACCGGACGTTCGGGTCTCGTGCCTCAATGACGCGGTATCCCCATGATTGGTATTGTCCTGCCTCTAGGGTCTTCCAATATGACCTTCCCTTGCTCCTCTGAGTCACGGCTGGGCACCGTTTTCCCCGTCCCGGCATCTTGACGGCGGGATCCCTCTCAAGGAATAGGCTGAACCAGTCCTTGTAGGTGATGTCATTCCGGAAGTCCTTCACCCCCAGCCTCTCCTTGGCCAGCTATAGCAGGTGCCACATCAGCATAGGCATCCGCGACCTGTATCCCCAGGTGTTCCTTGGAGGAACGAACTCGTCGTATTGGTAACCCTCCGGTGGGATACCTCCGACGCATTGGACATCCCAGAGATTGATGCCGACTTCCCCATGATGAAGGTGGAACGTGTTGGTGTCAGGAGACCACCAGGTGAATAGCTCCGGTCCAAGTTCAGGCTGGCGGTGGAAATGGAACTGCGATGTCCATACTGCCTCGAACAGGCCGATATACTGCAGTTCGTCCCCGAACTGGTCACAGGTATGGAGAACCCAGAATGCCCATGCCCATTCGCTGGTAAAGTTACCCCCGGACCGCAGGTCCCAATCCTCCACCCAGCCCTTCGTGTCATCCGTGATGCTTTGACGGAACGTGCTTGCATAGAGGGCCGGAGAATACTTTACCACAGGCTCATCCCAGATAATGGTCCTCGTCCTCGGGTTCAGGACATAAACGTCCATATGTCGAGTTTCCCTGGCAGGATGGCCGTTGTTGGTGATGTTGTAGCGAGGAAGTTCATCCTCCCGAGTCACCCAGGACTGCGGTGTGTCCACCTCGAAGCCCGGTAGTGGAACCTCCTCTAGGATACCAAATTTCCAGAGTGGGAGGTTGTCTGATATAGGATATGCCTTTTGGGCCGGAGACAGCAGGTTTAACAAGGTCAGATTGTTGGAGACAATCACCTTGGCGCCATAAACCTCCTCGTTTTCCACCATTTCTGTCCTACGGGCAGCGGCTTCCGCCTCATCAACTCGGTTTGATGCCATCTCGAATTTTTTGGGAGTTGGGAGAAATTAGGATGTAGTGCGCGGAATCGGAGAGTTCGACACGAAATCAGGAAGAGTTGCGTGGAATCTTGGAGATGAGCGCGCAATCGGCGCATGGAGCGTGGAAAATCCCGAATAGGCGCAAGATTATGGCCGAATTTCGGATGGAATTCCCCGCTGCCAGAGCGATATTACGTGCAGAAGCGGAAGCAATTTCGTGCACGAGAGCAGTAAGCTTATCGCGCGGAAAAGGCGGAAGTACGGATATGGGACCCAGTGCCCCTTTTTATAGGCGAGGCCAGGGTTCCACGCCACGCGGAAAGAATATTTCGCGCGCGTTCATAGGTTTTGCGCGCCCCATCGAAATTTGGCACGTAACTGGACCAGGAGGCTCAGCACTTTGGCGTTTCGGCATTTCCCTTGCAATCCGATCGTTGTGACCTGTCGACGATCCAATTCCAAGGGGGGGGGGGGCATTTGTTGATGCTGAAAGAAAGCCTGCAACTCCCGGAGGAAGTTTCGGAATGATGAAGCGAAGTCATATTCGGAATCAGAGGCCCGATCCGGAGGCCCGGGATGTGGTGCGCGAAGTAAAGGAGGCTCTGTACGAAATATTGTTCTGTGCGCGGGGAATCACCGGGATTCGTGGAATTGAGCTGTTGTGGCGCGCAATCTTTGCACACCCCGGTTCCGCACGACAGCATTTGCGCGCCGACTGCGCTCGGCGCGAAGATCTTCGTGCGCCACCTAGATTCCGCGCTGTAGGTCGCCTATAAATATAAGGTGGCCCCGAACGGTTTGGAGGTTGAGGAATCCGAAGCGACTCTCGTGCGTGGAATTCGGCTCCTGCCGTTCAAAAGATGACTTCCAGATAAAACCCTCATTTCATGCAACCTTTCCCCGGAGTTCGCCTTTGCACGCAACTCCACCGGTTTCTGTGAATTTTCCCCCTCTGCAGTGTTCCAGTCTTGCGAGAAATCCATGCCTCGTGCACGCAATAACCTGCCATGCACGCAAAATCCTGCACGTAGTTCCCTCTCCGCGCGCAATTCCTTTGCTCCAATTGTGCGTTGTCCCGGTCGTTTGCGTGCAAACCTTCCTTTTTTGCGCGCAAAACCCAGGACTCCTCACCTTGACGCCCCTTGGCTGCCACCTGCACCGGCACCTGATGTCTTCATTGCCGGGCATGCGCGCCATGCATTGTTTTCCCGCATGACCTTCCAGGTTCGTGCGAAGTAACCTCAAGGTCCCTTGGGCCGTCTTTCCCGTTGCATTGCTTTGCCTTATGCTTCTCCGCATAGGCACGCTAACGGCTATTTCTTCTTTGCATAGCCATGCTAACGTGGACCCCCAGGTGGTTCTCCCTACGGCCCCACTTCATCATGGCCTTGCCGATGCCTTCCCTTCCACAAGGGGTAGAGGGAGTTGGGCATATAATCCCTAGGGGTGTGGAGCGAACCCACCTCGTACAAGATGCAGGATGTTAAACTGCTAAGCACCTCGTCCTTAACACAAGACGTTAAACTGTGGTCCGACCCCGTGCTTCGCACGCAGGGTCCCCCCAGCTTGGACATTTTTTAGGCCCACTTGTCTCCACGGGAATGGACTATTCCTCTTAGGGAAAGAGATCCTCCTTGTCGGAGCGACGTTTGTCCGCGGTGGAAGGGCTGCCTCAGAGCGTAAGCCCCTAACCTTTCTTGCGGATGATTGCACCTGTGCATCTCCGTACACCCCCCCTGCCAAGGCCAGTGGAGTCCTTTCCCCACTGCGCTTTGTCGCACCACGGGCCTCCACCCTAGAGTAAGCCCCGACACCAAGGGCCACTAACCACGCGTAAGCCCCTATTTCCTATTTGGGCCGCTCAACGCGTAAGCCCCATTCCGCTTCTCACGGACGCACCCTTTGCGACGTGATCGTCTGGTCCCTACTGCCTCTTGTTTCCCACACCGAGCATGACTCACGTGGGCTTAGAGTGCGCGTCGACCATGAAATCCTCTTATGGTCTTCCCCAGAGCGTATGCCCCATCCCAGTGAACTACATGGACTTTGATCCGTGCTAATGCATGGTACGTAGGAAGCCTCCACGAGGTTCAATCCCACCACCCGGTCGTCCCGACCTCTCCATGTCGGTTCCCTGACCACCTTGGGCTGCCTCAGAGCGTAAGCCCCAAAACCTTCATCCCGCATGACGTTAAACTGTATTCCGTCCCGCATTAAGTTTAACTGTATTCCGTCCCGCATGACGTAAATCTGTATCGCATCCCTCATGACGTTAAACTGTATCCCCCCTCTTGGGCCATCTCAAAACGTAAGCCCCATGTTTCACTCCACCATCAATCCCGATCTTTACCCGGGCTGCCACATCCCGGTGAGATCATGCCACCCTTTCCCACTCCATGATATATGGGAAGCAGCCCACGTGCTGGCCCCAACATCTGTGTTCCCCCCTAGGGATCCTTCAACCCGATCCGTCTCCGCAAGAAGCTAAACTCGCGACATACCCCATGTTAAACACGTGAAGCTGGGGAAAACCTCAGATGGTACGCGTTCCCCGCGTTCGATGTGGGATGCCTCGGGCTTCCGCGCCCTCGAGAAGCCCTGTGATGAGGGCCCAAAGACAGACATGCTGATGATGCCCCAACGTGACCATTCTCCCCGCCGCAGGTTTCTGTCCCGACAAGACCCCTTGGAGCGTCTTGACAGAAGCGGCCTAATTAACTGGCGTCCATGTAGATATGGCACCGGGAATGAGATTCACGAACACGTATTAAATCTATGAGGGAGACCTGGACTAGGTAATGAGCTCCGAGGAGGAATACACGGGGGGAAGAACCGACATCCCATCATCCCGGTTTCGATCAAGGAGCAGACGTCCCTGAACAAGGAACGGATGCCGCCCGCCTTTGGAAAGTGGGAATGTGGGGCAACAAGCAACGCGCCCTCCCCAGCGGACGGACGCATGTGACCCAGCGAAAGCGTCGGAAACAGTTATTATAAATATGAAACAACCACATTTCACCTTCTATCCATCCTACAGAAAACGAAATCACCACGCGTGCGTACGTACGAAATACAGTCTCCACGCCGTGGTGTAATCTGTTTTTCCAACACCACCTTACTTGGATGGGTATAATGGTGTAAATAATAACTATAAATAGTTATTATAACATCATACTGATTATTATATATTGTATCATCCACTCCAATTATATTCAATAATTATGGGAACGATTTCATCACTCGTGCGTACGTACGGACTACCATATCCACAACGTGATGAGAATCCTTTTCCATGTTAACCATTCAAGAATGATTATAAAGTACATATAAGCAATAATAATGAAATATATGACATTATAAAGCTACTTAATTTATGTATATATATATTTGTGTCATCTACTTACTTCGATTCAGGATAAGGAGAGGAAAACAGCGTTCATGCGTACGTACGACCTACCGTCTCCATGAACGGTGTGTTTCATTTAATTTATCTATCTATTATATATATATACTGAATATATATGATATATAAATCATGTTTTACATTTTTGAAGTAAGTAAATCATGATATAAGTAATAATAATATCAAGAACAACAAGTCCAAACACGTATGATAAATGAAACGATTTTACCCAAAACGCTACTTTAACATGAAATTGAAAAATGAACGAGTAATATAAATACCTAAGTGAAACATATATGATTTACTAAAAATTAATATGATTATTTAATAACTCAATGACATTATTTAAATCATTATACAGGAGGTTCGGATACATATGATGCATATCAGACATAAGGTAAGGGATAACTATTCCAATCTCGCTCTTATCAGAGATTGTTTATTCGTAAGTATTTACTGAGGTTTTTGTTATCACACATGTCCTTGTTTTCTAAAAATGTTTCCATGGCTGTTTAATGTCATTTTTACCCATTTTTGAATTGTACCACATGTATAAAAGGGAATCTTTCTTTTTTTACCATATGAGGTACTTTTTGACTTTTCCGAAAAAAGTACAAGGAGAATTTTATTTTTAACTTATACTGTGTGAACAGATTTTTACGGTTTCATAACTCCTCATTTTCATGAAGATTCCTACACAAGATTGCATGATTATTTTCAAGAAAACCATTTTCTTTTAAAACTGCATGGCATTTTGTGAAAAGCAAATGATTTTTAAGAAGAAAGTATATTTTCCTTAAGAATTCATTTCAAGTGTTTTATCAAGAACCTTTTCCATCTAAGATGACATTATTTCATATCTGTATGTTTCAAGTATAAATTTTCTATGATTTACATGGTTTTAGTTTTCTTATGATGAAATGATATCCATTTTTTTATATGGATTATGTGATGATGGGATGATGTTTATAAAACCCATTTTATTCTTTGGGTTATGTTGAATGATTTATGTTTATTTTTGTGGCACAAGTAAGAATGATTTCATTATGAGATTGGTGGGACCTATATCTCCCTCCAATGTATTGAGTAAAGATTTATATCTCATGAGATTTACATGGTTGGAATGGTAAGTTAATTTGGTTCAGTGATACAGGACTGGAATGAGGAGTGAACTCGATTTAGAAAGGGACTTTTTCCACTAAGATGATCTTGGCAGTAATGCCTTGGCTACTATGGAAATCATAACAAGTGTTGAATGGTTTCCACAATTACATTTTTTATTACCATTCTATTTTATCAATATTTATGTTCCATTATGATACATTCCTTACGTACGTCCAAGATTTATGCCTTTGCTCTGGATTTTAATGTTTAAACATTATGTTCAAGTTTTTTTTCAATGGTATATGGTTTGTTTTATTTTCTCCATGCTTTCCCTTACTGAGCATTTGAGCACACCCTCTACATGTTTTCTTTTCCCAAGGATTTCATGAAGGGTTTTAGGTAAGAAAACAAAATGGGACGATCTTTATGGGAGTTGTTGAAGATCTTTAACCAAGATTAGAAGATTATATTCCGAGTTTCCAAAGACACTAAACTATTACGATCATTGAGTTTTGGTTTTTGTTATGTATTAAGTATTCCGAAAAAGTATTGTATTGTCCATGTACGTCAAGCTTTGGGTCTCTAAATTTTATGTTATTATAATATATAAAAGTGTACCATCATTTTTAATAATATTTTTTGAAATTAAAATTATAGTTTCATTAGAATAACATTTTTAAAGTTGAAGTTACGATTTTAGAATCACATAAGTAAATTAGAGAACTGAAAATTGATTTAAATATATTAAAATACTAGATATTAATAAAATATAATATTTCAGGTAGTTTATTGTGGTTAATTATTTATTATATAATTATGTAATAATTATGAAATCATTAAACATACCGAAAAAATGAAACAATATTTTTTTAGTATTCATGAAAAATAACTTATTTTAGAAAATTATTATAAATTACCCATAACCAAATTTCGACATGATGATTTCAAAAATTATGTTTATTTTATAAAAAAAATCAGAAAACATGATAATTGAAACATTTAAATATAAACATAATTATTTATTAAAAATAATTGCCGATTGAAAGCGCCTAGTAGAATTCATAACACGTGTAAAAAAATAATATTATTTTATCAATTATATTTCAATAAGATCGTTTTTAAAACAATAATTCATTAAAATAACTATTTTTCATAATTTTTTTTTATTATCAATATTTATATATTTAATAGAATGTACATTTTTTTCAGAAAAATCAAATTTTCAAATTAATCTTAATTTTATTAATAGAAACTATTCTTAAAATAGAACTGATGGAATAAAATTATTATTTAAATATGGAAATAAAAACTAAGGTTAGGAAAAATAACCCCTTATTACACATGTGTGAGCCCCAAGAGTAAGGTGTATAGTGGTGATTGATTCATGGGGTGACTTGGATAACAACACCTAAGTTATAGTTTTTACTAACAAGATCTTCTCTCGTAAGAGATTTCATTCAACCTTCACTTGTTAAAGCTCAGCATGGGATTGGTCATGGGAAAACCTAGTGAATATATCCCCCTCCCAAGCTCTTACAAATGGGTTTCATATGGCCCGAACCTACAGGTTGAGGAAATCATTTCTTCTTTTAGCAGTAATTACACTTTTCAGTTTAAACATATAAACAGATATTATAATATTGAATTTATTATATAGTTTCCAATAGTCATATTGACCAACAATCATAATTTACCCAAATTCATATAATTATCAAAACCCAAGGGTTACATTTCAAATTATAACAACATCATTATTAAAGAGATATTGTTTTATTCTAGAATAAATAATATAAGACACATTTTTGGAAAAAATTATCATTCAAATAGTATGGGTCATTAAATATTTATATTCTACCTATAAGGAATTAAAATTTTCTACAACTTCAAAAAATCATTACATTGAGCTTCTAACATCTTTTCCTTGCCTTCCTTTTGTTCTGGAAAAATAGACACACAACTTTTGGTACTATTCCCTTCTTCCTTAAATCTCTTAAATCATTTCTAAATCTTCAAACAACAATTTATTGATATCTTTTTTATCAAAATTTTCAACATATTCAAACATATTTTTATTCCAATTTTCTTCTATTTATTTTTGGGCTCCACCAATATTTCTAGCCATATCAACTAATTTATTTCAGATAATGAAGAACTATTGATTTATGAACTTGTCGTGTTTATTTTTTAAAACATTCAAAACACCATAATCAGATTTTATCCTTTAGAAGGATTGGCTCCCGATCAATATTTTCCTTCTACAGATCATAGAATAGTTGTATTGCTATTAGTTAAAACGAAACATATTAGTCGTATACCCAAAAGAAACAAAATAAATATAGTACCCAATGCAGGAATACTTTCCACTTTAACTTCCATAATATATGGAACTATGAAGTTGTTTCTTAGAAACTCTCTTATTTTTTCCCATAAAACTATATTAAATTTCAAACATTTATTCATCATTAAGGATCTCATTACTATGTTTATATTTCTTCCCAGCCTTATATAAATTTTTAGTGGTAGAAACATTTTTAATTACAAAAGTTTTAGAATATTATAAACTTATAACTTTGTATGTTTTGGCCAAAAACCTGACTTTATCAGGTTTCTTCTTCTGAAGAACATATTCAATTTTCATTCCAAACTTTTAACATAAAATTTTATCATTATTAGGTTTACCCTATCCAAAAAATTTACAAACATTATATATTTAATTCTTGAAGCATATAACATCCTTTATATATTTTGAAAACTTTTGTTGGAAAGTACCAACTCTTCTTAATTTTCCTTAAAAATTGGTTCAAGATGTTCATTAGAATTTTTTTCCTTATAAAGATACTTTTTTACAATTGACCTCTTCATGTAATAAAAATATCTCTTTGGGAGAACATTTTTAATTTTTTGTTCCAGGAAATTCTTTATTCCACTTCTTTATATCCTTTATAATGTCTTGTAGTATATCCTAGAAATTTGTTCAATTACCCCTCTAGATGATGTTCTAATTGATTCACTTCATCTTTATAACAACTAATTTCACCACTAGTAAAAACCCCACCACTAAAAGTTTCCATGAACATCTTTTTCTCAGAAATTTTAGTTTCTATGCCCCAATTATCATAATTGGAAAGGAATATTATCTTTTTGATTTTGAAATGTTCTTATCCATTAATTTTGAGTGCAATTTTTTAAATTTTTCTTCCAATATATACATTAACATGTATATTTTTAATCACAGTCTTCTTTTTTACTTTATTCCTTACCCTAAATTTGAGGACAATTTTCAATCAATTAACCAATGAATCCATATGAAAAAAAATTTAATGGATATTTCCCTTTATAATTTCATGTACCTATTTTCACATTTTCTAAAATCAAGGATAGAAATTCATCTTGTTTTTTACATACCTAATTTTTATATTTACAGTCATCAACATGTTATTCTTATTTTATAATCTTCTTAGACATTCATTTCATGATAGAATTGAATAAAATTTATCGATAATTTATTCCATTTCACAAATTTATCCCATATAATTTCATATTTAATGAATGTTCTATAAAGGTAATCCCATGATATATTTTTTAGGATCTCTATCTTTAAAATATGAAACTTTTTCATATAAATTATCAAGAAGAATTACCAATTAATTTTCAATCATAGTTCAGTCTTCTATATTCTCACCTAGGCATGTGATGGGGAAACAAATTTCATTCAACATTGTAATTAAGTCACCAACATATTCATACTCACCCATTTTTAGATCATTATTCTATAGCCTATAGATGTGTTGTAGACACACAAATCTTGAAGTACATAGATATTATATTACTTTTACAGAATACTTAATACATGAAAAAAATACGCCCAAAGACCATATTAGTTTAGTTTCTTTGGAAACTTGGAACAAAATTTTCTAATCATGGTTAAAGATATTCAACATCTCCCATAAAGCTCTTCCCCTTTTTGTTTTACCTAAAACATTTATTTGTATCATGGGGAAAAGAAAACATAAAAAGGGTGATCTAAAATTCTTAGTAATGGTAAACATGGAGAACATAAAACAATCGATAAACATTTGAACATAACAACTTGAACATAAAATCTAAACATCAAAATATTGAGAAATGTCATGAAAAATGGAAGTACATAAGGCATTGATCATAAAAGAACATTAATCATTATAAAATAGCATGGGAATAAAACATTTAATTGTTGCATCCAATAATCACATGATATGATTTCCATAGTATCCAAGGCATTGCAACCAAACCATCATAGTGGATAAAGTCCCTTACTGAATCGAGTTCACTCCTCATTTCAGTCTTGTATCACTGAACCAGAGTAGCTTTCCGTTCCAGCCATGTCTATTTCATGATATATAAATCTTTACCGAATGAATTGGAGGGAGATATAGGTCCTGCCCATCTCATAATGAAACCATTCTTATGTGTACCACAAAATCATATATCATATATCATGACATAACCCATGTAATAAAAATGGTATTCTTAAACTTCATTCCATCATAACATAATCCATATAAGATAAAAGGACTTCATAAAAACAATTCCATCATAACATAATCAAATCAATGTAAAAATAGGGATAGAAATATAACCCTATATTATCTTAGATGGAAAATAAATTTGATAAAACAATTGAAATGAATTCTTGAGGAAAATATCTTTTCTTCTTCAAAATCATATTCTTTTCTCAAAATGCCATGAAATTTTAAAAGAAAATGATTTTGTTGGAAATAATCATGAAATTTTATAGAGTATGCTTCATTGAAATAAGTCATTAGGAAACAGTAAAAATCCATTCATGGTGTAGAAGTTAGAAAAACGTTCTCCTTGTACTTTTACCAAAAAAGTCAAAAAACACCTCTTATGGAAAACAAAAGAAAGATTCCTTCCATAACACAAAGTAAAAGTCAAAAAGGGGTAACAATTCCTTTAAACATACATGGAATAATACTAAACACTTTATGAAAAACATTTTTATGGATATGGATGAAAAATATACCCCTAGTAAATACTTATGTATAATCAATCTCAGATAAATATGATATTGCAAAATTATCCCTTACCATTGGTCCAATTTCTTCCATACGTGTCTGAAACTCCTCTACCTCGACATGGCTCTTTTAAAGTTCCTCTTAGGGCACTAGATTTGGTCCTTTGAGAAGAGTAGAACCTCTATGATATAACTAGAGATATTGATAAGAGAAATGGTAAGGGGTTTCCCAAGCATGAAGGCTCAAAATTGTGTGAGGAGGAGAGGGAGGAGGTGCCCTTTTATAAGGGAGGAGAAGGGAACCTTTGGAAACATAAGAAATATTAATTTATAATAAATTCCAACCCCACTTAAAAAGCTCCAAAAATGACTCAATTCGGAGATGAGATAAGATAGGGTTGTAATCTCATCAATCAATAAATTTTAGACATGTTGTGAATTTATTTTAAACCTTATCAAATTTATTTATCCTTATTTAATCTATTTAATTTTATTTGTGGTAATAATATTCTAAATTTTAAATTTTTATACATAATTACCTATGTGTTTTGAATTGACCATAATTGGATACTTTATAACATTTTAGACCACATAAATTTAAATTTATAATTTTTAAATATTTTTTTGATTTTTAAAAAATTTTATAATATATTATTTTTATAAAATAACAATATTGTCAATTTTGACACTATTCATTTATTTGAATTTAAATAAATTTTGAACAGAGGATATATTCAATCAAAATTATTTAATAGATTTCTAATATTTCATATTCATCTAGAAAATTTGTGGATCACATTAAATAGTTCATATAATATTTATTTTAATATTTTAAAAACCATTTATTTGATATTTTAATCAATAAAATAATTTCAACATCACTATTGCATCATCATTAATGATAACTATTTAATCTCTAAAAATTATAAATAAATTCACATGATTTATATAATTTTATTATTTTTTTTGAGACTATTCATGTTCGACGTTTTATGATGTTTATCCCTAAATTTAATTTATTACACTTATAAGATATAAGAGACTGACATGTTGTCACTTTATTTGGTTTTAATTATAATTATATAATTTTCATGGTCAATAGTCAATTAAACGAATCTATTATGATCCTTAGGTGATATGGGTCAACATTTATTCATCCAATAGAATTTTGGCAGGTGATTGGGTAATTTTATAATTTTATTTTTACACTTAATTACCTGATTTACCTTTAACAGTAGTAAATAAAAATTAATGTAGTTAGTATTCATAATGTCAAAAAAAAGTGACCTATTAACATAATTTGGACCCACTTAATCCAAATATGGAATCCATTTTTCAAAATTCAAAACACATAAGTTGCATTAATTAATTTAAAATTAATCACGTTGTTAAGAAAATGAGTTTTAAACGTTAAAACATTGTCAAAGATTGAGATGTTTTTACCTATGAATTCAATATAAAATTAATGGTAATGACATGAATTATATTAAATGGTAAAAATATATTCTATTTATACTTTAAAACCATTCAATATTATAATTAACCATATAAATTATTTCGATTTAAAAAGGTGTTTTTAATGAAAATTTTGCGTATTTTTACTGTTCATCAAAATAAGAAACTTATCAGGAAAATATCAAAAATATATCCAAAGTAAAGTTTTATATCTTGATTCCAAAGAATCATTTTATATTGTAATATTGAACTTATAAACATGTCAAAAACTACACTTAATGTGGGTGCGCCATCAAAAGGCGGCAAAACTTTATTTTTTGAAAAATACTTATTTTACCCAAATTTTTTTTTGTTCTCATACCATGTTCAATAAAATGTATAAGATGAATTATAATGTCATAAAATTATAAATGTAGCTACTAATATTCATAAAGGATAGTTCATAATAATATTATAACAATATATCGTTGTTTAGTGAATCTCAGTATTGCGTACAACACACGCTATTGAAGAAGGTTTCTCTTGCATGAATCACAAGCCAAGAATAGTGTTTTCATATAATACAAGCTAATACTGTGTGGAATATAGCAAAAGCTAATTTTTGTGTGGCGTATAACACAAGACATCAATGAAATTGAAAGAATATTTTTCATAAAATCTCGTTGTGTTACATGTATACCTTTGACTTCTAAACATTTTTATTAATTCATAAATGTTCTTCAACATATCTCATATATATTTGGTTATTGAAACTCCATTCCCTCCAAGAAAATAAATTTCATATAATGATGAGAGTAATGAATTTTAATCCCATCCAAAATTTTAAAGGTTCTATTTATCTGTAGTTGTACAGATAGAATTATCAACCTAATGGGGAAAACCATATTTACTATCCTTAGAAACATCATAACCAAGAGACATAAAATATAGAATAATTCTATCTTTCTAGGTATGATAATTTCTAAAATTTCATTTTAGAATGACATTCTGATTCACTCCACTCATTTTTTCCATACCAAGTTGTCATTCAAACCTATCATCCAAGATAAAAACAAAGGGAACCTTCACTATTATACCACATGATATTACCTAGATAGTATCATTAAATCACTAAGAGTGGGAGGGGGGACCCGTGATACTATTTTATTTTATGTTTCCATTATTCTGAAATAACCTATAAATCTAGTTAAATAATTTTCACTTATCTAAAAAAACATAACATTCAAAAATCCATAGTAACACAAGTATTTAAAAGGTTCAATACATAAAAATAGAAGCAACATCATTAGAATAGATAAGGAAAAATATAATACCACACAATCCTCTAGAAAAAAAATCATTTTGTGTGGATTCAAAAAGTAGGATATACCATTATAATTGTGTAGAACTATGTTCAATACATCATTACATGATCTTCTTATAGCACAAAATGATGTAATAAACTTTTGTATGAAAAGTTAATATACATTCACCAATTTATTCAAAACATTTTATTGTACTGCCTTGTAAACGTTAATTTATAACCTTAAAAAAACTTCTTCACTTTTCAACCAAACAACTAGAATGAACTTCTCAGTTATTCATAATGATACTCATTATGATACCCCAATTTCATTATATAGTCTGATTATTCAGTCTAAAGATATAACTATTCCAGAATACCATTGATACAATTCTGAATTTCTTATATCTCTATTATGAAATCCCAGTCTGATATCTTGATCCAACCTGTTAAACAATGAGTACTATCTTCCTTCTTCTTCTTCTATCTAGAAATATTTCTTAGGAAAGATCTGACTAAAAACTCTTTCTTTATAAAAAACATTAAAACTTCTCTCTCTTCGTGCACACGTGACAATGTTCTGATTCATTAGAAATTAAAATGTAATATCATCCTCTTTTTGGTTTTCCAAAAACGGTTTAGGTAGGAATATGAAAGTTTTTTTCATATTGAACAATTTTTCAAAAACATTAAAATCCATTTAAATTCATATACATATTTTACTTATTCAACGCTTCTCAACTCTTCTTGATTTTTATCAAAATTTCTCGAATCATCTCCCTAATTCCATTGGGTTCAAACCTCATAACTATTCTTCAGTATGATTTCAATTGTCACTTCTATTTATTAATTATAATGAACTCATTTGGTCACTCTAATTTTCTTCACCCATTTAATTATACATAAAAGTAGAATATTTATCATTAAGATGACCAGTACAAACTAAAAACTAAATACTAATTATGATTCTCTAATCCAACCAATTGTTATAACACCTATATAAAATTTTTTCATAAAAACTTTTTATACTTTGTTAGAGTTTAGTTTTATTTATTTAGGAAGAAATATATTCACAATTTATAAATATTATAGCTCCCCACAGAAACTCATTAACATATACTTCACCTTGTTCAGGCTTTTCTTATTTTCCTCAGACCAATGATCATGCATCTGATGATGTCCAGCATCTAATGAATTTCAATGGTGTCAGTCATCACCTGATGGAATGGTCTCTATTTCATTTTGATGGATCGATGTCACCTCCAATTCAATGAATAATCACCATATTTTTTATAAAAAATATTGAAAAATTTGATACAAACACAAAAAATATCTTCTTTATCTCTTGTCTTAATTGAAAATATATCAGAGTTCGTCATTTGATCTTGACACAATTGAGAAAGCAATTCAACCTAATAAATATGGTTGGATAAATTTTTTACTTTCATCAGGTTGATTGGTTTCTCAAGTCATTAAATTAATTGTCCCCAATATACGAAAATTATTTTTATTCATAATTATTCCCAAATAATCCCATCAAAAAAACTATTATTCCTCTCATATATTGATGGAACATTGTGTAAGATGAATTTTATCTACAAAAACATCTTTCCACTTTTGATTAAAATTTCCAAGAACTTCCATCCTTAACCATCTTGTTTATATGAAATTTTTTATCATGTAGTTTTTTTGTTGAATTAAAAACCATCACCTTTATCTTCTCACATTTCAAATAAAACATGACTGCCTTGGAAAAATTCTGTGTCCAGTGACCTCACACCAATGTACTGAGGCTAAAAAAATTTTACTTAGAAAACATTATTATTATACAAACATAGACTCATATCGTAAAAAACTCATAAATTTATGAATGTTTAAGATTATAATATCATCAAGAGAATTCTATCAGAAATTATTATAACTTCCCAACCATCAAACAACTTATTTCTTTTATATTAAAACTAAAACTGATTGGCATCACTGTTTCTCTATCTTTACATCATAAGGATTGAATCATATGTTTCTCATAAAACTAAATATTTTTGAGAACTATAAGATCATAAAATAATCATCAAAATTTTTAGAGTAATTTAGTCTCTGATATAATTCAACAATATGATAAAAACATTTTTATGGTCCCAGGCTGAGTCTGATGATCCTTTTCATACATAAATCTTCATCCCAATCCGATGGTATTTTCTAACATTTTGGGTTCAATATTATAATTAAAATTCATACATTTTATTTCAAATTCTTAATTTCAGGATCGTATGACCATATTCCAATGTATTGGTTGTAATGAACCATTTTCATAAACTTGTTCCTCTTGAAAATATTGGAAACATCCTTCCTTCATTTGGATTTCTAGCTACATTGCATAAAGATTATTTTATACTGACTTGACTATTGTTCAACAAAATTTTTTCATATTTATCTATTGAAAAAAATAAAACCAAAGAAAAAAATGGTCTCAAAACCATCTCCACAAGACATTAAACTCAATCCCAAATCCATTCCAAGAAGGAATCTCAATCACTCTCCATAGGATTTCGATATTCTAAACTGATCCAAACACATAACCCATAAAAAACATGTGATGCATCATATAAAAATTATTTTAATGGATATCCCCTGGCATTAATTACCACAATATTGCCATGGGGTTCTTGTTTTTTCACACATAAGTTTCCCTATTTGTTATTCCCTCCTAATATAATGATTCAGAGGATTCCAATGTCTCCAAAATCCATTCATGCTCAGAGATTCCCAACATGACTACTCTAGTTATCAAATGTTACTTCCCTATTAGACACAGTTAGTTCAATTTGCCAATGTCCACAATGAGATGGTGCTGGGAATGAATTCCATGAACATAATTAAAATTTATGATAGAGAACAAGACTAGGTAACAATATCCAATGATAAATTAGGGGAATGAGAAAAAAACATCCCATAATCCTTTTTCAATTTAGGTGAAGATATATCCAATGAAGGTGATGAAATCTACCTACCTTGGGAAAGTGTGAATGTGGGGAAACATAGAATCCCACACACACATCCATGCTGATGCTCAATTAGGACCTAATGAAAGCACCATGAACACCAATAATTATTCATACCCATTCTTATCCCATATAAAATCATATAAAATATAGCTTATGAATAAAACCCCCTATAGTGTATAACTGTGGGGGGGGGGAATCATCATCCCCTTGTAATAAAAATTTAACCATTAAAATTATATCCTCTAAAAAATTACTCTAATCTTATAAAAGAATACAAACATAATTTCAAACAAAAAATCATGTTCTTTTCTAAATTTTAACCATAAAGAGACCTCTTAATTAAGTATAAATGCTACATAAAATCATTATTTTTACATAAATGATCATATCCGTATAATATTTTCATGGGTATAACAAAGATATTAAATTTAACCATCATTTGTAAAATAATATCATAACCAATTAATTCTAATATAATTATATGTTGAATAACATAAGCTGTAAATTACAGTAATAATAAAATTTTATTGGAATAACTGAAATAGTTAATTCTAGTAATATTCATACTAGATTAACATGACCAAATAATTAGAACATTATTTCTAAAAAGAATAATACGTTACAAAATATATTTGAGGGATATATAGGTCTAAAAAATAATCATTTAAAATCTACCAAATCTATAACATGATTAATTATAAATATTATTGATTTTAAAGTAAAGATAAATAAGATAATTGAAATTAAAAGTCTTTATTTTTTAAAAACCTATAATTTTTAAAAATAACAACATATAAGAATTTATAGTGGGGGGTAATGGGTTATCAATCAACATAAATGTAATACATACACACCAAAACCATAAATAAAAAATCATGGTATAAAATTTAGAGAATATTTAATTTTTTTCTATGATTAATAATCACAAACATGAAATGATAATTAGGCTTGAAAACCCCTACCTTGGCCCTAGAAAATCTGGTTTATAATTGAGTATAAAGATTACAATGAAATTAAATTTAGAAAGTAAAATTGTTTATGAATGTTTCCAATAACTCATAATGTTGGATTTAGATAGAATATATATTTAAAAGATAACTTTATATGTTTATTTAAATGTTAAAAAATCCCATTTTATAAGAAAAAATTAATGGTTTTATTATATATAATTAATGATTTAATTGAGAGGATTATAATTTTAAAATGGAAAGTGGTTAAAAAATTAAAAAGGAATTAAATGTTTATCCCATGATGATCCCTCATGAATTATGATAAAATTTAATATTATTTATAAACTATTTATATATAAATTTTAATAATAAATACTTTATATAATTATTTTCAGGGTTGTTTTCATAAGTTAGATTTAGAAATATATTGATAATTTTTGAATTATATTTCACTATTTATATCTTTAAATAATTATCATATGGATCAATGAAATTATTGAAATATCGTTTTTCAAATAACTTCACTTTTAATTTGTATAAAACCATTTCTAATGACCTTTCTACGTCTTGAAAAAACATTGTATAGAATCTAATTATACCTTTGGGATAATAATTATATTATTTAATAATATAAATAAACATATTTTATAACCTATCAATAAAAATCATCTAACCTACTCATGGTGTATTTTTTTCTTATCATTTTCTTTAAAACAGAATGAAGTTATTATTTTGATTTTTAAACATTGTGCATGTTTTGGGTAATAATTTTGATACTTATACTATTATATAATTATTAAATTACTAAATGTAATTCAATAAAATTGAATATCAATAAGTTGTGTATACCGTGGTGTAGAAAAGACTTAATCATTCATTGATACCATACTTAATACTCCAATTTGTGTTTCCCAGTATTGTTAAATCATTGTTTCGGTACCAACAAATATTTCCAAATTTATGTTGGCAAGAAACATTATATATATAATTTAAATAACATTTCTATGATATTATTCTTATATTAACTGGTAAGTAATGTTCAATAATTTTTATAAATTTTTACATGAAATTTATATCATGATGATTTCATAAATTATATGGTATTTCTAAAAACTATAATTTTAACTATTTACAAAAAAGTAAAATTTCATATAAAATTAGTGAAATATAACATTATGTTAAATGAGGAATACTGAAACAAAAAATTATGTCTATATTTTCAAATTAATTTACATTAAAATGAAATTATATCATTTAAATAAATCCATATTGTATATAAAAAAAATCAATCTGAATAAGAACTATTAGTTTTTTAAATGAAAAATTTAACTCTTATATCTTACCTTGAAATGATTATTTATAAGACCATAAAAATAATGAATATTAATATAAATCTATAAAATTAACGTAATTTCAATTTATAATATAATCCAAAATTGATATAATTTTTTGTAGAGAAAAAAATAAAAAACAAGATATAGAAATATATTTAATAATTAAAGAAAAAATATTTTTCATTATAAAGTAATCAAAGTAAATTTAAATATATAATTGAAATGCAATTTATTATTTAATATATTTTTAGTCTTATATTCTTGTTTAAATTAAACATTTAATTATATTTTCATGAACAATAGGAATCCATATTATTAAAAAGACATGGGTTGTCATGAATCTATTATTTCATAATTAAAGGATCGGAAAATCCACTAAAAGTTGGAGTATTTTGATACATAAATGACTCAAACATAAAATTTACTATATTGGGATAAGGAGGTAGTTACTCATGTTTCATTTTATTATTCATAACTAGATATATTTGTTTAGCTGTCTCGAGAAGGTTCCCAACTCCCAATCAAATTATATTTGGCATATCATTTAGAAAACAACTACATTGACCTTGACATTAGTTATTCAGATGTTTTTTCCTATATCTATACATTTAAAAAAACTAAAGAACCATATGGATGGGAAAATTAAATTTAAAATAATTTATAATGGTAAATTATAAATATGAAATGAAAAACTCATTAGGACATGTATATCTAAAAATAATAATTTATAGCTTCCAATTTAGGTTATTCTGTTTATATTCCAAATTATATTCTATATCATAATCACTAAAAATAAATAATCTTTTCTCTAATACCAAATATAAAATCATAAATTTCATACACTTATTATTACATTATTTTTAACATAATTATCCATAGATCACATCCCTCAAGTCTTGAGGTATAGTGTAGTTGAGTGATAAGATATATAATATGAAAAACTAAATAAAATGAAATCATATTTAATACAACATATATATATATTTATATTATTCTCCTAAATTAAATTAAAATCCTATTTCTAAATTGGATATCAAGGGACATAAAAAAATAAACTGGTGAAAAATAAATTCTAGTGAAGGAATAATAATAATGATAATTAAGTATAACATATAAGATAAGAGGAATCACATAATATCATAACAGTAGTGGATGATTTATATTCACAGTTAAAAATTTAATAATTTATAAGATCAAATAAGATCATTCCTAAATTGTTTTTTATGAAAACCAGAAAAATTACATCGTAAGAATATTTCAAGGCTGGTTACCAAGGCTGCATAATATTGTATACTGGTCTTATTACTCATCCACCGCACATCGTACCTCAAGAGATGAAAAAACAACCCAATTCATTAGGGGACTATATAGTTATATCATTCCCATAACATAATAGTATATACCATTATATGTTTTCTATATATATAAATCAAACATAAATCATAAGAATAATGAAAACCCATTATAATAAAAATGGTTTTGTAATAATGTCATAAAGTTTAGGGATATAATATTTCTTAATAAATACCAAATAAAGAAGGAATTAGGGCTTTTATACACTCATATATAAATAAATCATTTTAAAATTGTCTAAACCTTTGAAACCCATTACTTTTTATACTTTGGGTGTTGGAGGTACTTAGAGGGGTTTTGGGGAACAAGGGTGATATTAGAGCTGAAATTTAATCTATGTGCATGGATTCACAACTTGGTTGGTTAGGTTATTGAGTAAGAAGGATTGTAATAGTGTATGTTTTGTTCTAAAATTATTTTTAATGTCACTGATATGGATTCTATATAACATTGTGTTGGGATTGGGAGTCTTCTAAAGGGGTAAAACATATAATGAAAGGAAATAAACATGTGAAGTAATCATTGCTAATTACATGGTCATGGTGTAAGGGATGTGTTTCAAAATATGCCATGTCTCTTTAGTGGTATATTTATTGTGAAAAATACATTTATGTTATGGTTGTTCTTTTTATTCCACAGAGCCTAGGGAAAGGAATTTTTGGATTTGGTATATTAATATCATAACATAGTCATGTGTGTCATTAAATTCTTGCATCATATATAATTTTAATTTTTTATAAATTATTGAATGATATATATATATATATATATATGTTGGAACCCATTTTAATTTATAACGATTTATTAGCTTCTACTATTCATTGTGTGATTATGGTATTTCCTGATATGATAGCATTTTTATTAGCTTAGGTATAAATTGGTTGACCCTTGGGGTTCCCCTAATTTTCAGTAAATTTACAAAAATTGTAAGTGATCATATGTTTATTTTTGGATTCTCTTGATAACCCATCAATTTTTATTTATCATTGTAATCATAGATTGATAATTCCTTCATTTATAGTGAGTACGTCCCACATTATCTTTGGGTTCATCCTTATTTCTTGTGTAGACAATGTAGTGGTAGAGATATAGGTTGGTTTTGATTACCATTATGATGAAATTTATATATTGGATTAGTTTTATACTCGAGTTTTTATGGGAACTAATATAGTTGTTTTTTCTATGTTTTTTCATCTTTCATAGTGATATTTAAATCTTCTACTATAATATCCCAAAACAGGTGCCAAATTAAGGTTATTTGAGATGGTTTATTACATGTAATCAAGCACAGCTCTCAATATTCCAAAGGTTTCTAACTAGGAACAGGGGTCTAAATTGTCATATAGAGAGACTATACCGTATTTATCAAAAAAATACTAAATAGGAAATCAATATACAAATAACCAAAATAATAAAAAAAATATCCAATAAAGACTATCTATCATATTAATAATTTCAAAATAGGTGAGAAGAACATAAAGTTAAGTATTAGATATGTTATTCCAAAAATATTCCATGATTCAATTGTAACCCCAAAATAAAGAAAAATTGACCACTCCCAACTAGGTCCCAACATCACATCCAGATCCCCCAACCATGCTCCATGATTAATCCCAAATCAACCATCTATCATATGGAATTTCCTATTACCCTATATTGAAAACAATGTCTACTAGGGTACCAAACGACAACCTGATTATGGTGCGAGTACATCTCCTTTGGCCACCACTAACCATTTGTAATGTAATATATAGTCTATAATATTATATATATCATTATAAGGAGTAAATTTCAAATTAATACAAGTGAAAAAGTTTCATAATTTTTTTTTAATTAACCACATTGGCCTCCCGTTTTGATATGAAACCCAAATTAATCATTCATTATTTATCCCATACCAGTGTCTGAAATATATAACATATAGATTTAAAACATTGTTCTTACATTGGATTCCACTATTAAATTTATTTCAAATTTCATTTTTGGTACCTTGGAGCTTTTTCTAGGAACCATTATCATAGATACTTTGTAAGAACCCAGATCTTCTTTTTAGGTATGTTTTTCTTTTCTGGTATTTTTTGAGAAAAAGTGGTTTTTCTGGAAATTTCATAAGTACACACCATTTAATTTATGATTACACACCGTGTACTTGGTTACTGTAGGTAGCTAGGTGCTGGTTGTGTCAAATCCATGCACATGATAGTGTGTGGTAACCTGGAGACCGCCTAATGTGGGGTTTGGTGAAGAAAATTACACATTGTGTACTTATATAGTACACGTCGTGTACTTATAAAGTACACACCCTGTAATTTTTTCACTAAACGTACCGGGGTCTCATCTGATAGAGATAACTGTATTCTTCTTGACCAAGTTCGTCTGAGAGCGTTTGTACGAAGCAGATCTTCGTTGAGACCTCAATCAACTTCCCATTCGTCAAATCAGACTCTCTTGGTTGCATTGGAATCACATCAGTGAGTTCTCTCTTCTTCTTGAACACCTTATTCTGAGTCCTTCTCTCTCGTGAGATATCATGGATTGAAAATTTTAATCTTTTTTGTAGATCTACAATGTTCTAAGGTGATTCAAGGCATGAGACTCTAGTATATTGATCTCCTGATACCAAGGTAGGTGGTTTGTGCCTTTCTGTAGATAGTCTACGAGTTTTATGTGCAAAAGTTCCCAATACCCATGAATGGGGTATTTCACATTTATGGTTTCATCCCTATTGTTTGACTTTTGTTCCCTAGTTTGTTTGGATAGAGGTTATTTGTTGAGAACATGGTTTACCTTTCCAAGATATGGAGGTTTTTCCCATGTTTTCTTATTTTGACCATTTGGTCTAGTTTTCCTATTAGGCTGCTGTTTATTTCCCATGCCAAGTATTGTTTGGTTGGAGTGGGGTTTTATCTAACATGTTGTTATATTGTAAACTGGATATCCAAGTCGTTCTTGAGGTTTATTTTGGAGGCTTCACAATGCTATGCTCATTTGACTTACACATGGTCATAAGAACCTGGGGTAGTATACCCAAGGGATAATAGATGTAAGGGATTCTCCAGAGTGTCTGTAATTATTATCACACTACAAGACCATAGGGGGGATTGACATTGAGTGCTCTCTTAGAGGGTCTATAGTTATGTTATGAGGCCAGAGGGGGAATTGACACTGAGTGCTTCCTCGAAGTGCCAGTAGGTTACCGTTAAAAGACTATAGGGTGAATTGGCGGTGAGTTCTTCCTCATAGAGTCTTTGATCACAATTGACTATATGGGGAATTGACGCTGAGTGCTTAATCTGAGATTCAATTATAAATATGAACCAGAGGGGTGAGACTGTGTGAGTTTCCCAGAGGGTTTCTTGTGTTTTCTAGGTAGGAACAGAGGGGATAGGCTGTGAGTACTTCCCAGAGGGTTACCTGTTTGTGATTATCTGCAGACTTGATATGTGGTATTTTAATGCTTTGAAACAATATGAATGTTTACTATTTAGTACTTCCTTGTTTACTACTTCTTTTATTTATTTCCTACCATATATATTCACTGATTGTTAGGCATAGATCTCTTGGTGGTTTCCTACTGGGATTTAGTCCCACACCCTGTTTGGGCCATGCTTTCGGGACCAAAAAAATTATATTGGTCCAGTTATAGATAATGTCATGCACCCTTCAACATCAGGTACTTGACTACCTTGGAGTTGGAGAGCATGAGACCAATCTTTGGCTTGTGATGCTGTGGAGCTATTTACTATTTTTCTTGTACAATGGTTTTGTACTGTATTTCAGTATTGTAAATTTTTTGAAATCTTTCCTATACATATGTATCTTGCATCAATAGATATGTGCTATAGCTATTTATTTCTTCATTCTTTCATTGTTTATTTTGTATTGTATTATTACTCCTTCCGCTATTGCTTTGTGTTTTAATTTTGCTATGTTACTCTGCCAATGAGGGCATTGTTTCCCCACTATCACACCCAAGACCCTCACTTCTAGTTGTTAGCTTCTGGAATTTGGGGAAATGCACTTGAGGCCATGTGACCAACCAGGTATGGGGCGTCTCTGGGTGGCTTTCAGAACCAGGACAATACAAAGTGGTATTAGAGGAATTATTTTCTTCTTGACTTACTTTTTGGAGCCTATGTTTAGGGATAGAACAAAAATAGGTGCTTGGTAATAAGCTGTTCCAGGGAGTAGCTAACCCGTGTACAGGGAAAAGCCAATTCACCCAGTTTATTTCAATTTACTAGATTTTCAATTTTTCAGTTGATTTGATTTCACCATTAGGTGATTCACATGTTTTGTGTTGTTACTGTTGATATTATTGAGGTTCTTTTTCTGTTACAACCTGATGAGATGAGGCTATGAAATCTCATGCATCATATAGGAAATTTCTAGTAATCACCTATCATGCATTCATTCCATGCCATTTAGGTTGAAATAGATATTTCATGTTTTTTATTGATATTTTGCTAGATATGCATGCTATTGTGATTGATTCCTTGATAAAATACCTTCTGTTTAATAGAGTATTGATTGTGTAAGGTTGTATTTGAATGAATGCCAAAATTAGGTTCTTGAGGTGTTATGGGACCTCATGGATCAGAATTTGGTGGAACATTTCCTTGTTTTTCATGTATATAACATGTATGAGATTCCAAGATTTGATTCTTAGGGAGTATGGGCTCTCAGAGATCGGAATTTGGAACTTTAATGTTTATTTCAGTGTTTTATGGGATTCGAGAGTAGTTTCTGAGGATTAATGTTTGGAAAAACCCATAATACATGCTGTGTAGTTTTGAATACATGCTATTTGTTGATTCATGATCAAATTTACCCAATAGATGAAGGTAGAACAGTCCTTGTAGTTTACCTTGGGTTGTCAAATCCTCAGAGACCTAAGAAGTAACCTACAGACACGTACATTCTATGGATTGTTTTTGGATATGAAGTGTCCAACTTGGGTTGATTTTAGATGGATTTAAGGTATCACTAACATATTTATGTTTATTAAAATTAATATAATAAATTTATTGAAGGTTATGTCTTGGGGTGGATTGGAAGAATTCATTTTTTAAAGATTTCAATTTCCTATATTTGAGATGGGTTTATTTAAGAAGATAAACAACATTATCACTTACTGGTTTAATACCTACACCCTTTAATAATAATCACCTATACACTTGAAGGATCAATGTTTTGAGCACTTCAAGATAACGGTTCGTATTAGCACTTGAAGTGTATGGCCTTAAATTCAACAAGGCTGAAGGAGTTTTAAAATCATCAAATAAAAATCTCTATTAAAAGAAGTGATTATACATTAATCGGATGATAAATAACATCCAATCTAGACACTTGATATTCCCTTGGATCAACCCATAAGTGGGTTATACCTCCATTTATGCTAAGGATTCAATGGAAGTAGGAAGTAGGCTCATAACGGAGGAATTGAATAAGTAATGAAAACAATAAAAAGAAAATGATCACTCCACCGTTGTGTGAATAATTTCACAAGGTTTGGTGAGAATAAACTCATACCTTGATAAAACAGTATCAAAGTTAGATGGAGAAGAACAAAATAATAAGTGAAGAAGAATTTTTATTAAGAAACAAGGATGAATTAAAGTAACTTACATGTGGAAGACAAACATGAGACAACAAAATCACAGCATAAAATTACAATGAAAGAAATCTCAAAAGATGATAAAATACTCCACCAACAATACGTTAAATAGGCATTGTGGGAGCCTTGGGTTGACCCTACAACAGTATAAATCATCCCACTTGATTATGGTAGGCCTAGGGTGGTTGAAAGCTTGTGGAACTTGCACTTTTCCACTCTTGACCAGAGGTGGCAGCCATCTTGCAACCACCGAACAAACACATCAAAATGTCATTTTATATGGATGCATTAGAGTGGGACAGAGAAGAAGAAAACTAGAGATACAAATGTCTCCTAACTTCATGTAAACTTTGGGCACATTTGGAGTTTTGAATCGGGAGTTATGTCAGATGTAGTGTGATAATATTCTGGGCCACAGATTCTGGACCATATGTTGATATTCTATTTGGTCCACCTTAATGGCCATCATGGAGGCCGGATTAGCACTAGATCCTGATTATGTATTTTTATATATATATGTCTTCTAGAATCCCATGGAATTTGGACTTCATTGGGTTTGTATTGTGGGTCCGACATTCTCATCTGTGGGCTGGTGTCCAATCTGCCTTCTCCAGAATTCTTTCTTTTCATCGCCAAATATCTCCATTATCCATTATGAATACTCCATTGATCCCTGAATAAAAAATGTTCATATTTAAGTTTATATAGAGTTCCCAAAATATCAAATTAAAATATGTATAATTAAAATCCTTAAAATCAGATGAATTATTGGGACCAAATTGGTTTACATTAGGCAAGTAGTGAACAAATGATAAGAATGGATGTTCAAAAGTAAAATCCACTAACTCAGGCCCATAAGATCAAAAATTATCATTTAATACAATTAAAATTTAATTAAAATATGTATTTTTATAGGATAATCACTCCCCCAACATGAGATTTGCAATTCCCGAGAAAAATGTATCTCAACAATATGAAATTCGAATTCCCTTTTCCAAAAACATTTTAATACACAATGATCACAAAAAACACTTATAATAAACAATCATGAAAACCATCAAAATATTTTAATACATGATATTTTCATAAGAAGATCCCAATTCCAAGCCCATTCCTTTATTCAAATTCATCGGCACATTTCATCCAATATCAATTAAGAGTGATGATGTGTTGTGCATCACATTAGACATGGGGGGTTCATCTTTATTCAAGAGGGAAATGATGGAAGCGGTAAGTGGAATCACATTTCAATATTCAGATGTGTATTCAAATTTTTTTTGTATTTTTTTTTGTATTTTCAATTTTTCCATGGTAATTGAAATTGCACTCAAAAGTGTCAACCCCTATAGCGAGACATTGTTGATGACCCCTAGGCTCAAAATATCATAGTACCAAGTGAGGCCCACATACTCGGGCATCATCTCAAGTTAACTCAGTCAAAAAAAATTCAAATTACCAAAAATAGACATAAAATTACTAACTCTGGGCCAGCAAATTATGGAGTCACGATCACTAAGTGCTAAAAGCCATGCATTAGGTCATTTCATTGCTTTGTGCGCAATTTTTTTTATTGAATACTCATATTAAAACTAAAATGATCACCAAACCTATGATATTTATTTGGGGGACCCCAAGAACTCAAACTAATGCCCCACTATCCAAAGGATGTGCATTGTGATCTTTTATTTATTTGGATGAAAATATAAATGATGAAATATCACATTGGATAGCCACACTTTCTAAAATATATGCTCATGAAGTTATACAAGGATTAAAATCAGAATCAGGGAATGATAAATTATTTGATATTTAGTTTCCATGTGTTAAATGTGTATTACCTTGTTCAAAGTTAAAGTAATTTTTCCTTCCATTTACACACTTTTTTTCAAATCATACATTTTTTTGACACAAAAGCATTTTTTATTTTATCTCCTCCCATCTTAAAATAACACTATCCCCAATGTTTAAAGAATTTTTTTTGAGGGGGTAGAGGCATAGAATGGTAGATCAAAAAGGAAATTGAAAATGAGGATCATGGAATGAATTCACCAGGTGGTTGAATTTGAAATTCTTGTTGCTCCCTATTAATCTATTGATCTCGATGTCACTCTGAGAATTCCCTAGTGGAAAAAAGAAAAAAATTATACAAAACAACATATATATATATATATAATAAAGAAATTAAAATATAAGTATATATATGAAAATCATAGAATAAGGAAGCACAATAAGTCGTAGGCCAATGGTAAGTTCGCACCACTATCTCCCTTCGGTCCCGGGTTCGATTCCCCGTGGCTTCGCCGATTGTGACGGGGTTTTCCCCATGGCCTATGATGTGTCCCCAATTTTTTAATTATTATTTTTTTATTTTATCCTAAAAACACATAAAAATAAACTGATGATACATTGTCTTCTTTTTAAATTTTATGGTAAGGTATTACCCAAGGATCACACCACGTGACACAGATGAATATGGTGCTCCCCTTTCATACCCATCCATACTCATAATACAAGAGCAGGTAAAAAATCTATTTTTTATTATTTTTAAATATCAAAATGATTCATTAACCCTATTTAAAATATAATGGTGATTAAATCAAAAAAATTATTGGAAACATGAAAACTAGGGGTTGCCTCCCATGCAACGCTTTGTTTAACTTCGCTATCTCGACATGAACACCCATAACTTACCCAATACCAACTTCAAACATTATAAAAACCACATGTTTCTCCACTTCTACTAGGTTGAGATTCAGTCTATGTTTATAATTTTGTTTCATGAACAAACCTATGTTCTATCATGAGGGAAAAAATACAAGGAATATCAAAAATGGTTGATCCATTTTCCTCTGTAGTCTTCCCTAAGACATCAATGATCATTATAATTTTTTTAATAGAAGAATGCATTCCAATTGAAAGGTCATGGTTATACTCTATGAAGGGATACTTTAGTGTGGAGGGAAGGATAATAATTTTGAATTTGGGTGGGATAGGACATTTAGACACAGGTTGAGATCTTGAATCCAACTTAGTTTCATTTTCCAAATTTCTCAATAGAATTGGTTCCTTTTGAACAATATATTCAACCAAAAACATAGAATGATCGGTTTTAAGAATGGGTATAGACTCAATGTTTCTTGATTTCTCTATATGGTTTAGTGATTGGTGTTTTTGAAAAATGATAAATAGATGTATCCTTAGGATACTCAATCCATGATGTCAAATTCTCCTCTTTTGAATCAAAAAAATAAATTTCTTCCTGATTTAGAGACACTTAAATAATTCCATTACCTTTTTCATCTATCCCAAATCCAAAAGTTGGTTCTTCAATAAATTCATGAGAGGTTTGTGGGATAAAATAGTCTTCTATCAATGATAGGGAAGAGATAACATGAGTGGGAATGGGTTCTATAACCATCTCAATGTTTTGTTGTTATAATCTCAATGATGAAACCTCAAAATTAATTATCCCCATTTGTTGACACAGTTTTTCAAGTAATGGATGTGGATTAGGATTGATAAGGGGTTGAGCCAAATGGTCAATTCCAAGTGGATAATTTATTTATTGGAATTGCATAAGAGGTTGTTCAGATTAGCATTGTGGGGATTGAAACTAATTATATGTTGAAATGTTTTGTGGATCATAGGAGGTAAAAAATTGTGGTTCATTAGTTTTTAGATGATCCCACCAATATAAATTAAGATGGTCATTGTACATCACACATGGTGTGGGGTAGTCATAGTATGTAGAGGTTCCCCATTTTTGGATTTGTTCAAAATGGATTTACATAGAAGATAAGGGGTGAGAATAGAGAAGAGGGATGAACAAAGGGTGATAGTGTCTACGATAACATACTTAGATCCCCGGAAACGATGCCAAAATTTGATTCATGCTCAAATTTACCCAAGAGATGAAGGTAGAACGGTCCTTGTAGTTTAGCTTGGGTTGTCGAATCCTCATAGTCCTATGAAATAACCTACAGAAACATAAATTATATGGATTTTTTTGGCTATGAAGTGTCCAAAATGGGTTGATTTTAGATGTGTTTAAAGTATCACTAACAGATTTAAGTTAATTCAAATTTAGATAATGAGTTGATCTTAGGTTATCACTTGGGGTGGATGGGATGAATTCCTTTTTTAATGATATCGATTTCTTATATTTGAGATGGGTTTATTTAATAAGATCAAACAACATCATCACTTACTGGTTTAATAACTACACCTTATAATACTAATCACTTATACACTTAAAGGATCAATGTTTTTAGAACTTCAAGGTAAAGGTTCGTATTAGCACATGAAGTGTGTGGCCTTAAATTCAACAAGGATGAAAGAGTTTTAAAATCATAAAAAAAAATATCAATTAAAAGAAGTGATTATACATTAATAGGGTGATAAATAACATCCAATAAAGCCCCTTGATACTCCCTTGGATCAACCCATACGTTGGTTATCCCTCCATTGATGATATGCTTTCAATGGAAGCGGGAAGTAGGCTCATGATGGAAGAATTGAAGAAGTAAAGAAAACAATAAAAAAATGATCACTCCACCAATGTGTATATAATTTCACAAGTTTTGGTGTGAATAAATCCACACCTTTAGGAAACAGTATCAAATTGAGATGGAGAATAACTGAATAATAAGGGAAGAAGAACTTTTATTAAGAAACAAGGATGAATTAAAGAAACATACACGTGGAAGACAAACTAGAGACAACAAAATCACAACATAACATTACAATGAAATAAAGATCAAAAGATGATAAACTCCTTCACCACCATTTTATTAAATATTAATTTTTGGAGACTTGGGTTGAGCCGCCAACAGTACCAATCATCCTACTTCATTATGGTAGGCTTATAGTGGTGGAAAGATTGTGGAACTTGTACTTTTCCACTCTTGACCCAAGGTGGCATCCATCATGAAACCACCAAACAGACGTGTCGAAATGACCTTATAGATGGCCACATTATAGTGGTACATAGAAGAAAAAAAATTGTGATCTAGATGTATTCTAACCTCTTGTAAAATTTGGGCCCATTTGGATTTGTGTATCAGGAGTTATGTCCGATTTAGTATGATAATCTTCTGGCCCGCAGATTCTGGCCTAGATTTTGATATTCTATTTGGGCCACCTTAATGACCATCATGGAGGTGGAATTAGAACTGGATCTTGAAGAGTAATTCGTTCCTATTTATTTCTTCTAATCTCCCACGAAATTCGGGCTTCATTGGATTTGTATTGTGGGCCCCACATTCTCATCACTGGGCGGGTGTGCAATCTGCCTTCTCCAGAATTATTTCTTTTCATCGTTAAATATCTTCATCATCCTTTATGAATCCTCCATTGATCCCAAAATTAAATATGTTCATAGGTAAGTTTACATACACTTCCCAAAATATCAAATTAAAATATGGATAATTAAAATTCTTAAAATTAGATGAATCATTGGGCATAAATTAGTGTACATTAGTTATGAAGTGCACAAATGATAAGAATGGATGTTCAAAACTGAAATCCACTATATCAAGCCCATAATATCAAAAAATGAAAATTTAGTACCATTAAATTTTAATTAAAATATTTATTTTTATTGGCTATTCATGTGTTCTTCTGTTCAGGAGGAAACTGTTTTTCTTAAATTCATGTCGTGTACTCTATGTACATGTCATGTAGTCTCTAACCGTGTTGCTGGCCTGGTGGGAATAGACACAGGGTTAGGAGATTTTTTGGTAGGCCACTTCAGGTACTAGACGTACATACCATGGGTATAGAAAATATGTCTGACCATGTGACTAACGACATGGATGGATTAAAACATAAGCAATACACGCTGTGTTAGTCATGAACATGTTGTGTAGTGTAATCCCTAGAACCCAGATGTGTAACAAACAACATGGGCCAATGAAATATTTTAGTACACACCATTTCCTTATGGAACATGTCATGTTGTGTGAGTCATGTATCCGGTGATGTCACTAACAATATGGTTCAGTGAATCTCATCTAGTACACACTGTATCTGGCACAAAAACACCGTGTAGTCTTGTTCTAGGAGAAACATGTAGCTTAGTTGTGTACAAGGGCTCGGTTAGGGGAATAATATTCAAGTACACACTGTGTGTTAGAAAAATAAACATTGTGTTTGGGGTGTTATAAGACCATTTTTGGCAGAAGTACATGCCCATGTGAAAGGATTAAGGGAACACACTATGTAGTTAAGTATACATGTCGTGTATCCATGTTTTAAAAAACATGAATATATTCTTTCTCATGTTCCATTATTACCCTTACAGTTTTCATTCCTTAATAATATTGATCTAAGTTGTGTGTTTGATCTTGTAGAGTCATGCCACTAAGACATCCTCTAGTTGTACGCCTATTTCAAGGTACTGATCAGACAACAGACGTGACTGATCAGGGACTTCCAGAAGATCCTCCAATTGTGCCGGTCTTGCCACTAGCCGTCATTCTGGACATAGGTGATGACACACAGTTCCGATAAGGCTTTATGAGGATTATGCAGACCTTCCAAGGAGTACCACATCCTGCCCAATCTATGGCAGCGTTGATACAAGTTTTTTTAGTAGCAGCATCGTCCCACCTTCATAGGTGAAGGAGGACCCCAGGCTGTAGAGTCATGGTTGGTGGCCACACTGACGATCTTCAAGTACTTGGAGACGCCTCCAGAGAGGAGGTTTAAGCTCGATACATATATTCTTCAGGATTATTCCAAGATATGGTTGGATGTGATCTCAAATACGGGACACCAACAAGATATGGCCTAGGATGAGTTTTAGTATACCTTCTATGATTAATTCTATCATGATACCTTGGGGGTCGATCGATCCGGAGAATTCATGAGTTTGGAGTAGGGTACTCTTTCTGTTATGGAGTACTCTTCTCGCTTCACTGAGATGTAGTTCTTTACACACTTTCTTGGGAGAGATGGGTTGGTCATAGAAAGGAAGTTTGAGTATGGTCTCAGACATGACATTTGGGATCAGGTGAACATCACTTGGTTGACTCTAATATCTTCTATTTCAACCAAGCACTAATCACATAGTATAATTTAAGGGATTATGGAGCTGTGAGACAGGGCGGTTCAACATCCAAAGTTAGTGCTTTGCTAATTTATAAAATTAAGCACTGTAGATAGAATACACATGTAGATCCAAGTAGGTGGAATACACATTCATGTTGCCAGGTGGTATGCTACCAGTGTGGGAAGGTCGGGAATATGAGACCACATTGCCCGAGAGACCCAGTGGAGTGCCGATCTTATGGTAAGATGGATCATCTTTAGCACTTATGTCAGTTCTTCTCACTAGTATCTGGTGACATGGGTTCTCATATGACATCTAGTTTAGGATCAGATCCATCAGTTTCTACTCTGTCTAAGATCTGGAGTTCTTCCAGTCATTCGGGCTGAGGTGGATGTCATGGCCAAGGTAGCCATTTCCAGGATTCATGCGATAATAGGGTGGACCAGATCAGGGTGGTCTGGGAGGGTCACAACGTTGAGATGCCACATATAATTTTTCATTGAGCATGAGCAGTTGGAGCAGGATCTAGGACCCTCTAAAATTCGAGGTACGATCATAGTTTCCTCAGTTTTAGCTTATTCTCTTTTTGATACAAGGGCTTCCCATAGCTTTATATTTGTTGTTATTATAGAGAGCCTTGGTCTTGGTATCTTTTCTTGTGTTAATATCTTAATGCTAGACACACCATTGTGGACAAGAACGGATAGTGTACGTCTATGTAAAGAATTCCCTCTTGAGGTTGGTGGGTGTCACTTCTTATGGTTCCTATATGTCTTAGAGATGATAGAATATGATGTCATTCTCGAAATGGACTAGTTAGTTCCCTTCCAGGTTGTGGTAAATTTCTATCACTGTAGGCTGACTTTCACATCACCAGAAGGAATATTTTTTCTTCATAAGGGTGAATGGGATGTCCGTGCGAGTAGAGCAGGACCCGAGCATCATGGGTTGGGAGGAGTTACAGCCCAGATTGGTAGTCTATATCTGGATGACTGAGGGACTTCACAATTAGACATACCTCCTGTGGTGGATCGATTCAGGGATGTCTTTGCAGATGAATTTTTAGGATTACCTCTGTATACATTTCTATTGATCTCATGCGAGGATTGGCACCAGTGTCCATTACTCCTTATAGGATGGATACACCAACGTTACAAGAGCTCAAGAAGTAGTTGGAGATGTTGCAAGAAAACGGTTTCATCTGACCCAATACTTCTCCATGGGGTTCGCCTGTCTTGTTTTCAATGATGGGGGACTATACCCTCAAACATTTTTTGGATTATCATAAGTTGAACAAGTTGACGGTCAGAAACCGATATCCCTTTCTGAGGATTGATGATCTCTTTGATCAGCTTCGAGGAGCCTGAGTGTTCTCGAAGATTGACTTGAGATCCAGTTATCATCAGTTGAGAGTTAGACCATCTTATATACCTCTTACAGCCTTTTGGAGTAGGAATGGTTTATAGGAGTATATGGCTATGTCTTTTGGTCCCACGAATGCACCTATAGTCTTCATGGCACTGATGAACTTAATGTTCCACCCATACTTGGATTTTTTCATGGTGGTCATTGTAGATGATATCTTGGTGTACTCTCACACTCAACACGACCATGACACCCATCTTGAGATCATTTTGAGTACACTGAGAAAGCATCAGTTATATGCTAAGCTATCAAAATTCTACTTTTTGATGGTCTACATTCACTTCTTGGGTTGTGTTTTCTTTGAGATAGGAGTATCAGCAGACCCAGAGAATGTGAGAGTAGTAGTTTTTTGGGAGTGGATGAAAAACATCTTTATGGTAAAATGTTTTCTAGGGTTGGATGGATACTACATGAGCTTCATACATGACTTCTCATGCTTAGCATCACCAATGAAGGGCCTAGCTGAGAATGGTGAAAAGTTCCTATGGCCATATTCTAGTGAGTCAGCCTTTTAGGAGATAAATGGGAGTTTTCCATTAGCATTAATAAATGTATTTCCATATCCGGGAAAGAGCTAAATTGTTTATTTTGATTATTTAGGTATCAGGCTGGGAGTAGCGATTATGTAGGGATAAGGAGTCGTTGTGCATGTGTCTCGGCAGTTGAGGCCACATGAGAGGAATTACCCAATACACGATCTTCAGTTCGTAGTAGTTTTCCATGCCTTACATTGATTGAGACATTATCTTCTGGGAGAGAATTTTTTGGTTTTCACCAACCAAAAAATCTCAAGTATATCTTTACCCAGCGTGACCTAAATTTGAGACAGTGATGATTGGTTCAGTACCTTCAGTACTTTTGCTTTGAGCTTGCCTATACGCCAGGTATAGTCAATGATGTTGCTAATTCGCTGAGCAGGAGGACTTAGATACATGCAGTTCAGGAGTCCAATAGTGAGTGGAAACTTATGGCTATGTCCTGGAAGATGAATTTGGAGGTGCAAGATAGATAGGGTTAGACATTTCTATCTTCTATAGCTGTTACCTCTACTATACATGATTGAGTGCGACTGAGGTAGCTATTAGATTCTGAAGGCCTAGTCCTACGAGAATGTGTGGAGGACCCTATTATTGGATGGACCATATGCAAGAAAGAGATCATGAATTTTCTTGGGCGTGTGTGGGTGTCAATAGTCATACACGAGGAGCTTATTCAGGACATTCATTCCTCAGTTTGGGTAGTTCATCCTGGTGTTACCACGATGTATCGTGATTTACACCTTCAGTATTGGTGGCTAGGTTTGAAGAAAGATGTTTCTGGGTTTGTCATGAGGTGTTTTAGTTGTCAACAGGTGAAGGTGGAGCATCAACGACCCACAAGGCTTTTGCAGCATTTTCCATTACATGAGTGGATGTGGAATGATGTTGCAATGGATTCGGTGACAGGTTTATCGAGGACGCCTCGAGGGAATGATGTTTTATGGGTTATCATTGACAGACTCACGAAGGTTCCTCACTTCTTGCTGATCAAGGAGACCTTTAGTGATGATGACCTAGGATGGTTGAACATCTATGAGATTATATTTTTACATGGAGTTCCACACTCCATTGTTTTATAAAGGGATGCTCATTATACTTCTCGGGTCTGGAAGGGGCTACTGAAGGATTTGGGTACATAGTTACTTTTGAGTACAGCTTACCACCCTCAAACATATGGCCAGTTCAAGCGTATGATTTAGGTTCTTGAGGATATTCTACGATCAAGCATCCTTGATTCTGGAGGTTCTTGGGGGAAGCACATACCTCTTGTAGAGTTTTCCTACAATAATATTTTTCAAGAACTATTCAGATAAAACGTTATGAGGCTTTGTATGGTAGGCCATGCCGATCACCCTTATGTTAGCTGGAGGCAGGAGAGGTAATTATGTTGGGACCTCCTCTTGTCTAGGAGGCCACATATCAGATAGAGTTGATTCAGAAGAGGATGGCTACTGTACAGTCTCAACTAAAGTCTTATGCTAATCAGCGGTGATGAACTATGGAGTTTGAGGTCGGGGATCAGGTTTTCCTAAGTGTCACACTGAGGTTGGGATCAAGAGTATTACGATACAGGTTAAGCTTTCTCCGAGGTACGTCAGGCCGTTTGAGGTTTTGCAGAGAGTCGGGCAAGTTTCCTATCACCTCCAGTTTCCTCAGAGGTATCAGGATATGCATGATGTCTTTCACATTTCTCAACTTCGACGTTACTTCTCAGAAGAATCAAATGTTCTTCATCCCTAAAAGGTTGAGTTAGATGTGGACGTCTCATTTGAGGAGTATCCAATCCGGATTGTTTATTGTAGTACGAAGGTTCTCTATGGACGGTCTGTTCCTCTGGAATGAGTGTTTTAGCAGCATGAGCGAGTACAAAACGATACATGGGAGTGGGAGACCAATGTATGATCGCAGTGGCCGGAGTGGTTCGCAGATTATTCTTCTATGCCTTCTTGCTAGGGAAATTAAAGGACAAATTTCATTAAGGGGGAAAGTTAGTAAGAACCCATATCTTCTTTTCAGGAATGATTTTTTTATGGTCCTTTTTTAAAAAAAGATGTTTTTCTAGAAATATCTTAAGTATACACCATGTACTTGGTTATCGCAGGTAGCCAGGTGTTGGGCATGTCACAGCTAGGAACACGATCATATGTGGTGACTTGGAGACTGCCTAATACAAGGGTCAATGGAGGCAAGCACATGTCATGTACTTTCCATTTTTTCGTTAAATGTATGGGGGTTACATCTGATAGAAAAAAATGTATTATTCTTGACCTATTTCATCCGAGAGTGTCCGTACATTGCTGATCTTCGCCAAGACCTCGATCGAGCGCCCATTTTCCAAATCGGACTCCGTCTATTGCGTTGGAATCACATCGATGAGTTCACTATTCTTCTTGAACACCTTCTTCTGATTTGTTCTCTCAAATGAGATATCGTTTGTTGAATTTATTAGATGTTTTTGTAGATCTACAACATTTTAAGGTGATTCAATGCCGGATATTCAAGTATATTTATCTCCTGACGTCGAGGTAGTTGGTTTGTGCCTTTTCATTGATAGTCCTTGAGTTTTATCTACAAAAGTACCCAATACCCATGAACATGGTATTTCATGTTTATGTTTTTAGCCCTATTTGTTTCCTGTTATGCCCTAGTTTGTTTGGATAGAGGTTATTTGTTGAGAATAGGGTTTACTTTTCCATTCTATGGAGGTTTTTCCTATGTTTTCTTATTTTGACCGTTTGGTCTAGTATGCCAGTTAGGCATTTAATTATTTCCAATGCCTAGTATTGTAATGATGGAGTGATTGTTTATCTGACATGCTATTATGCTATAGACTGGATAGCCAAGTAGTTCTTGAGGTTTATTTTGGCCGCTTTGCATTACTATGCTCGTTTGACTTACATAGGACTGTGAGAACCTCGTGTAGTAGACCATATGGAGAATGGATGTAAGGGCTTCTCCAGAGTATCTATAATTATTATCACGTTGTGAGACCATAGGGGTGATTGAAGTTGAGTGATCCCTCAGTGGTTCTATAGTTACGTTACAAGGATCCAAGGGGATTTGACATTGTGTGCTTCCTCAAAGTTCTTACAGGTTACCGTTAAAAGACTATAGGGGGAATTAGCGGTGAGTGCTTCCTTAGAGAGATTTTGATCACACTTGAATATAGGGGGAATTGATGATGAGTGCTTCCTCAGAGAGTCTATTCTAAAGCTAAACCAAAGGGGTGAGACTATGCGTGATTCCCAAAGGGTTGCTTGTGTTTTCTAGGTAGGACCAGAGGGGATAGGCTGTGAGTACTTCCCTGAGGGTTACCTATTTATGATTATCTTCTTACTTGATATGTGGTATTTGAATGCTTTGAAACTATATGAATGTTTATGTTTGAGTACCTACTTGTTTACTGCTTCTTTTTTTATTTCTTTCCATATATATTCACTGACTATTAGGTACAAATCTCTTGGTGGTTTCCTATTGTGATTTAGTCTCACACCCTATTTGAGCCGTGATTTTGGTCCCAAATAGATTATATTGTTTAGGTACAAATAAGAGATATTTCTCTTCTACTTTAGGTACATGACAACTTTGGAGATGGAGATCATGGAACAAAGCTTTGGCTTGCGATTCTGTGGAGTTGTTTACTTTTTTTCTTGTACATTGTTTTAGTACTTTATTTTAACATTTTGGCTTTTTTGGATGATTTCCTAGACATATGTATCATGCATCATTATATATGTTCTTTAGCTATTTATTTCTTAAGTCTTCTATTGATTCATTTATTTGGTAATATTACCACTTCCGCTGTTGCATTATGTTTTACTTCCAGTGTGTTTATATTCTAATGAGGTAATAGTTTCCCCACTATCCACTACTGGAAATATAGACAATACCAACAGTTCAAAACTGTTGGTATACGCTGGAAAACTATTGGTATAAGATATACCAACAGTTTCACAAACTGTAGTGAAGTAAGGCGTCGGGGAAGACCTTTACCATCGGTTTAAGGAAAACCATTGGTAAAAGGTGGTGAAAGTTTTAATTTCCCATCTGTTCCTCTAAACTGTTGGAAAAAGGATTTACCAACGGTTTAAACCCGTTGGGAAATTTATATTTTTGAGCTTATACCAACGGTTCAAATCCGTTGGTATATCTTTTTACCAACTGTTTAGATAAACCGTTGGTATATATTCATATATTCTCAAAGTCTACCAAAGGTTTAGAACTATTGGTATTGGGTGTTTTCACAAAAAACAAGAAGCCTGCATATTGCTGCCTCCACTTGATAGACCTGTATAAAAAACATCACAAATAACATCTATAAATAGACTTCAAACACCACAAAAAATTGGAAATAAAACAAAAAAACACATAAAAACATCACTCTTCCAACCATGCCATGTACTACAATTCCCCATTTCAATCTTCATATGACAAAAACTCTTCAAAATAAACTATTTCAATTTATTGGGTTCATACATATCAATTTTTTCTTACTCAAAAAGGTGATGATTATGATAGAAACTGGTGCATGAGGGGTATGTGTGATAAAGTAAATTAACAATGTGGTTAATATTTGTGCATCATCTAGAGTGATGCATGACTTGCATTGAATGTGATGTGGGGGGATGTCCAGAGAGGGGAGGGGGTTGTCCAGGAAGAGGGGAGGGTGGATTTTTAGGGAGTGAGTATGGGGGTCATGGAGAATGTGCAACAAGGATTTGTATTAAAATTATAGCATATCATCACATTCATTTGATGATCATGAGCTAATAAGCTTACCAAGTCATTCATATAGTTCAAGACATACAAAAATAAAATAATCCCAAATAACATTGCAACATTAAAGAAATTAAAAAAGGCATGTGAAATCAACATGCCTACATTTACATATCATCCATGAGGTATAACATTTAATCAAATTGTAATAGAATTATACATAAGGCATACGAGTCTCATTTACTTTCATACAGAGTGGTACAAAAGGAAAATGTTATTCATGTTCGGGGGCCTGTCCGGGGTCCAAAGAGGTGGATGGGGGGCTGTCCAGTGTCCAGAAAGTGGGGTGGGGGGCTGTCCATTCACGTAAAATTTGACTCATGGATCGTTGTCTTTATGTTTCAACCGAATTCGAATGCGTTTGGTCAGTTTTTCTTATGTCAGTTGTTGATTTCACTTAAAATTAAGTCCATTTTTACAAAACAGCGGCACATTGAGTGGTTTCAGCCACACTGGGCCTCGGATTTAGGCAGGGTTGACTCGAACATGTCACATATGAGACATGGATCATTTTGAAAAAGTATCAACTCAATCAAAAGCTGTTTCATCAGTTTGGCGTATGTATGTAAAATATTGTCCATTTTAAAAAAAATACATACACATGGAGTGATACCGGCCATAATGTGCTTCAGATTGAGGCAGGGTTGACTCGTAAACATCACATATAACCCATGGACCGTTTTCTTAAATTTTCAACACAATCCGAAGGCGTTTGGTCGGTTTCCCGTCTGTTAGTTGTTGATTTCACTAAAAAATAAGTCCATTTTGAACAAAAGAGAGGAAGTTTGAGTGGTCCCGGACACACCACGCCTAGGATAGAGGCAATGTTGATTCTTACACGTCGCATATTACCCATGGATTATTTTCCTTAAGTTTAAACAGAATCCGAATGCGTTTGGTCAGTTTGCCGTATGTCAGTTGTTGATTTCACTTAAAATTAATTCCATTTTTAACAAAACAGAGGCACTTTGAGTGGTGTCGGCCACACCAGGCCTCGGATTGAGGCGGGGTTTGCTCTTACACATCACATATGAGTCATGGATCGTTGTTTAAAAGTATCAATACAATCAAAAGCCGTTTGATTGGTCTGGAATATGTACGTAAAATATTGTCCATTATAAACAAAATACATACACTTGGAGTGACACCGGCCACACCGCACTTCAGATTGAGCTGGGGTGGACTCTAACACATCACCTATAACACATGGATCGTTTTCCTAAAGTGTCAATAAAATACGAAGGCGTTTGGACAGTTTCCCGTATGTCAGTTGTTGATTTCAGTTAAAAATAAGTCCATTTTGAACAAAAGAGAGGGAGTTTGAGTGGTCCTGGCCTCAGCGCGCCTCAAATTGAGGAGCTGTTGACTCGTAAACAACACATTTGACCCATGGATCGTTTTCCTTATGTTTAAATAGAATCCGAATGCATATGGTCAGTTTGTCGTATGTCAGTTGTTGATTTCACTTAAAATTAAGTCCATTTTTAACAAAACAGAGGCACTTTGAGTGGTGTCGGCCACACCGGGTCTCGGATTGAGCCGGGGTTGACTCATACACATCACATATGAGCCATGGATCGTTTTTAAAATGTATCAACACAATAAAAAGCTGTTTTATCTGTTTGACGTATGTACATAAAATATTGTCCATTTTAAACAAAAGAGGGAGAGTTTGGGTGGTTCCGGCCACACTCCACCTCAGATTGAGGCGAGGTTCACTCATACATGTCACATATGACCCCTGAATCATTTTACTAAAGTCTCAACAGATTGGGAACACATTTGGTCAGTTTTTCGTATGCCAGTTGTTGTTTTCACTTAAAATTAATGTCATTTTGAACAAAAGAGAGACATTTTGAATGGTACCATCCACACCGTGCCTTGGATTAAGGAGGGGTTGACTCGTACACATCTCATATGACCCATGGAACGTTTTCCTGTAGTATAAATAGAATCCTAATGCATTTTGTTGGTTTACTGTATGTCAGTTGTTGATTTCACTTAAAATTAAGTCCATTTTTTACAATACAGAGGCATTTTGAGTGGTGTCGGCCATACCAAGCCTCTTATTGAGTCGAGGTTTACTCTTACACGTCACATTTGACTCATGGATAGTTTTTCTTAAGTTTAAATATAATCCGAATGCGTTTGGTTGGTTTTCAGTATGTTAGTTGTTGATTTCACTTAAAATTAAGTCAATTTTTAACAAAATAGAGGCACTTTGAGTGGTGTCGGCCACACCAGGCCTCGAAATGAGGCAGTATTGACTCTTACACATCACATATGAGTCATGGATCGTTTTTCAAAATTATAAACACAACAAGAAGCCATTTGATCGGTTTGACATATGTACGTAAAATATTGTCCATTTTAAACAAAAGAGGGACAGTTTGGGTGGTTCAGGCCACACCATTCCTCGGATTAAGGCGGGGTTGACTCGTACACGTCACATATGACCAATGGATCATTTTCCTAAAGTTTCAATAGATTTGGAACGCATTTGGTCAGTTTTACATATGCCAGTTGTTGTTTTCACTTACAATTAAAGTTATTTTGAACAAAAAAGAGACATTTTGAATGGTATCATCCACACCGCGCCTTGGATTGAGGCGAGGTTGACTCTTACACATCACATAAGACCCATGTATCGTTTTTCTATAGTATAAATATAATCCGAATGCGTTTGGTTGGTTTACCGTATGTCAGTTGTTGATTTCAATTAAAATTAATTCTATTTTTAACAAAACAGAGGCATTTTGAGGGGTTTCGGCCACACCGAGCCTCATATTGAGGCATAGTTGACTCATACACACCAAATTTGACTCATGGATCGTTTTACTTAAGTTTCAACAGAATCCTAATGTGTTTGGTTGGTTTGCCGTATGTCAGTTGTTGATTTCACTTAAAATTATGTCCATTTTTAACAAAACAGAGGCACTTTTAGTGGCATCGGCCACACCAAGCCTCGAATTAAGGTGGGGTTGACTCGTACACGATACATATGAGTCATGGATCATTGTGAATAAGTATCAACAAAATCAAAGGCTTTTTGATTGGATTGGCGTATGTATGTAAAATATTGTCCATTTTAAACAAAATACATACACTTGGAGTGATAACGGCCACACCACACATCATATTGAGGTGGATTTTACTTTTAAATGTCACATATTACCCATGGATAGTTTTACTAAGGTTTAAACACAATCCGAAGGCGTTGGGTCAGTTTTCCATATGTCACTTGTTGATTTCACTTACAAATAAGTCAATTTTGAACAAAAGAGAGGCGGTTTGAGTTATCCTGGCCACACCGTGCCTTTTATTGAGGTGGGGTTGACTTATACATGTCAAATTTGACCCATGGATCATTTCCCTTATGGTTCAATAGAATTCGAATGCATTTGGTTGGAGTGGAAGGGTCTAGTCGGGTACGCGGAGATGCTCGTCTACCTCTGGTACGAACCTCCCTCGTACCACCGGCCTAAGCACTAAAAGAATGGAATAATGAAAAGTTCACATACTTATGTACCTGTAAAATCTACACATAGACAGAACATAGCCGCATCATGTCATAAAAAATAACACCAAGGATCAGACAAAATAGAACCAGTCATGCAGAGTAATGACAAGTGCACATACAGATCATAAGCAGCTAAACAATTGTTGCAGACATGCCATGTTTATTTCCTAAAACAAAGTAAAAAAAAAGAAAATTGATGAAACTCTAGAACATGGATCGCCTCCCAGGAAGCTCTAAGTGTTACATCATCATCCATATGGATGGACACTGGTCAATCATCTTGGTTCATCAGCTTAGAACTCCTCTACCTCATACAAGAACTGATGGCCGTGTCATCAAGCTCACATGGACGCTTACTGGGATTGATCACTTCAGGAGCATAGTGGGCATGAATCTGGTGTGGAAGTAAGAGGATCTGGCGCTCGCCATCAGCCAGACGCTGAGTCACCCATCGTGTTAGGTCAGATGGAGACGGGACGTGCACATTGATGATCATGTAAGAGGCAGACAAGCTAGACATTGTTGGTTAAGCTGCATCCACAAATAGATTCATTTTTATATATTAGAACCTTTGTAAATGTTTTTCTATATTTACAAACAATTAATGTGTGAAAATTGTGAAAAATAACATATCGGATATATAAAAATGGATTTACTCATGGACATGATGCATAATATCTCAAATATTCCTCATTGGATCCCATTTTGAAATTTTAATCCATTATCAAATGTCTTATATCAATTTATTTTTATTTGGATCCTTAAGGTTGAAAATGTTTTGTGAAATATATCCAAGGGATGATATACTAGTGACTTGGAATACAATTGGATGTTATGTGGTGAAAACCACATTATAAAAATGGTTTAGGATATTATTGAGGTGGTTTGAGGATCAAATCTATCTTTTTAGAGAAAATCCAGCATGTCCAAGTTTGGTGGTCAATGTTTTGAAGTGGGGGGGTATTTGGTGGTTGAGGAGGGGGATGAGGGGGATGTCCAAGGTCTAGGAGGAGGGTTGGGGGCTTTCCAGGGTCCAGGAAGGGGGGTGGGGGCCTTCCAGGGTCAAGGAGAAGGGGAGAAGGGGTTGTCCATGGTCCAAGAAGGAGGGGGGCTGTTCGAGGTCCATCGAAGAGGGGGGCTATCCAGTTTCCGGGGTGGAGGGTGGGGGGTTTCCTAGGGTCCAGGAACGAGGGGGACTATACAAGGTCCTGGGAGGAGGGTGGAGTGGGGTTTTCCGGGGTCCACGAGGGGGGCTGTCCAAGTTTCAGGAAAGAGGGGGGCCAGGCTGTCCATGTTCTAGGAGGGGGGGACTGTCCAGTGTCCAAGAGGGGGGGTGTCCATGGTCCATGAGGAGTGGGGGCTTTGTTAAAGGGAGTAAATACCCAAATAATTTATTTAAAATTAACTATACTTAATCCAAAAAACATCACAATTTCAATCCATCACCAAACCAACATCCAATTCATCCTCAATATCACTATCCTTCGCATGCCATAAACAACACAACCTACTTTATACCAAATTAAAACAGAAAACAAAAATAATAGATGCAAAACATTAAAAATAAGGTAGTACATACTGATTTAGAGTGTAAAACTAAAAAATTGTTTGATTTAAGATGGATCTATGAGTGGAATGAGTTTCTGAGTCTTTGTATAGAGAGATCCTAGACTTATAGTTCAAATCAAAATAGAAAATAAAAATATAGATGAAGAACATTATAACTGAGGTAGAACTTACATATTAGAAGCGTAGAACATAAAACTTGTTTGATTGAAGAGGATGGAATGAGTTTTGGAGATTGGGTAACGAGAGAGCGTCGGGAGAGCTTCAATTTAGGGCGACAGTCGAGCGGAGGGGGACTACAATCGAGTGGAGGTGCTACTGGACACCCGAACTGGATTTAGGAGAAAACTTTCCCAATGGTTTCTAAAAACCGTTGGGAATTTAGTCATATACCAACGGTTTCTTTAAACCATTGGTAAAATGTGTCATAGATTCCAACATATACCAACGGTTAGTGTATAACCGTTGGAAAAAGTTTCTTAACTGAGGCCTATACCAACGGTTATACAAACTGTTGGTAAATTTCATCATAAAAGCCTCTATACCAATTATTTTTTTAAAACCGTTGGTATACATAACCATTCCCAACGGTTTATCAAACCGTTGGGATATAAGCATTGGTAAAAATGGGATTTCCTGTAGTGATCAAACCCAAGGCCTTCACTGCTAGTCGGCAGCCTCTGGCATTTGGGGAAATACACTTGAGGCATTCTGACCAACCGGGTACGGGGCGTCTTTGTGCAGCTTCCTAAACTGGGATGATACATACATTAAGAATCAAGAAAACATTATTATATTGGGTTATTTGAGTATAATTCCCTAACAAAATTTCTAGTACATAGATCATTATTCTACCACCAAAATATTGTGTACATGGAGAATTAATCCTATAGAAATATAGATGCATGCATTGGGGTCCTAGAGCATCAGTCTATCACTTCATAGATGAATATAATTAGTCCAACAACCACATAGTTTGTTTATATATACATATATAAATGTTCAACATCAGTGATATTCTTATCAACATATAACAACAGATTTTAGGATAATCATTTTTCTATTATAACCATATATATTAAATTTCCACATAATCTTTAACATGATAAATTCCACCATTAATAGCTTATCACATTACACATCAATTATCTTATAACTCATTGAACACTCTAGATAAATCCAAACTACCCCTTCAATCAGATTCTCAATCCATGAGATATAGATTTAATTCAATTTCATAAACCCATGATTTCTATTTTTCCTTCCATAATTTTCATATCATGGATAAATGGATCAAACCATGTGTTACCATTGTTCCCTATCTCACAATATTTTATAGATCCAATTAGAATAGAGAAATTTCTCTCAAATTCATCTTGATTAAATTTAATATTCTAATATAAAATAAATTTAAAAAATTAGAAACACAATGATATAGTTACATAGATGAAAAATTAATGAATACTATGGGAAATAAAATATATATCATCTACCATTGGGTTATTGATGAACACACAACTAACCTTATCCTTTTATTTGAGTAAGAATGAATGAAATAACAATGGTGAAGACAATCTGGGATTAAAACATTAGACAACTATCCAATGAAAAAATATCCATTAAATCCTAGATCAATACCATCATAAATGGAAGAGTTAATCCTTATCAAAAGGGGTAGAATGATGTGAGAGAAACCTAATTAAGGGATAGATAGTAAATCATAGGGTGATATATTTCCACCACCAAATCCATTATTCGCAAATTAAGGAGTTTTATGGGCCTAGGAATCATCTCAGGAGCCCCAAAATCAATGGAGACCATATTATGATGAGTGGGTGTATTTAGGGATATAAAACCAGGGTCTGATAATTTTTAAATATTTTTTGAGTATTTAATGTTTGTTAACATGGTTTACTTGAAGTCCCACAAGGACAACATAACTATGCACCATAACCATGTGCTCTATAGAGATAATCTATTTGAGTTGAATATTTTTATTGCAATATTACTTTAACTAGGCACCATATGTGCATCAATATTTATTATAGGAGTGTGTGTTTGGGGGGGTGCACAGTTTTGTTAAATAGTTCACCCCCTATAGTGATACAAAATGGGGACCAAAGTTTTATATGAAAGATCACACAATTTTCCCTAATCGTGTTCCAACCGCACACAACACCATGGGCTTCCTAAAATTTTCATCATCACCTAAAATAACCCCATGGAACGGATCAACCGGTTTATGAAAAAAATCAAGGGTTAAATAATATAATAAAAATAGCATGATACATCTATAGAATGTTTGATATCTTATAATCTCCACACCTTATAATAAATCTTCCTCACGATTTTCTCCCATGCATCACTAAGCATCCAATATGTAATGGTCTATCCATTTGGTCCATAGATCTACATCCCTATCCATTTTATCTCCATAACATGGTCGTATTTATAGAAAAAACAGGTTATCGTCAATGTATTTCCATGAAAAACATTCTAAATTTGATTGAAAATATGAATCATATGATCTTCAAAGGATGCATAAGCATCAACATCAACATCATCGATATCTGTAACATGATAATGGTAGTGTTGAAACTATTGAATATGTGAATCAAATAACACATAATTCATAACACTATACCTCTATGGAAGAGGAAATCAGTATTCCACATGTATAATCATCCCTAAAATATCAAACAATTTAACAAAACGGTGTTACAACATTTCACGCTTTCGAATCCAATGGTTACCCAACCTTGAGAAAAACTAAAGGAATATAAATTCGCCAACATTAATCTCATTCGGTTGACAGGTTTGACCATCAAAATACTTATATCAATTATTCACTATATCCATTCATTTTCTAATCAAAAGAACACATTTTGATAACTTATTCAAGATACCCTGTCACAAAAAATATGATTTACCCACCTCCATTCAATAAAAGGTGTCCTACATGGACTTACATAAACAAACACAAATGGTTCCATCTAAATATTAATTTGATAAATATTGTAATAGGTAAAATTAATAAGAACAGAGTCATACTACCAAGATCAATTAATGTTTAAGATGCAAGTCTTTATCATGTACCCCAACACATAAATAAAATTTTCTCAATGATTGTCTACAAGTATGTGAAAATATGTACTCCAAAACACCTATGTACCAAGATCCTCCTGTAATCATTTACAAAACCAAAAATTAAAACTTTTATCATGATTCAAGACTATACATCACATAACCTAAGGAAAATGAACTATATCTTGAACATATAAGTCACCCAAATTATCAAATTTGAATATTTCTAGAATTTGAAATAAATGGGACACTTTTTTCAACATGTCCACAATAAACCATTTCACTTCATTTTTCATAGGCCGCCTCATGGGACATAATAAAAAATATATAGTAATTTCCTCTAAATTTTATTCTGAAATTTGAAAAGGCTATGAGGGACAAGCGGGTCATTGATTCTCAGCTTTCATCTAAAACCATTTATATAATCATATCATAGAACCTGTTCTCTACCTTTTCACCCAAGGCTACAAATTTTTCCTATGAAGGTCATCATAAATTTTTTGTCAAACCTTGATTCACTTCCCACATTAAGGCATGAAACTCACACATAATCTCCTCTCGCATTTAAATATGAACAATAACATTAACACAAATATTTATTATCTTATCATCATCTGTAAAAAAAATTATTGGTAGATCCCCACCTTCAAAACTTCCCCTCAATATTAGACACTCCAGATCATGATACTGCATTTCCTTGATCATTCTCAAAAGTTTGTAATTAACAAATAAGGATATTGGATTCCTCTTCCCCTATTCCACCCAAACCACTTTATTAATTTATGTAAATAAGGTCATAAAATTTCCATAGATTTAGACTTATGGACTGCATAAGATTATATTTCCAGACTCAAAGTGTTAGAAAAACTGTTCTCCTTTTCGGGTTTATAGGGTTTTTCAAAGTGAAATTTCTAAAAATATTAAACACATATCCAATGTAAAAGATTTAACTATAACTATATAAATATTTAATTTATAATTTTATGGTCATTATTCACAATAATCCTTGTTACCAATAGTTAATTATACCAACACTTTAAGCAACAAACCATTGTGGCTAACTCGGGATCATGGGTGCAGTCATTTTATTCCTGCAGTCTCAACTTTCATGACCCATAAACCCTGAATCAACCTTTTAGAATCAGCACTAATCCAAGTCTGATCCCAAACACAAATAATATATATATATATACTCCACACCTCACTCATGTATAATCAAAATTAGTGGTGTGTTCAAATGATTCTTTAACTATTGAAATACATTCTCCCATGCTCCAGACCATTCAATATTAATACCCTATTTAGGAACCACTTGAAAGTAGTTCTTCCAAATGAAAAAATTATTTTTCTAATATTTAATAATAACCCTATAAAACTATTAATGTTTATATATCAAAAACATTATTGGGATACTCCCATGAAACAACAGTTTAGACCTCATTGGAGAGCACTGATACCCATTCCTCTAGGATGATATTATTGAAGAAATGTACATAGTAAATCCAAAAATGAAACATAAATAACATGGAATATATAACATGTTTTCTCAATGTACTATGGATGATGTAAAGATGTTGGGAATGATCATAATGAGTCTTGGAGTAAACTACGAGGCCATCCACCAAAACAACTACGTGGTAATCTTTTATGAGTAGAACATTTGGTTCATCATGTAAATAAACAAAATATGAGGGTTTTTTAATATTAAAAACATCACGATGAACTCAAATAGAATATAATCTATTTTAAAATAATTACACAATATATCAGAAGGTCTCAATCAGATATTATTATAACCATACCACAAATCAAAATTTTTAAAACACCCAGTCACCCCTCACTTATTCATAGAAATCATCGATATAATGATGTGGATACAAATTCATAATAGTTTTCTAATTGAACATAATGTAATCAAAACATAAACTCATTTTCTCCCCATCCTCCTTAGATAACAATACTGGGGAAACACATGATGATGTACATGGTCAGATAAATCCCATATCCATTAATTATTCCAGATAAATCATATGTTCTTGAATTTTTTCTACATCCATTATATATAGTGATATTAAAACTGGGTTAGATCCATGAATTACCCCAATTGTAAAATTAAGGTCTCTCTTAGGTAAAAAACCTTAGAATTCCTTAGGGAATTGGTCCTGAAACTTATCTAATATAGGTCAAAAGATACTATTCCCAACACCACCAACATCCCATAAAATAATTATTACCTAGGAGGTGATATCCTACAATTTATAATTAAATGGAACTTAATGGAATGATTATATATACCATTCTCCACAATGAACACATATATCTCCAACATGATATGTGAAGGTTACTCTCTTATTGGGACAGTCAATGTGATCTTCATATGATGGTGGCCATTCCATACCCAAAATTAAGTAAAGAGCTAACATCTCATGTATGTACAAATCCCAAAGACATGGATTCTCATCGACCTTGAGGGGACATACCATACATAGATACATTCTCTTCAACTATACTCCCAACATTATATCCATTTTCAAGACCACACACACAAAATCCTAATTCATACACAAACTATTAAAAAAATGAGATGATATAAAGGAATGTGAGGATCTTGTATAAAATAATGTTATAGAAACCATATAATATAGAATAAATGTTCCTCTAATATTGAACTACCCAATATCACTATCAATAGGGTCAGGCTAATCTACATGAAATTGAAAGGTCCTTCCATCCCTATACTCATGTATCATACCCCTATTTTCACTAATCTGCTGATATGAATGATCATTCCCTGATGTACCATATTTTTCACACCAATATATAAAGCTAATACTACTCAAACTGCATAATTGGTATAGATAATAGACACCATCCTATAATTCTTGATCGACCAAGATCCTTTACCGCTTCCCATTAGTTAGGGGATCCAATAGTCTCTTTATTTTTGTCCCATATTTACACAAGATGAAACTCCACCAGTGGATGGGAAAACTGGATAAGAATTTGATCTGGTATACTGCAATAATTGAAAAAACACATGATTTATTCCCTAATTAACTAATCCCACACCTAGATAATCTATTTACACATTCTCTAGTTAATGTTATCATAAGGACATTTTCTACACTAAAATTTTGTATGACCTGGTCATCTATCAGAAGTCACCTATCCTACACATGAAGCCTCATTCATTCACCCCAATGAAATGAGATCCTAATTCACTACCTTAATATAATTACACAATAAAATGATATTAATATGGGTATTAATAACACATATTGTTCCACCATGAAAAAACCCTCCATAGTTGCCTCATATTCTACCAGTGATGGGAAAAAGTTTTATAATTCAGTTGAGTGACAAACATAGAACATCACTGATATGCTTCCCTCATTCAACCACATATACTATTCATACCTCTCCTAACTCAGTGTCTTCATATAAAAATGTCCGATAAACCTCTCATATATGTCCTTTCTTACCATCCCTACAACTGTTAATCATGCACCTACATATCCCACAAGTTCCTTTCTAGTCCTCGCAACATATAAGATTATAATTTGATAGTTTTCAATATAGAATTCTATAAAATATCAAGTATTTTCTTGATATATGATATCGAGAACTAATCTTACTTATGTCCACACTCATTGGTGAGCGTCATAGGGTGTTGCAACAAGAAGTCCTAAGTTCAAATCCTATAGAATCCACACAACCCATGGTGGGTCTATTTCTATAAACATTAAAAAGGGATTAATGTTCTCATGGAACTAAACATAATTCCCTTAATTGGGAAATATCGACACTTTTTTCTTGTTATCGGAGGTTTATTCCCTAAAATATACTCATTTCACTCTACAAATAAACCTCATCATGGAATCTTGTCTCTAAAATTCCACAAAAATTACTAGGAAACATAGGCCATCATTTTAATAGTTTCACAAGAGAGATTATCATAAATTCTAAAAAATTCATCTCAAATAGACTAAACTATGGTCAATATAGAGAAATTAGCACTTCCCACAACCATACCTAACCTGTTCCATGTTACACAAGGTAAAATAATTATATTTTCAGGATTCCATTTAGAACCCCCATTTTAATATTTTTAATTATCACATTTTACCATATTATAAAAATTATATATTAATTATTAAGAACATTGTCTTTTAAGTTACACAAGTATAGAATTCATTCTCTAATCCCACAATTCACCAATAACATACATTTTTATACGTTTCTAAAATGATGCATGTCACATAAATCATTGAGTTCCTAAAAATATGTATTGATACTCAAATATCATACCATACCCAGCCATGATTAAAATATCATGAAAAAAATATCATCACACAACATGTGTATCAACGAATGTGAATTAACATTCCAAAAAAACAACAAACATCAAAAACAAAAATCCCACCCTAGGAACTTGGGTATTCTCTAACACATGGGTTTTATACACCCATGGAAAGGATCGTAAGAAAGCTATAAACCATCCAAGTATATTGTATTACTTTTAATAATAATAAAATGAACAAAATAAAAAATTTCTATAACACCACTTTGTAATATCCCAACTAGGGATCCACATACCTCTTCGCTAATCGGGTTCATGACATAAACAAAATTTTAATGACCCTTATAATAGAGGCTCTTGACTAGCATCAAGGGTCTAATATGTAATGTGGGGAGACTATACCCTCAATACCAGGAAAATAAATTGTCCAGTAAAATAGGCCTTATAAATTATTAATGTGAAACTGAATGTAAAAAGGTAAAAAGAACCAGGTGGTTTAAAAAATAGAGAACCAAACACTCCCCTCATGTCTTCCCCGACTAATGGTACACATTAATCAAGATACTTGAATGTCTAAAAATCACATGGAGAATCTCAAAATTGTGTAAATTTCTATAATCTAATGAAATAAATATGTCATTCCATAAATGTGACAAGTGTCAAATAGAAAACAAATATAAAGGAAGACTAAAAACTACCCACCAAGTCCCGCCATAATATATTTATCCCTTAACCATCCTCCACCCAAAATCCAAATTCATCCATCTTATTTATGTAATTTACCCTTATATTATCCTCAAAAAATGATTTCAACATAGGTACCAAATGGAGGATCGAGTTTGGTGTGAGTAAATATCAATGGACCACTATAAAAGACTTCAACATTTGTATCCAATTTATAATAATTTATTTATATTTATAAGTAATAAAAGTTAAAATTATAGAAGTAAACTGGTTTGAAATTTATTATTCTTTTTTCACCATGTTGTCCATCAGGTTCATTGTAACACCCAATACAATCATACCTACTACAAACCATACCATAGTTAGATAAATACTTCATAGTAATTTCAATATTTATTATTTCATGGGATTTAAATATTCAATTTAATTCAAATTTCATTTTTACCTTGTATCATTATTTCAGGTACCATTATCATGGATACATGGAGCATCAATCAAGAGTCATTATCTCATGTGCATGGTGTATCTGTCCATCACCAATATCACAACTACATAATAATTTAGTCTAGAACCAAAATTTCATGTTCATAGGGAATTAGTCCATCACCAATTCACATACATACATTGGAGACCTAGACCATCGATCTAGCACCCCACAAATTAGGATCATCGGTATGATAACATAATATCATTGTTTATATATATATATATATCAAGGTTCAACATTAGTTGAATTCTTTTCAATCATTAAAATAATAATGTAACATTAAATATAACAGTTGTAACTGTGGTCCTTTACACTCCAAATAATCATAAACATGAGAAATTACCCATTTAATCAGTTATCACATTAAATATAAATTATCTCATAACTCGATAACCTTTTGAGGTTAATCTAAACATCCCTTTAAATCCCATTATCAAACCATAGAAAAATTATTTAATTTAAATTCTTAAAACCACTATTTCTCTTTATTATTCCATAAATATCATTTCATTTGAAATTTATAGAACCTATGTGTTTCCATCATGCCTGGTTTCATAATCTCCAACAGATATAATGGTACCCAATGAGGGTCTCTCAAATTCATGGGAATTGAATTCAATTTTATAATTTTAAATCAATTTTAAATTACAGAAACACAAATATTAAATTATATATATGATAAATTCATTACTAATTTGGAAAATAACATATATCCCACCTACCTTAGGGTCACTGATGAACACTTTCTTGACCATAACCCTTAATTAGAGGTAGAACAAACTAAACCACAATGGATAAGATGATATATTATCAAAAAATTATATCAAGGTGCATTAAAACCTTGATTTATACCATAAAAAAAGAGTTCATCCCTCTCCAAAGGGAAATAATGATGGGAGAGAGGAACCTATTTTCTTGAATAAAACACATGCTAGAGGGAGGTTGATTTAATTCACAAGATTTTCAATTTCCATTGGAAGATGTTTTATGAGCCTAAGAATCCTTTCACGAGCCTCAAAAATCCATAAAAACCAAATTAGTCCCATTTGGAGTGATTATGAATATAAAATGATGGTATAGGAAATTTTACATTAATTTCCATACCATTTAACGTATCAACAATCTTTTTTGTGGATGGGTCACACGATAAATATAACCATGCACCTTAATTGTGAATCCTTTATTGAGATTCTCTTTTGGGTGCATGGTTTGGTTGCATGGTTACTTTATCATTTCTCTAACCATGCATCATCTCTCTGTTCAGGGGTTCATGGTTCGGGGGGGGGGGGGGGGGGTGGGTGGCCACATTCTTTGGTCAAATCACCCCCTACAATCGCTTATAACGGAGTACATCAATTGATCATGAAAAATGTATGATTTCCCCTAACCATTCTCTAACCCTTTACAGCCCCACATGAATCCAAAATTCTGTAAATTCACATGTAACAACCCCTAGGAAAGGATTAACCAATGTATGACCAAATCGAGGTTAAAATAATACATGAATTGTAGTATAGGAATTCCATAGAAAATATAGTATCATACTCTAGTTGAGATTTTGGACTTGAGAACACTCTTTATATTGGAAAAAAATATTTAATTACCATGTTATTTATTTTAATGGGTGGATGGTATGAATTTCATTAATAATTATAATTATCTAGAATTAGTAAATTAGGGCAGTAGGTTGAATATCATGTTGATCAATTCATTCCATGATATTATTGTTGTTATTGATGCATGTTTTTTATTATTGATCAAAAGGAATATGGTACTAAGAATCGTCTGTGTTGGTGTAGGGTTCTGTATATTTATATCAAACCTCATAAAATGATGTTCATATAAGGTCACTAATTGTAACTTGTTTATTTAATTTTTTTATCATAATAATATCCCTAGGAAGATAAATAAGGTTTCATAGTGGTTGTAGCTAAAATTGGTTGTAATTTTTTAATTGTGGTGATGTGTCCTTTGTGGATAATATTTTGTGGCTAGTTTTACATGGGGTGTGTTAGATACTGTGGATTTGATATTTTGGTTTATTTAATATTTTTTTTTCAAAATGCGATGCCTGGGATATTGTATTGTATTTTTGTAATAAGATCATGTTTGGTTATCATTGTATGTGTTGTGGCATGGTTTTGTTGTGGTCAAATAATGTTGATTGTCATGTTAGTGTGGGTTATGAATTGGGGTTATTAATTTCATACTTTCTATGGAAAGGGGGAATTTTGATATTATTGTGGCATGTTGGAATGGATTTTTATTGTCATTTTTCATAGTTACCACATAATAGTTGAATAAAAAATCTAGCAATAACAGATTAGTAAATTGGTGTGTTAGAGATAAAATTAGGTCATTTTTTAAATAATATAATAATTCATGAATTTAAATCCATAATAGAACGAATTATAATGGGTATTAATTGAAAATTATTTTCTAATAAATATTTAATTTAATGGAATAATTAACATAAAATGGTAGGTAATGGTAACTCTAAAAATAGCATAATATTATAATGATATAATCCATTTTAATGCTTGTTTGAGTTATTTTTCATGGGATATATCAATTGGACATTGGTATCATAGTTACCTGTATTGGTGGTTTGTAACAATTGTACTACAGTTATTTATTTGGGTTAAAATGATGTTGAATTAATATGAATCATTATGTGGGGTTTGTGTGTGGATATATTTTTATGATGTACTTCCAATAATTCATTTATACAAGCTAACCAAGATAGATAACTATACAGATGTCCTAATGTTTTTGATTCTATGTGTATTCACCAATGTAAATATTAATAAGGATGAAATGTTGGACACCCCATATTTCCCACACACACTTCATAAATACTACACTGTAGTATTGAAACATGGTTGGGAATGGAAGTTTGAAGGCAAGTGGTTGGTATCCTTCCTGTTCATGATAACTCAATATGGTGGATATTGATATTCATGTATATAGATCAATGAAATCATTAGATATTAGATCTTATGTTATATTTTTATAAGTAGTGTTATTGTTTGAACCACATTAATAGGGATTAGAGTATACATATTGGTGTAAATATATTGTGTTGGACCCTATGGGAGGCTTGGGAAAGTATGGTCGTCAACCAGTCTACATTATAGTTTTATATTTATAAATGATAGTGATGTAGAGGATGTTTGATTTTGTAGTGAAAAATGAAACTTCATTGGGATTATTTTTGTGGGGAACCTTTATTATGACCCATACTTTAAAATATAGATATTTTATCATATTAGATGAATATTCATTATATAACAATTTGATCCATTCAAGAATAATTTAGGTCTGTTATACATGAAAACATGGAAACATAGTTAACTATATTATAAAATATATACATTATATACATCTTATTTATCTATTAAAATCATCCATGATGGACATATCATACATGATAACGTTTTTAATAACATTGGGAATGGTAATATAAGAAAAGGGCGAGATAAGATTCTTAGTAATGCTAAACAAGGGAGATATCAATGATCACCTAAGAATAAAATGAGGATAAGGGTAAAAAAACAAGATATTAACCTTTGAAAACCATGTAATTTTTATCGAATATTATAATATTATGTCATTTAATACATATTGGTAGTTTATAAGACATTAATCATAAGAGAATCAAAGAACACAAACAATGAGATATTAATATAAATATAATAAATGGAATTGTGGCATAAAAATAAAAAACAAGTTTTTTCCTTAGTAGTCAAGGACCATTTACAAGGCTATCATTATGGAATGAGTTCACCCCCTAAACAATCATAGAAGTAAGGCTTTAATCCCATAACTATAATATAGGATAGAGTCTCTTACTAAACTACGATCTCTCCCCACTGTATTTTTGTTTATCTCATGAGATATCAAACTTCTCGTAATGGATTGGTGGGATATATAGGTCCCACCTGTTACATAATGAAAAGCAGACATATGTTTTTTATAAGATCATAACGAAATAATCATACAATAACCAATGAAAGTAAATGGGGTTTATAAAAAATTATTGATAACATAACCCATGGATATTTAATGGGATTCCAAAACATTTGATTATAACATAACCCATGGGAAAAATGGGGTTTATAAACATTTCACATTTTCATCATGAAATTAAACTATATAGAGAAATAATAAATATTGTATAATTGTGAAATTTCCATAGTAAGGTATAAGTAACATCAAATAGTGTTATACTAGACAGATAATGATTTAAAATCATCACCTAGAATAATTATATATTAAAATTACCTTTTAATATCAAAATCATTTCATTTTAAAAATCTATACAATCATATTTTAAATAAAATTTCATTGAAAAAACCTTACAAACATGTAATGGAATCATAAAAAAATTATTATTGATGGTGGGAAAATCCAATTATTAAAAATCATTACTTCATTATTTTTGTCAAATAAGTCCTAATATACCTCTTTTGGAAAACAAAAAAAATATCCCTTTCAAAACATTTTGTAAAAAGAAAAACATTGCTAAAAATTACATTAAAAAATAATAATAGAATGGTAAAACAATTCATAAAACATTTTTATAAAAAAATTATATTTAATATAAGTATTCCCCATTAACACACATAAATATAAAAAATCCTAAATACTGATGTGAGTGTGAAATAAACCCTTAACTCTGGTTCTTCATTCAATAAATTCACGCTAAAATCATATATAATAAATTGATATTTAATAAAATTCTGTAACTGAGAGATTCTAATAATTATTATAACACATAAATTCATTTTAAATAAGATTGAATTCTAAAAACTATTTGAAATGAATATTTTCCTTTTTTTAAATGAGGTACTTTTGAATTTTCTGACAAAAGAATGAATGGTATGAATTTTTAACTAATATAGAATAAAGATATCTTTTAACAATAATGAATATTTTTTTCTTTGAATATTACTTCACAATTTGAAACTATATTTTCAATGAAAATTTATTCCTTTATATTTAGGTAGAATTTTAAAAAAGAAGTGTTTTTAAAATATAATTTTTATTCTCTCCAAGAATTATTTAAATTGATATTTATAAATCATTTTGATCTATGATGAATTATTTTGATGTCATTTTATATTTACTATTAATTTATGCCAAGTACACCATCTGTATTTTTTCCCTCTATGTTTAATGGACATATTGGAATAATGTTTATAAACTATATTTCGGTTTATAGGTTCTAATATGATATATGGTTTATGATCTTTTGGTCGCATATGTATGATTTTCATTATGTGATGGATGTGACGTATTTCCCCCTCGAATTCATTTCTTAGTGATGGATAACTCATGAGGTATATATGTTATGTTTGAACATGATTTTCATGTTCAAAATTTCTGGTTTGGGAATAGTTTTCCTGTCTGTTAGTTTATGTCTGGACATATATTTCTGGTACAATAGATCATGTGTCAACCTACTTTTCATTTCCAAAAGATCATATGTGCAATTACATTTTATTTTAATATGATATTGTGTGGGCCTTGATTTCAATTATATAATATCTTGTGTGGGCCTAGTTTCATGCCTATGATTTTATGTTAGGGAATGACTTCAAGTCCTCAACATAATGAGTTAACATGGTTATGTTAATACATGAACACAAAGATATACTTTAATGTTACTTACAGAATTTCATGTCTTATTCCAATTATATGATCATATATCTCATGGTATTTGATACTTTTAGGATTTATAACATATTAAATGTCATGAACCGTCCTCAGGTCATGTGCCGTGACTACCCTAAGCCTGCCATCTATAGGCCAGGGGCTGGTGACTAACACCAAAGGCGTAATTCCCTAAGCTAGGAAGGAATATCCATTATAAAAAGTAAACACACACAATCAGAGTACACAAATGGAAGCAAAACACTAAGAAAAATTGTATACATAAGAGGTTTTTCAAATTAAAAGGGTCCAGAAATACAAACCCATCAGTAAAGTACAAGGAAAATAAAAATAGGTAAAACTAAAAGACAAACAACTGGAAGGTGTCTATCAACTCTTGGATTGTCCACCATAGATACTACCTAAAGGGTAGGTATAGATATCCTCCTCAGCACTCCACATCCGTCCGTCCCCTCCAAGTACCATCCCGTCGTGAGGTCCACCTCCAGGTACCATCCAATCCTCGTACACTCTGCTTCGGTCAGCGATGTCTGTCATCTGTATCCAGCACAACGATGTACGGGCATAGCCCGTGCAGGGGTGAGTATAACGATACACAGTAGGGACCCTGAGACCCTAAAGGTATCACAAAAACCAAAAAGGATAAACCACAAAGTATGAATCAATGGATAACCATTAATTAGGTATATGAACATACATATACCTAAGTTATCTAGAAACCCATCTCAATCATGATGAAAACACAAAAGTCACTGACTCAGCTCAACCCGGATTTTGATTCACATTGTCGAAACCATGGTTGCTGGAGAAATCATCTTCTGTCGAGTACAGTGGGCATGCCTCCAACTACCAGGCGCTTCCCACTAACCTTGAACTACTAAGGTACTCCTCCTGTCGAGTACTGCGAGACTGCTGCCAACAACCAAACACTCCTCTGTTGTGGGTCTGCAGACAACTACTAGGTGCTCCCCCTAATAGCCTGCAGAGGTACTCCTCCTAACGAGTATCGCAGGTCTGCCACCAAATACCAGGTGCTCATCCAACATGGGTATGCCGCCAACTATCAGGTGCTCCCCACTGGGCTACTCGAATCACTCTGAGTCGAATCGGTCAAGCATTCGTCAGATCTCAGCCAACTACTAGGTCTCTGCACTCTGTCTGCTCGTCACTGGAAGGATCTGCTCCTTGAGCTACTAGGAAGAACTTTAACTGTCAAAAATTCTCACGGAGAAGTATCTCAAAGGTCTGGTCTCATCAATAGAATCTCAACACAATAGACAATGCTTCATTCCGACGCACGGACTGTTAGTTATTAGCCTTTTAGTCCTAGGGGCCCGGTTGGTTTTGTGTATGAACCAACCTGAACGTATCTCAACAATACCCCAAACTCCCATGGGGTATTCATAAAGGGACTAATTCGATCCAGGAATATTGGATTCGCTGATGGTTCATCAAAGGGACGCCTATAGCCCAAGATATGGGCGAAAAGGTGTAATCGAGGTATAACAAGTCCGGGTCCAGTCTGACCCAGTCAGACCGACTCGGCTTGTCCCGGTCCGAATTCGAGTCAGACCCAGTCTGTGGGTTCGACCGGGACTGAGGAAATGGCCAGGCCCGAAGGGACAACCCCACCAGATGGCACGGCCCGACCGTGGGGGCAGCCCGGCGAGCAGGCCGCAGGGCCCGGCCGGTGGGCCATGTGCGGGCCGGTCAAGGGGCCCCGTAGGACGGCCGTGTGCAGGCCAGCCAGGAGGCCCCAGCAGCGGGCCACGGGGGCCAGCGGGCCGTGCCGCAAGGGGTTGTTGTGCCCCTATTTTTTGAAGGAACAAGTACTAGGTGCGGGTTCGGTGAACCGCGGGACCCGTGGGGTCCCGCCTATAGCGCGGACCGACGACCATCTCAGCTGCCTGCCCAGGTTCCTCCAATGCAGTGCCGCGGTCCTACTAGCTTCTTCATGGCAATGCGGCGCCTCGCTCGTCGTCTGACCTCTGCGGCCCTCCTGGTCATGGCTCGTTTCTCTACGTAGCATGGCGGTGCCACACCCGTGTCACGACCGGACGGCCTTACACCACTGGCTTCTTTGTGGCCGGCTCGTTGCCAGTTTTCATGTGCACCGCCTCCGTCATCACCAAACATGAAAAAATAAAAGTGGAGGGTCGGGCCATTTTTGTGTGGTCCGAGCCCTCCTCATCATGGATAACCATAATCCCGAATTTTGAATGACGAAGAACAGATCTTTATTCTCATATATAAATAATCTCAAACCCACCTACCTCATGTTCGATGATGTTGACGGAGTCACGGAAAGGCGGCGTCATTCCGTCTATGACGGAGGAAGAAGAGGGTACCTGTCGTTGGCGGATGAGCGTTCAAAGGTGATGAAGTCGAAGATGACACCGATGTTCTTCATGGGCGCTGCTTCACTTTCTTGCCCCGGTTGATGAAGGAAGAATATGGCAATGGTTCATTGTGTCCTTCGTTGAGAGGATGTTCTCTCAATTCTTCCAAGTCTCCACCATAAAATTATTCCAACAAAATAAAGTAATAGCATAACCTTTATTTTAAATGGTTGGCATTAATTCAAATGGATTCAAATAATTAATTAATGAACCATTAATTAATTTTTTTATACTAGCACACCTATGAGGGAAGGTGAAGAGGCTCCCCAATTAAATTTGGGGTTCCAAGGAGTTTAAGGGGGTTTGAGGAGTTAAGGAGCTCGGGTGGGCCCCACCTAATAACATCCTATCAAGGCTAGTTATTCTCGGGTGGGCCCCACAATCATGACCTCCCATGGGAGGATTAGGTGTGGTGCACCCCACCTACAACCTCCCCTTGGAGGTTTTAACCACCCAAATAAAATAAAGCTAATACTTTATTTTATTCAATTTAATTAAAAACGCCCAAAAACTATCTTCCAAACTCGTCAGAACGCAACTGCGGAATGGTGCCCTCAGATTTCAATTCCGAGATTGATTCAGAAGATATAAAATCCCACTCGTACATTTACGGAATGTACCCAAACAAAACATGAGAAATTTATTCCGGGATCACCGGGCCTTGGAATCAATCGCCGTTAGAAACTGTGGACTTGTAAAATTCCCATGTATTTGAGAAAAAATTTTCAACAAAAATTTCGGGGCTTTATATTCTCCCCACCTCTGGGATTTACATCCCCGTAAGCTATAACTCACACTAAAGGAACAAATGATGGTACTGAGCACGCATATGAGCCTCCCGCTCCCATGTGCTCTCTTGGAGGTTCCGGTGCTGCCAATGAACGTGAACTAGAGGTATCGACCATCCACGTAGGACCCGCTTTTATTGATCCTCAATATCCACTGGAACATCCATGAAAGTAACCCTGTCATCGATGTCCATCTCCCCGTGGTCGATGATGTGGGATGGGTCATGCACGTATCTCCTCAGCTGAGATACGTGGAAGACATCGTGCATCCAGTGCAAGTAAGGTGAAAGAGCTAATCAGTAATCCATCTCGCTTACTCTGCTGTGGAACTGGAAAGGTCCAATGAACCGCACAGATAACTTACCTCCTCTACCGAATATTCATAGACCTTATCGAGGTGATACCCATATAAAGATTTCGTCACCATCCTTGAACACAATAGCTCACTGTTTCCAATCAACATATGACTTATGCTTGCTATGTGCAGTCTTCATCCGCTCCTGGATGATCTGCACCTTCTCCGTGGTAGCCCGTACCATCTCTTATCCCACTAGTGCTGACATCCCTAGGTTTATCTAGCACATCGATGATCTGTAAGGTTGCCTGTATAAGGCCTCAAAATAAGACACACCTATGGTGGAGTGATAAATGTTGTTTTAGGAAAACTCCACCAAAGGAAATTGATCCTCCCAGCAACGACCGAAGTCGAGGACACATGCACAGAGCATGTCCTCGAGGGTCTGGATGGTCCACTTGGTCTGCCCATCTGTCTGAGGATGGATGGCAGTGCTGAAACGAAGATATATCATGAAAGCTTCCTACAACCCCTTCCATAGATGGGAAGTAAACCATGTGTCATGGTCGTAGACAATAGAAGAAGGTACTCCATGTAAATGCACTATCTCCTGCACGTAGAGGCATCCCAAGAACTCTACTATACACTGCTCTCTGATCGTTAGGATGTCGGATGACTTAGTGAGTTAGTCAACGATCACCCATATCGAGTCATGACTCCGGGATGTACGTGGAAGACCCGTCATGAAGTCCATCGATATCCCATCCCATTTCAACTCTGGGACATCTAAGGGATGCACCAAGCCTGCTGGTACCTGGTGCTCTGCCTTCACTTGCTGACAAGTGAGGCACCGTGAGTCAAACTCTGCTACCACCTTCTCCATACCTGGCCACCAATGCCTCCATCGAAGGTCCTGGTACATCTCCGCCACTCCTAGATGTACCTCTAGAGGGGAAGCATGGAAATCCCTCAAAACTTCCTCGCGAAGTGAAAATGGTACCAGGTTACGTTCTCTAAAGAGGATTACGTGCACCCCACCTTCAAAAAATACATCAGGTGACTGCCATGTGGATATCTGAGCACTTCGCATCTCACAGTTAGCGTATCCACATTGCACCTCCCTAACTCGCTGAGGAAGAGGAGGATTGACTGTAAGAGACTGAAAATAGGGTTCCCCATCTCTATCCACAAAGGATATCTATAAGTTATCCAGCCGCTCTGTCGCCTCTCCTAACAGCTGTATGCCATTCCTCTTGCTGAGTGCATCCAAAACAACGCTCCCCTTCCTAGGAGTATAGACTATCTCAAAGTCATAGTCCTGGAGGAACTCAGTCCATATACATTGTCTCAGGTTTAGGTCCTTCTGAGGGAATATATACCTGAGACACTTGTGATCAAATTACACGGTAAAACATTCGCCCATAAGATAGTGTCGCCACATCTACAAGGAGAATAGCACTACTGCTAATTCCAAGTCATGGGTAGCATAGTCCTATTCATGATGTCTCAACTTCCAAGAACCATATGTGATCACAGCTCGCTCGTGCATCAAGACACACCAGAGTCTGGTCCTTGATGTATCACAGGAGACTACATACCCTACGCCTTCCTATGGAAGCCTCAAGATGGGGGCACTAGTCATCCTCTGCCTCAGCTTCTGAATGCTCTACTAGAATATCTCCAACGATGTAAAGGGTTTCCCCTCTTCATCATGGATGATAGTGGTGCTGAAACTCTGGAGATATCTAGAATGAATCTTTAATAGTATCCATCCAAGCCCAGGAAACTCTGTACCTCCATCACATTCCTTGGTGGCTCCCAAGAAAGTACCTCCTCAATCTTCACTGGATATAATGCAACGCTAGCCTCCGAGATAACGTGTCCCAAGAAGTGAAACTCTCAAATCTAAATCTGGAACATCGAGAGCTTACCTTAATGTTGATTATCTCAATGAGTGTCCAGTACTACCGGTAAATGGTAGTCATGTTCCTCATCAGTAGTCGAGTAGATCAGTATGTCGTCAATGAAGGCCACGACGAAGTAATCGAGGTAAGGCTGGAAGATCATTTTCATGGGACTCATGGACGCTAATGGAGTGTTGGTTACGCTGAAGGGCATAACCAATAACTCATAATGGTCATACCGAAACCTGAATGTCGCCTTCTGCACATCCTCATCTAGAACTCTGAGATGGTGATAGCTTAATGTGAGGTCTATCTTCAAGAACCATCGAGCTCCCTTGAGCTGATCAAAGAGGTCTTCAATCCTCAGGAGAGGGTACTTGTTCTTCATAGTCGCCTGGTTTAGGAGACGATAGTCGACTTAGAGCCTCAAGCTCCCATCCACCTTCTAGGTGAACAAAATCGAGGATGCCTAGGGAGAAACACTGGGCCGGATGAATCCCTTCCCCTGTAAGTGCTTCAGCTGTACAATCAGCTCATAAAGCTCAGCAGGAGCCATCCGATATGCTGGAGTAGATATCGGTGTCTTCCCAGGGTACATGTCCATGTTGAAGTCTGCCTCTCTATGTGGAGGTAGTCCTGGAACATCGTTAAGGAAATCATCAGCGTATTGGTCCACCACTACAGGATAAGTCGGACTCTCCACATCAATTGCTCCGAGGGTGAGACAATCCAACTGGTGGGTGATTGGTTGCACCCTCCTCCGAGTAAGTCTGTCCTATGAAGCAAAGGTTCCCTTCTCACCAGTGAAGGTGAACCTGGACCCATCCATGTAGACACACTACACTTTTTGCATAATAAAGTCGATCCGAGCATGGACTGTAGATAACCATTCTATACCCAAGATGACGTCGTAATTCCTAGAATCCTCTATTAGGAGATCCCAGCTGAAGATCTTGCCTCCTAGAGTAATCTCACACTACCGACACTAGTGTGTAATCATCGAGTCTGCTCCCATATGAGTCACTAGTAGTAATGATCAAGATAATGGCTCCATCAGAATCCCCAAGATCCGAACGAGGGTTGTGGAAATGAAAGAGTGACAGGAACATGTGCCTATAAGAATTACATCTAAGGTGGAGTAGACAAAGATTGTACCTCGAATCATCTCCTGAGCGCCATGGTTGTATGCCTCAGCTTCCTGGAGCTGAGATCTCTCTGTCCACATGTTCCCAGCGGTCAGGGTGGATCTCTTGGTGGGTGTGGTGGTAACACCTCGAATCATCATCCACCACCAGCTGCACAACCATCTCCTCTACCACGTCTTCCTGCTCCCTACAGACAACCACATTTAATCCTCTGCCTCTACCTGGGAGGTCCCTCAATTTTCTACTGATCGTCTGTACGGCGGGTTAGATAATCATGAGCCATGTGACCATAAACACCAGAAGATTAGCATTGACTGCTCTTGGTATGACTGGCTCTGCTCTGTGTTCCCCGCACAACCGATCCTGAGTCCTACGATTTACCATTTGTGGGTCTGGTCCTCTTGGACATCTGCGTCATATTTCTACTACCAGCTGCAGAAGACTCCGCTATGTATCGATGAGTGGTAGGTCTCAAAACTGGTGACTACTCATTAAGGAAGCTCTCTACAATGAGGGATCTCTCTAACACCCCCACCTACGTCGGAATGCTGAGGGAGATCATTGAGGCTCTAATCTCTTGCCCGAGTCCCTACTAGAAATTTTGGGCCCTGGTGAATGGGTCTCATACCATATCAGTGGAGTAGCGTGAGAGGTTGGTGAAACTCACTAAGTACTGTGCTACTATAATTCCGCCCTACTGCATATGAAGTAGCTCCTATATCTGCATCACTCTAAGGGTGGCTGGAACTAATTCTACCTGGAACAGGCTCTCGAAGTCTGTCGAGTGTAATATCGCCTCGTCGTCGACCTAAAGCATTAGGATCCACCATCTGCCTGCTACTGCTTGAAGGAGACTGGCAGAAAGGATAACCATGTAGTCTACTAGAGTTTCTACTAGCCTAAAAACTCTCACCACAGCCTCCAGCCAATCCTCACCCGCCTGTGGGTCTGTCTCTCCCCGGAACCTTGGTGGCCTCTGGCACTGAAACTCATACAACACACTCAAGCGGCGTGCATCACCTACTACTAGGGATGGTGGCATCAGTGGCCCAATGGGTGGTTGTAACACTGGTGCCTCCACTGGTGCCTCAACTATAAAGATTCCATGCACCAAGGTCTTATCACTCGGTGGGTTGTGAGAGCGTACAACTCTCGGGGCACTAACTGGTCGTCCGCGGGGAGGCATCCTGAAAAAAACAGATCCGACACGGTCAATGACCATACTTGGTGAGTTGACATGTTTGTGCTGACTTAAAGAAAAACTTTTGAAACACACACGCAATCACTATTTCCGTGCACTAAGTTTGAAATCAGTAGTCATGGTCCTAGTGTTTGGATACGTCGGTCGCCGCACCGACACTGGACTCCCTAAACTGAAATCCACACTCAGTACCCATAACACAATTACTTCAATGAAAAGAAAAATTAGTGTCCTATGTTTTTCGATAGAACCGACTCATCTGATACCAATTTGTCATGACCCATCCTCGGGGCCCATGCCGTGACTACCCCAATCCTTCCTTCCATAGGCTAGCGGCTGGTGACTAGCACCAAATTCATAATTCCCTAAGCAGGTAAGGAATTTACATTATAAAAATTAAACACACACAATCAGAGTACACAACTGGAAGAAAAACACAAAGCAAAACTGAATACAAAAGTGGTGATGGAATGTAAAAGTGACCAGAAATACAAGCCCAATAGTAAATTACAAGGAAAAAAACAGGTATAACTAAATGACAAACAACAAGAAAGTGTCTAGCATCTCTTGGATCATCCACCACAGATCCTACCTAAAGTTTAGGTATATATAGCCTCCTCAGCAATCCACATCCAACCATCTTCTCCGGGCACCATCTCGTCATGAGGTCCACCTCCAGGTACCATCCAGTCCTCGTACACTTCGCCTCAGTCAGCGCTGTCTGTCGTCTGCATCCAACACAACAAGGTGCAGGCATAGCCCGTGCAGGGTTGGGTATAACGATACTCAGTAGGGACCCTTAGACCCTCAAGGTCTCACAAAAACCAACAAGGATATAAAAAAACGTATGAATCAACGAATAACCATTACATAGGTATACTCCCATACATATGCATAAGTTATCTATTAACCCATATCAGTCATGAGGAAAACAGAAAGGTCATTGACTCAGATCAACTACGATTTTTATTCACATTGTCGAAACCATAGCTGTTTGAGAACTCCTCCTCTGTCGAGTACAGTAGGCATGCTGCCAACTACCAGGTGCTTCCCACTAACCTTGATCTGCTGAGGTACTCCTCCTATCGATTACCGCGAGTCTACTACCAACTACCAGGCGCTCCTCCGATGTGGGTCTCTCGCTAATTACTAGGCGCTCCCCCTAATAGCCTGCAGAGGTACTCATCCTGTTGAGTACCGCGGGTATGCTGCCAACTACTAGGAACTCCTTCATCGTGGTCTGTCACCATCTACTAGGCGCTCCCCACTAGGCTAGTCGAATCACTAAGAGTTGAATCGATCAAGAAGTCGTCAGGTCTCAACCAGCTAATAGGCCTCCCAACATTTTCTGCTCGTCACTGGAAAGATATGCTCCCCGAGATATGAGGAAAAACTACAACTGTAGAGAAGTCTCACATAGAAGTATCTAAAAGGTCCGTCACATAAATGGGGTCTCAACACAATAGACGACGCGTCATTCGGACGCCCGGTCTGTTAGTTATAAGCCTTTTAGTCGCGGGGGCCTGGTTGGTTTTGTGTAAAAACCAACATGACCGTATCTCAACTATATCCTGAACTCCCATGGGGTATTCTCAAAGGGAAGGCTTCGTTCAATGAATATCAGCACTGCTGACTGTTCGTCAAACAGACACCCGTAGCCCAAGATATGGGCGAAAATGTCTAATTAGGCTATAGCGGGTCTGAGTCCGGTCCGACCTAGTCAGAAAGACCTGGCACGTCCCGGTCTGAACCGGGGACTAAACCGGTCCGTGGGTCAAACCCGGTCTGAGGAAAAAACTTGGCCCAAAGAGGCGGCCCGACCCAAAGGTTCGGCCCAGCCCATAGGGGTAGCCGAGCGGGCTGGCCGCGTGCCGGCAGGCTGGTCTGCCCAGCCGGCGGGTTGCGTGCGGGCCGGCCGTTTGGCCCAGCCGGCTGGCCCTGTGGGGGGGGGGGGGTGGCCGTGTGGCCCGGATGGCCACGGTTTGGGGAGGGGGGGGTGGGGGGGGGGGTGCAGTGCCCCTGGTTTCTGAAGGATCCAGCGCTAGGCACTAGTTCGTTGAACCGTGGGACCCGTGGGGTCCTGCTTGTAGCGCGCACCAGCGGCCAGCTCAGTCGGCGGCCCTGGTTCCTCCACTGCGGCGCGATGTCTCCGCCGTCCTACTGGACTCCGCGTGGCGTTGCGGTGCCATGCTCATTGTTTTTCCGTAATGGCCCTTCTTGTTGCAGCACTTCCTTCTGGCGCGGTGTGACGGCACCGCGCCACTCTGGCACCGCGGTGGCCCCCTGTCTATGGGTCAGTTCTCTACACGGCACGACAGTGCTGTGACATTATGGCGACCCGACGACCTTACACCGCATGCTTCTTCATGGCCGGCTCATTGTTGGTCGCCTCGTGCGCCGCCTCCGTCGTCATCAATCATGAACAAACAAAAGGGGCAGGAGAGGCCATGTTCATGCTCTCCGAGCCCTCCTCGTCGTGGCGAACCATAATCTAGAAATTTGAACGAAGAATAATGGAGGATTATACTCATATATAATGTAACTCAAAACCCCCTACCTCGAGCTCGATGATGTTGACAGAGTCGCAGAAAGGTGGCGTTGTTCTGTGTACGTCAGAAGAGGATAAGGGTACTTGTCCTTGGCAGATTAGCATTCAAAGGTGACGAAGTCAAAGACGATATTAGCGTTCTTTATGGGCATCGCTTCCCTTCCTTTCCCCTCTTGAAGAAGGAAGAATATGGTGATGATTCTTCATGTCCTTCGTTGAGAGGATGTCCTTCGTTGAGAGGATGTTCACTCAATTCTTCCAAGGCCCCACCAAAGAATTATGCCAACCAAAATAACGTAATATCATAACCATTACTTTAAATGGTTGGCATTAATTCAAATGGATTCAAATATTTAATTAATGAATAATTAATTAATTTATGTGGAGTGGCACACTTATGAGGGAAGGTGAAGAGTCTCCCCAATTAAATTGGGGGTTCCACAGAGTTTAAGGGGGTTAGAGGAGTTAAGGAGCTTAGATGGGCCCCACCTAATAACATCCTCACAAGGGAGGTTATGTTCGGGTGGGCCCCACAACCATAACCTCCCATGCGAGGTTTGGGTGTGGTGGTCGCCAACACCAACCTCCCCTTGGAGGATTTAACCACCCAAATAATATAATGTTAAGACTTAATTTTATTCAATTTATTTATAAACCCACAAAATCTATTTTCGAAACTCGTCAGAACGCAACTGCGGTGAAGGTCTCACTAAGCAATCACTGATGCTGCGAGTTCAACAATGCCCTCATATTTCAATTCTGAGCACCAGTTCGAAAGATATAATATCCCGCTCATAGGTTTACTAAATGTACCTGAACAAAACATTAGAAATTGATCCAAGGCACACCGGGCCTCAGAATCAATCACTGTCAGAAACTACAGACTCATAAAATTCCCATGTATTTAAGAAAAATGTTTACACAAAAATTTCAGGTCATTACATTAAATACCAGGATTTATTTAAAGAATCGTGATTATGGAATATATTATATAGGTTTTTTATTTCAAATTGTATTCTCATGTTCCCAAACCATTATGATCATTCATTGATTACATGATTATTAAAATATCCATTTGTTAAGAATAATTCAAATATTATCTCACCCTTTAATATGTTTCATTTTCCATGTTTATAATTAATGGTTTTAGAAATGATATTTCTAAAAAGGGTTACAGTTATGGATAATCTAGTGGTAGATGATATAGATCATTTATAAACCAGTTTTTTATTTGTATATGTTTCAAAATACACTAGTACTATAATATTATATCATGTATTTTAAGGAAATGTAATTAAAATTAAACTATTTTGATATAATATTTATTTTCGAAATATATGGGATGATATATTTGGTATCATAAGGTATGAAATGGAAACTAGGGTGGGAAAACAGTATTTTAAAAAATAGAGATAGTTCTATATATAGGATAAAATCATAAATATTTTGTTAATTGATGACCTAGGATAATACTAAGTTTGATTATATTAAAAATTATATATTTTTTATTTAAACTCTAAATGAGTTGTGATTCAGGATTATTTTTATTCCACTATGATTATCATTGTGCACACAATGTTTTTTGGTTTTAGTAAGTGAATTGAAAATTTGGTAATCATGTGATAAATGAATGATATGGATAATAAAATTTCTATCCCATTGATAAGTTAAATTGATTATTATATGAGATACAATATCATGTGACTAGGATTACGTAGCTCTCTCAATATATTAGTGGTATCACAGATTATATTGAACCTCAGGATAAAACAATGAGTTAGAAACATGTTGTTGAATCTTATGTGACCTGAATGACCATCCATATATTGGGTTTATGATCAATTTGTTATTGTGATGTAGATTAATGTAATGGGAATAAAATATTATATTCTTCATTAGTTAGAACATGTAAATGTGTCCCAACAGTTTATAATTTGAAATGGGAATAATATCATTGGTTTAACATTATTTATTATATGAAAAATGATGTGGAAATTATATCCATGGAATGGGATGAATTTAAGGGAATATTTTTTAGAATTTTCTTCTCGTGTTGTCTATATACAATAACTAAGAAGGAATTCCTTGATATTTAGAAAGAGGGTGTTTAATCTAATTGTACCAATTAGGGAACTTTTACAATAATTGAGAACTATTCTTATGTTCTATTCATCATACTTGAAAAAATTCGATCAATTATTTAGGGGTTTGAGACCATTCATCAAAATTCATTATCCACGTGGGACTTTGGAAGCTATAAAAATAGTCATTGTGAATTGAAATTTGAAATGGAAGCTAGAAAACCTTAGGGTTCTAGTGATTTGAAAATAATTATATAGTTACATTGATATTATATAGTTCTATAAAATATGTGGAAGAAAAAATTTCATCCTCTTAATTCCCAAAAATGTGGACGGAGAACTCAAGTGAATTCATGAAAGGAATAAGAAACATTTTCAACTGTTGGAAGTATAGACATCGAGAAAAATATTTTTGGAGTGATATAAAGGGTCCTATAAATGAAATAAAAAGATAGATAGAACTCAAAAAATACATCACTCAAATTTCAGTATACTAAATTATATGATTTTGGAAACTATATGAATATATTCCCTAATATATTGAATAATAAATAAATTCAGCCACACCAACCTTTGATATCAAAAGAAAAAGGGAAATATTAAGAAATTACAAAAGTTATTGAGAATCATGACAGTTAGGCACACATATTAAGTACTATACAATATGGGATTTTATTTTGATGTTTTTAAGAATAATACCTATGAAAATTTAATCCTTTTGTAAATTTTATGTTATTATAAGAATTAATCATCTCTTGATACATAGATTCCATTTATATTTTCAAAATAAATAAATCATATTTTTTATCAATAACAAACCCATGATCATATATTAGTGGAATGACAAATCCATACCTTTATTAGATGTATTTTTTTCTAAGAAAAAAGATAATTTAAATAATAATTGGTGGATTTTCTTTTAGAAGCATATGTGATTTTATTATGACCTTTTTTAGAAACTGTTTGTTCTCACTAGAGAATATATAATAAAGGTATATAAAATTTGGTATGAGACATTATATGTAATTAAAATTATTTTTATATTTATCATGGAAGGATATGACATCAAATATTTTTTGGGTGTTGTATATGGCTAGTAATATTTTATACTAATATTAAGATTTACATCTTTTGGAATAGATTAAGTTTAAAGTTGGATATTATTATTAGAGGCTAAAGTATGATTTATCTTAAATTGTACTAAACATTTTGTTTTTGCTATGTATTGTGAGGTATAAGGAATGACTTATGGATATCATGATTTATTAATAGTGCTTCACCCCTCAAAAAATCATATAAAATATCTATTTCCTTGTTTAAAAGATTAAGTAGAAGTAGATCAAAGAACATCTATATGATGATATTATACTTTTGACATAGAATAAAATTATAAATTTATATTTTCTCTATAAAATCATATATATTGTAAAATAATAACTCAACTATAGGAAACTAAGCTTCAAATAAAATTATTATCCATTTACGTTTCCTACTATGAATTCAATGGTATTTTAACCAATAATAGATTTTTTTGTTTTCTGATGGTTAACTATCTCTTAACCATGTTCTCCCCTACTCTATATCAATCCTTGGAAGTTTGGTTTTTCTTAAATATCTAAATTTTTATATAACACCATTTCTCTCCACTTTTTATTCCTAGTTATGTGTCACTCAATTTGAACATTCTACCTTTCTTTCCTTATTTTTAGGTGAAGTATTATTTACAATTTTTATGATGTCGGTTTTCAAGAAATTATTTTTCAAATATAATACAATTTGATTACCGAGCATAAATTCAATTTGTGAGGGAAAAATTATTAAATGGGGGGATAAAGTAATAGAATAAAATTTTATAATAAATTCCTTTGAAAATAATTTAGTTCTTCAATAACTTGTGGTTTATGAAACTCTGTGTTTTAACAAACTATAATACTCTATTAATATAATTTTTTAATTGGATATTTATATCCTAGCTATTTATATGGGTGGGTATCAAGATGGATATCTACATTATGAAATATATATAAATGTTCGACTCAATATAAGTTCATTTATAAATTATTATAAAATAATTACTCAATCATTTGTAAGAAACATTTATGCTTCAAAAATACATATTACTCAAAATTTATTTTATTTTATTTTATTTTTTATAAAATATTATAATTAAATATTATTTATTTTATAAATATTATAGAATAAAAATAATATCATTTCTTAAATCACTATATCCAATTTGTTTGGGTTGATTTTTGGGATTTTTCAGATGAAATTCACATTCTATTGAATAGTGTAAATTACTAATTTTTATTGAAAATTGCAGTTTTTTTCAACCATTTGAAAATATCCATTTAATATAATTTTTTTTAAAATCATATTGGTTTTATTATATTATTATTAGTCTAATAATGTTAGTTTAAATTATTTTTACAATTATATTTGTTATATTTTTTAATACAAAAAAGAATGTTTACGAAATGAGGAAATTTTCAAATATAATCCAAATTTAATTTTATAATTTTATGAAATGAATTTTATGGAAAAGTGGAAACCAGCTACATAAAACAAAAATAACATAAAACCTTAATGTTAAAATCATAGTTATTCAAAATAAAATTAAATGAGAATGAATGAAAAACTATATATATTTTTCCATTGGGTAGAAGTTACCTCCATGTCTTGATTGTCCTTCATATGCTCCTCAAATTGTATGGAGATTTGTTCATATTCCTAAACGTTTTCCTACAATACTTTAATCCCCTCTATGAAGTCATGAATAAATATTGTATTTTTTGGATAATATAGAAATGTTATTCATAGTTCAAATTGACCTAGAGTTGTCTTTCAAATATTAAATGGGAATGCTCTCTAATGTTATTTATCATCAAAGATTTCTCCAACATATATTTATTATAATGAAGGAGAAGTTTCAAAACCACTACTCTATCAGTAAAATCCATCCCATAACCATTTGGATAAATATAATTTGTGGTTAATATTGGCACTTTTATGAATACCCTATCTTCCTAATATCCCTTTAATAATTCAAAATTCTTGATGCAGTTATTTTGACCCCCCCTCATCCTTGTCAAAAGATTAAATTAAATGACATTATAAAACTAAATAATTCTAAAATAATATGGTAATAAATTTGATATTAATCATCAATATCGATGGAATCAACTAAGGAAATCTACGAACAAAAACGATCCCCCAAGGTCTGGTTCAAGATAGACTATGAATCTATGATGTCCCATGTCAAAAGAGCGAGGTGAGGGAAGCCTCCATAGTTTTATAAAACAATTGGGAAAATGATGCTTTTTGTTAATGGTAAGATGAAACCGAGTTTAAAGGGTGCGATAATATAGGGAAGGATCTCTATGAGGAAGGTAATACCCCACTAATGGGAGAGGGATGGAAGTGGTGTCAATTGCTAAATAAGGAATGGATGAAGAGCAGGAATCGAGAGAGAGAGATGTGGATTAGTGTATTTTTTTTTAAATTGATTTTTATCAACTTCTGTGCAATTAATTTAAAATTTATATCTACCAGTAAGAGTTATTGAATTTGATAAAATATATTCCTTATTTTGAATCATCAGGATCAAATTTGGTAAATATGACCCTTTTATTTAATTTTATTATTCGTAGTAATATTGGTAAAATTTATCAACATGATAAAGGGTAAATCATGGAAATTTAAGTTATAAATAATTTATAAGGCCATAATGTTTCATCTTAAATATTTTTGGATGAATATAATTCTACCCTAATTACCATATGCTCAAAAGAGACTTGTTAAATTGAAATTGTTCTACAGAAAGGAACCTTATAATATTTAATGCGATGAATGTTACAAAATGTAACCCTCTTAGATTTGAATACATAGTATGTTTCCACATAGGAAAATAATAATGACATGAACAAAAATAAATATCAATGTTGATATTAATGAAATTATTTTTATGATTAAAATTTATTTCTATTTTTTAAAAAATTTATAATTACATTAAATTATAATGGTATATTGATACATTATTTTTTAATATTAATATAAAAATAAAATAAATATTACAACTAAATTTATCCAAAAATAATATATATATCCGAAAACATTTAGGGATACACATGAAATTTTATCATATTTTTATTGGAATAGATTCATATTCCCCATTTTTCTAGATGTATTTAATTTAAAATTAAATGATTCAATAAAAATTGACATTAAGGGTATTTTATTAAAATAATATTTTGTTAAGTTATTTTAATTTCAAAGAAATATTATAATAGATAATTTAAATGTAATGTTTTTAAAAATCATTCATTTTCTAATTCTGATTCAATTATTGATTTATAGTAATATTATTAACCCTTGGTTATTAATTTATGGGTTAATGTGGTTAGGCTAAAAAAATTAACTAAGAGGTTGATAAAAAAAGTTAAGGATTAAATAATTTAAAAACAAGTCTATATTTCATTATATGATTTTATTTTATCCATTGAAACTTTTTCTTAGGATTCATATCAAATTGGAATCATTTTACTCTTTAATATTATTGTTACATTTCAATTTATGTAATACAATCCAAAAATATCCCTCATCTCATTTATAAATTGGGTCCTCCTCCCACACATATTTACCCCACATTGAGCCTTATGTCATCACAAAATCATATACATTCCACTTATTAACATTTTTATCCATGTTTTGGAGGTTTTGGTCACCTAAAAATAACAATCATAGGTTCAAAAATTAAGGATCTAATCGAGGTCTCCTAAAGTAGAGGTAATTGTGTTATGAATCAAATTTCAATTTTGTTAATCAACTACCTCTTCTAAATATATATTATTTTTTTAAAATGTAAATTTACATGTACACACTATATAGGAATGATATTATTATTATTAAAACACCATTATACACCATATTTTTCATGAATTTTTTAATGTATCTCTCATGTGTCTGTATGGCTTAACTTTAATGACCCAAACATTAATTAATGGAAATCCCTCTTGATATAACTAAATTTCCTATTATGGTTATATGAAATATGAACTTCATTGGTTTTATGACTCTCAATTTTAAAATACTGTTATGAATTTTGACCGTTGCTAATATAGCTTCTGAACAGTGATCACATGATTAATATAAATATAGAGCTTTAACAAGTCCAATTTACTCAGACAAAGGAAGCTATTCCTTGATCTAGTAGACTTTATCCATATGAAGACCATTTTTTAGAGCTCGGAAAGGATGTGGAATCATTGGGCTTCTCTCTTGACCAATCCCAAACTGATCATGAACACGTTAATCTTGAGCGGAACCAACTACCGGATAAGTGGAAGTTAATAGAGATTACCACACGAGCGATGTTATCCAAGACACCACAAGAGCCTATCATCTTCACATACATTAACTTTTTTTATTATTTGGGTGTTATAAGGGGTTATGTAAGAAGAAACTAGCACTATTACTATGTTCAATATCTTTGTATAAAGAATGTACATTCATTTTATTATTGATTCTATGTAAATAATTTTTAAATCACAAATAGTATTTTTAGTTAATATTCAACTAATAAATCTATTTTGATGAATTAAAGAATTTTTTAATTTATTTATATTTTAATAATAAATTATTATAATTAAATTAATTTTAATTTTATATAAATGATCATATAATTTTATGAATGCAATTGTATTTTTTATTACGGTTTGAAAGCCGTTTTGGTCAAAACCCATAAATTTTTTTTATAAAAGTAATTTTTTATTTTAAAAGTAAAAATAAAATATTTAGAAAAAAATTTAGATAAAATGAATATTATTATTTGAATCAGGATGTTGAAATTATCCAACAGTTAATTTTTCATACATTTCTGATATAGTCAAATTTTTTGGTAAAATCCAAAATACCGTTTAAATATATAATGTGTTTAATGACATCATAATGACCCAATAGTTATTTAATAAAATAATATAAATGTTATGTTCGGCCAATATATGTTTTACCATTACAATAATTTGATTTTTGGTTTGATTGATTTATTTTAAAAAGATTTAGTGGACCCTTCAAGGCTTATAAAACATTTTGTCTTTTTAAATTGTTTTCCTAGAGAGTGTGACTCACCTCCACATAAGAAACCATATTATTTTAAGAATTTCAGCCATTTATCTTATAAATTATTTTTCCAATCCCCTTTGGCAAAAACCATGGGCAAAAACCATGGGCTTGTTTGTGGTTTAGTTTAGTTTAATGTGATGTGTCCCAAACCTAAATAATAAATAATTCCTTCTACTTTCCTATATAAACCCACCCAAGCTCCCACTTACAATTCACTAAAATCATTTTGAGATCTACTAAACTCTGAAATACTCTTTCTATAATCCACCCAAGGTTCCCGATGCTCCGAAGAAGCCTCTCTCAAGTCTCTCCCATGCCATTGGGATCACACTTCCATGTAAGGGATTTCTTCCATTCTAATTTTTGAAAATTTTTAATTAAGTTATAATTCCTTTTTCAATTAAAAATGGTGGGGTATAATTTTTCACCTCCTCAATAATGTCCTCTTTATGTATGGATGATGAGAGCCCACTTTTTCTATCATTAATGCATCCCATGTACACCCATTACCATGCTGATATTTCTTGAGGGATTCCTCTATCCTCTATTACATCCAAGTAATTATTTTGTATTAGGAATATAAATTCCATTAAGTTTGTTGGGACATGTATATATATGACCCCCTGACTGTAAATTTCATGTATATATAATGATACACACTTTTCTATCTAATAAACCATTTTCATTAATCCTTATGTCACACTGCTATGCTACAGAAATTGCACCGCGTTTTTCCAAGCCAACATTATAGTGTATTGAATACCATAACCATGTCTCTATCACAGGTATTCACCTTTATAAACAAATACATATTGAATGGTATATTCATGTATTTATTCCACATTAATTAATTGTCGAATGACTTAAGATTTTTATTAATTCTATGATCCATGTGGCACATTTATGCATGAAATTAAATGTTTAAGAAGGGTGCACCCTGATAGTGCTCTAATGCATTGGGTAATGTATAGTATAATTAAACGTCATATGCAAGGGGTGTTGAATCATGAAAATTCATGTGAAATGCGGTTGTACTCATGCTTCATGTTCAATGAGGGTTTACTCATGCTCCATGTGGAATGAGCGTTGGCTCATGCTAATTCCATGTCAACTGTTGTGGCCCCATTTCCTTGTTATGATTATCGTGCTTTATCATGCCTTTATGTCCATGTTTTTTCTTGTTATCATTGATATTTTTATTTTCTAACATGTATTTTATTCCTCATGTTTTTTCATGTTTATTCTTCTACTGGGATTTATAACTCACCCTTTTCTTATGCATGTCATCAGGTTATCCCATGCAATGCTATGTACGAGGGAATGTAGTGGTCATGTAAACGATGTTTTCAATCATGATGTTGTGTATTTTCTATTCTAATCTATTATGTAATGTTCCTAAGAACCAAATAAAATATACCTCTCAATATTATATTTTTTACAAGTGAGATTTTATATAATAAATCAGGTTTTAGTGTGTAATAAAAAGCAGGGTTGTTATAGTTTGTATCAGAGGGAGGATTAGTTATTTTTGGGATTCAGATTAGAAAACCCTAGTGAAGAGTTATGGAAAAGAATAAGCATAATAAAAACATCCCTAATAATTTGTGAGTATAGATTATGTGGTATATCAAGAAAATACATCTCTGACAAGATATGAGCAGGTAGAGTTGGCTCCGGCACAAATGTATCACAGGGGTAAAACCCGAAAACACCGCATTGAGCTAGACACGAACGTGAACTGGTGAACGACAAGGGTCCTTGCTACAATCTTAGTTATCACACTCTTCGGGTATATGCATTGGTAAAACCACAAGATTACTATGAAACATTATTAAGGGAATGAGAAAATATTACCCCTAAGAATATATATTATAATGATGATCATTAATAGAATAGATTGAAGCATATGGATTCATAAGTTATGGAATTAAAAGTTATTTATTAGTCATCGGTTTTTTCATTGGATTACCCTTTATGTGTAACCCCTAACATTCCTTTTATTCCAGCCAATGGCCAGTAATAGGAGGACTCGGGCTAACAATCGATGTAAAGATCAATGTGATGACTGTGCTAATGAGATTCCCAATCCGATAGGATAAGGAATCACAAACAAAATCATGCTTATCTCTTAGTTAACTCATGATTTGAATAGAAACATGGGTCAAGAGGAATGTACAACCCCCCCATGAAATAACAAGTTTCTATAGAGAGATTCATGAGACAAATGCCTCTTACTTTTAATGGGTCATTTGATCCCTCAATTGTTGAACAATGGATCAACTCCATTGAAAAGATCTCCTCCATCCTTCAATGTTCCGAACAAGAGAAGTTTATCCTAGTTTCTTATTGTATAGAGGGTAAATGTGATCAATGGTGGATGTTGATAAAAAATATTAAGCATGTGGAATAGATCGAGGAATTTGAATAGAAGGATTTCTAAAAGATATTTTTCAATAAATATTTTCCGCGAATCCTCCAAATTAAGATGGAAAGGTACTTCCTTTCCCACCAGAAAAAAGATGACGAATCGGTCATAGCATATGAGGTAAAATTCAAAAGGCATTCACAATACACCTCATGTTTTTTCATTACCCATGAATGCTAGGTTTACCAATTCTTTTGTGGGCTAATACCTAACCTACTAAAAGCACTGGTGATCCGTGACTTCAACAACTGTGAGGAAATTGTTTGATGTGCCTTGAAGGTCGAAATGGAGATTGGAGAATCTCAGGGGTATCATAAGGATTAGAAGCATAAGGTGTAATTCAATGCTTCTGTTCTGATGGATATATCCAAAGGTTCTAAGATGATACAGCACCCCACTTTCCAATGGTGCAGAAAGAATCACCTAAGAAATTACCTTAAGGGGATGAGGAAATGATTTAGGTGTGGAAGAGAGGGGAACCTGGATATTAACCACTGAAAAGAAAAACTCATGGATACAACAGAAGAGAGTAATGCTCTGTTCGAACCTCAACACATTTTTCATTTCTATAACTGTAAAGAACCACGAAATCTTACTTATCAGTGCCCCATTCCAAGGGTTTTCAAAGGCATCCAACAACATCCAAGGCAGAAAGGGAGATATTTTTCCATCACTATTGCCGAAGTGAATTCCGATAATGAAGTTGTGACAAGTACATTAGTTATTTATTCAAGAATATTATACATAACTTTTTATTCAAGTACAATGCATTATTTTATATACAAAAAGTTAAGAGAACAATCCCAGCACCACAAGAAATCCTTGATGTAAAGATGTTAGTGAGTTCAGAAAATGGGGAAATCATTGCATCCCATGAATTTAACTCCTCCCCTATCATAATATGTGGAATGAATTTCTGGGTGAACCTCTTCATACTCCCTTTGGTGGAATGTGATTCAATTATTGGCATGGATATTCTTTCATTATATATAACCAAAATAAATTGTTGTGAGAAGAAAATAGATCTCCATGTGAAGAATCGACCCACGATTCTATACAAGTGCTAGGAGTAAGATGAATATTTTAAGCTCCATCATCCTAAATGTGGATATTACTAACCTATGAGCATGCTTATTTTTCATAGATGATTGATTCTAAGGCAGAAACCATCCTTGAAGACATGCCTTTTGTGATGGAATTCACTAAAGTGTTTCCCGAGGAATTTCCTAGTCTTCCTCCTATAAGATATGTTTAATTCAAAATAGATAATATACCTGGGGAATTTCCAATATCCAAGACTCCTTATAAAATGGATTTTTTGGAGCTTGAAGTGCTGAAAAAACAACTATATGTGGATCTGGATAAAGGGTTTATACTCCCAAGTGCTTCACCTTGGGGTGCACCAGTCCACTTCATCAAGAAGAAGTATGGGTCAATTCACCTTTGCATCGATTATCATGAGCATAAAAAAATCATGATAAAGAACAAGTACCCTATTATATGAATCGATGACTTATGTAATCAGATACATGGAGCACAATACTTTTCCAAGGTGGATTTGCGGTTAGGATATTATCAATTGATGGTGAAGAAGGAAGATATCCCCAATACTATTTTTCATACAAGATATGGGCACTATGAATTCATAGTAATGCCTTTAGGACTCACAAATGCTTCATCAATATTCATGGACTTTATGAATATAGTCTTTAGGGATTACATAGGAAATTTGTGGTACTCTTTATAGATAATATTCTGATATACATCTAAACCAAGGAGGATCATGCGGAGCGTCCAAGAACTATACTACAGACCTTGCGAAGGGATAATCTCTATGAAAAGTATAGAAAGTGTGAGTTATAGTTGAATGAGGTCTCATTTTTGGGTTATATCATCACAAGCAATGGGATATCTATGGATCCCTCCAAAACAAATGAAATTGATGGATGGCTGAGGCCAACATCGGTAACAGATATTCATAGCTTCTTGGGGTTATCTGGATATTATCAATGATTTGTGAGAAATTTATCACGATTGTCTAACACTCTAACAAAGCTAAATAGGAAGGGAGTAAAGTTTTCATGGACTCATGAATGCGAAGAAATCTTTAAGGAGTTAAAATGGTGGCTTTTCACTGTTCTTGTGCTCACTTTACCCAAAAGTGGAGAACAATTAGTTGTATTTATTGATGCTTCAACGAAGGGTCTGGGATGTGTGTTGATGAAAAATGAAAGTAATTGCCTATGATTCAGGGAAATTAAATGTTCATGAGAAGAATTATTCAACACGTGATTTGGAGTTGGTTTTGGTGATCTTCGCTTTAAAAATTTACAACATTATCTCTTTATGAAGAAGATTGAAACATATACGGACCACAAAAGCATCAAGTATATATCCACAGGGAAATAGTAGAACAAGCATCAATGAAGATGGTTAGATCTGATCAAAGACTATGACTGCTCAATACATTACCACAATGGGATAGAAAACAAGGTGGTAGATGATCTATATAGAAAGGACCTGATGATTTTATCATTGATGAGAATTGAGAAGGATCCAATATATTTAGACTTGAGGAAGATGGACATGGGAATCATAACGAAGGAAAAATTATCAATCCTTTCACAAATGATTGATCAACTATCTCATTTGGAATGGATAAAGGATGCACAAAAGGATGATGTGAGAATTTAGAAGAAAGTGGAAGCTATTAGAAAATTTAATTCCTCGAAGATCAATGTTAATGAAGAAGGAATTGTGATATTTTGGAAAAGACTATGTGTTCCATCATGTCCAGAGCTAAAGAATGACCTTTTGAATGATGCACATAGTTCGAATTTCTCTATTAACCTAGGAAACACAAAGATGTATCAAGATTTCTGAGAGCATTATTGGTGGGATAATATGAAGAAGGAGAACGCTGAGTATACATCAATGTGCCTGTTGTGTCAGCAAGTGAAGGCAGAGAGGAAGAATTCTAATGGGATGATGCAAACTTTTCCCATACCAGTATGGAAATGGGAGAACATCACCACTGAATTTGTCATTGGACATCCGAAGACTTACTAAGGCAACAATGCAATATGGGTTGTTGTGGAACGTCTTACAAAGTCTGTACACTTTATTGCAATTCAAAAGTATTTATCATTGGATTAACTGGAACAGATATATATCAAGGAAGTGGTAAGGGTGCATGTAGTACCACTATCTATTGTAACCGATCAAGATCCAAGATTCACCTATATGTTTTGGAAGAGCCTTCAACATTCTCTAGATACTGAACTGAACATCAGTACGAACAATCACCCTCAAAATTCCGTCCAATCTGATCGAACTATTAATACCCTAGAGTATATGTTAAGATCATGATCTATGAACTTCAAAGGATGGTTGGACTGACATCTTCCACTTGTTGAATTGTCCTATAATAACAATTTTCCCTCGAGCATCCTAATGACACCTTATAAATCCTTATATGGGAAGATGTGAAAAACACCAACATGTTGGGGTGAGATCAATGAACGTAAGCTTCTAGGACACTAAATTATCAATGAAATGGTGGAGAAGGTGAAATCCATTCATCAGCGTATCAAGGCATCCTAGAGTCGAAATAAGAGTTATGCATATAACCATCGACGAGACCATGATTTTCATGTTGGAGACATGGAATTTCTACACATATTATCATGGAATAAGGTCATGTGGTTTTGAAATAAAGGGAAGTTATGTCCTAGGTAAATTATCCCCTTAAAGATTCTTGATCGTGTTGGGGTTGTGGCTTATCGACTAGATCTTACACCTACCATGGAAAAATTACATGATGATATCTTTCATGTATCCCTCATAAGAATGTACATATTGGACCTTCACATGTACTCTCTTTAGAGGTAGTACAATTAGAGGATGATCGTTCTTAGGAGGCGCAACTCATGAAGATGTTTGAACGTAGAGAAAATGTTCTATGAAATAAGACAATGCCCCTCGTCAGGGTGTTATGAAGAAACAATATATTTGAAGAAGTGATGTGGGAATCAGAGGATATGATGAAGCAGAGTTACCCACATCTGTTTTAGCCTGGGAAAAGGAAATTTTGATGGAGAAATTTCTAAAGGTTGGAAGATTGAAACGACACAAATTTTCCATAATGGAAATACCTCTTGATATATTTAAATATATTATTACGGTTATATGAAATGTGAACTTCACTATTTTTATGTTTCTAGATTTCAAAATACCATTATGAATTGTGATTGTTGCTAATATAGCTGTTGAATAGTGATCACATGATTAGTATAAATATAGGGCTTTAACAAATCTAATTTACTCAGAAAAAGGCAGGGATGGCCTCATCCAGTAGTCTTTCCACTATACAAAGCCCATTTTTTTGGATCTCGGAAAGGATGTGGTGTCATTGGGATTCTCTCCTGACCTTGCTCAAATCGAGCTTTAACACGTTAAGCTTGATTAGAATCGACTACAGAAGAAGTGGAAGTAAATAGACATTACCACCCATGCGATGTTATCTAAGCCACCCCAAGAGTCTATCACCATCGCACACCTTGCCCTTCAGTCTTATCCGAGTGTTATAAGGGATTATGTAATAAGACCCTAGCACTATGAATATGTACATTATTTTTTAATAAATAATGTGCATTCATTTAATTATTGTTACTTTGTAAATAGTTTTTCAAGCACAAATAGTATTTTTAGTTAATATTCAACATAGAAATATATTTTATGAGGAATTAATTTATTTTTTAATTAAATAATATTTTAATAAAATATTAATATAAATAAATTTATTTTTATTACATATAAATGATAATATAAATTTATGAATTCAATTTTAATTTTTATTAAGGTTTGAAATCCATTTTTCTCAAAACCGATGAATATTTGATAAATGTCAGTTTTATTTTAAATGTAAAAATTCAAATATTTAAAAAATTATTTAGATAAAATTAATATCATCTTTGGAGTGAAGATGTCTAAATTATTCAATGGCTAATTTTTCATGATTTTCTGAGATAGTCCAATTTTTGGGTAAAAATTAAAATACTATTTAAATATATAATTTGTTTTATGAAATCATAATGACCCAATAGTGATGTCATAAAATACAATAAACATTATTTTCGTCCAATATATGTTTTCACATTAAAATAATGTGATTCGGGTTTTTTTGATTTATTTTACAAAGCATTAGTGGACCCTTCAAGGTTTATAAATCATTTTGTCATTTTAAATTGTTTTCCTTGAGAGTGTGACTCACCTCAACCTAATCAACCATATTATTTTATGTAGTTCAGACATTTTCGATATAAAATATTGTTTTACAATCCTCTTTGGAAAAAACCATGTGCAAAAACCATGGTCTGGTTTGTGGTTTTGATTAGTTTAATGTGAGGTTTCCAAATCCAAAATAATAATGAATTCCCTCTTTTTCCTATATAAATCCACCCAATCTCCCACTTCCTCTTCACTCAAACCCTTTGGAGATCAAAAAACCCTTCCCTCATCTCTCTATAATCCTCTCAAGGTTACCCATGCTCCCAAGAAGCCTCTCTCAAGTCTCTCTTTAGCCTTTAGGATCACACTTACAAGTAAGGGATTTCTTTCTTTCTCATTTTAGTCCACTTTTCATTAAGTTGTTATGGACTTTTGTTTTCAATTAACAATGTTAGGGTATGATTTATCACTTCCTACATACATTCCTATTTATTTATGTATGATGTAAGAACCCTTTACCTCTCATTAATCCCTCCCATGTAAACCTTTTACAATGCCAAAATTTATTGAGGGATTCCTCTCTCCTCTTTTACATCCATGTAATTATTTTGTATTATGCATATAAATTCCATTACATTTGTTGGGACATTTATATATATGAACCCCTTATAGTAAAGTTCATGTATATATAATAATACACCATTTTTTGTCTCATAAACCATTTTCATGAATACTTATGTCATGGCGTTATGCTGCCAAAATTGTGCCACGTTTTTCCAAGCCATGATCATTCTGTAGTGAGTTACATACCCATGCCTCTATCAAGGGTATTCACCTTTATACACATATAGATATTGAATGGTACGTTCATTTATTTATTCCAAATTACTTAATAGTGGAATAACATAATATTGTTATTGATTCCATGATCCATGTGGCACACTTATGCATGATATGAAATGGATAAGAAGGGTGCACCCTGATAGCGCTCATATTAATTGGTTAAAGTATAGTATCATGATACATAATATGAAATGGGTGTTAACTCATTCTAATTAAAGTGCAATGATTTGTTACTCGTGCTTCATGTTCAATGAGGGTTTACTCATTCTCCATGTGAAATGATCCTTTGCTCATGATAATTCCATGTTATGTGTCGTTGCCACATTTCCATGTTATGATTATCATGATTTATGATGCCATTATGTTCATGTTTCTCCTGTGATCCATTTATTTTCCTATTTTCTAACAGGTATTTTATTCCTTGTGTTATTCCATGTTTATTCGATTCATGGGATTTATATCTCACCATTTTCTTCTACATGGCGTCAGGTTATCCGATGTAATGCTAAGTACGAGGGAATGTAGTTGTCAAGGAAAAGAAGTTTTCAATAATGACTTTGTGTGTTTTATGTTATAAGATGTTATGTAAGGTTTCTATTCCCCAAATACAATTGATCTCTCAATATTCTCTGTTGTATCAAGTGAATAATTTATGTAATAAATTAGGATTATGTGTGTAATAAAATGTAGGGTTGTTATATTTACACATCCACATAACGATACAAACAATTTCTCACAAAAATATTATAGGGATGTGTATTATGGTAGGTTTATTGTTTACATATGATACATTGAACATAATTTCACTTATACAATTATAATATAACATATACTTTCTTTCCATCCAATCATTTGAAAAAGGATAATATCATTCATGTATATGTGTGGATTATGTCTTCACTGAAATGTTGTGATTTTTTAATTTATATTTTATGTAGATTCTAATTAGGATAGATTTTATGAATATATATATTATATATATGATATAATAATATTATTAGAAATGATAACTACTATTAATTTCTCATTTTTCCCTATATTGAAAAGTGAATATTGTATTTATGTGTACGTATGACCTACCATCCCCCAGAACTGTGTAATTATTTTTTCTATCTCTTAATTTTAGGTGTAGGTATAAATATGATTATAATGAATATATTATTTATTAAAATAATTAATTTTATATAATTAGTTAAACTATATTAAATTTATAATGATCTAGACTAACGAACCGAAACAATCATGGAAAACAAAGCACTTATCTCTCAGAACAACGATTTTAAGAAAAAATTATTAATATAAGGGTCATACCATATCATAAATAGATAATAAATTGTGTGAAAGACCTGAATAATTTTTTATTATATTTATTATAAATAAATATTTTTAATTTGGCATTTGAATGTGAATGAGAAAAGCAAAAACTCGAGGAATGTTATTTTCATCTCAATTTAAATTTTATACAGCACAGACAATATTCACCACTTATTAATTTTGTGTGGTGTATATAATTATAATTAATGGATTTTGTTACACATATTATGAAATTAATTGTTATTTACATATCCAAATATTTTTATTTCTTTAATAATGTTTTCAATTCAAAAGTTACCAATGTAGTAAGGGTTTTATTTCACAATCTCATCATTATTCGATAATGATTATGTTTAAGTCCACATTATGGTACATTTCACATACATGTCTGTTATCTCTAAAAAAATTCATATATTTTATTATTCTCAATTGATATTTGATATTAATATTTTCCATTTACTAATATTTAAAAAAATTGTTTGAAAGGAATGTTCTTTCAGAAATGATGTATTGTGTGTCTTTTCAAAAAAATGTACGGAAGGATTATTATTAAAAATATACAAAAAATTATATTTATCCAAAAAATGAATTGTTTTATTTTAATATTAATTTAATAGTTTATAAAATTCTTTTCACGGATTTATTTCTTTTATGTTTACACATATTTTTAAAAATACGTGATTTAATAATGGAGTGGTAATTTTCCTTATAAATTATTTCAAGTGATATTATAAAATATTTTTCCATATAAGATGAAATCCATTGATGTTATTTTGTATAATTAGGTATATGATATTGGGATACCATCCTTACTAATTATCTAGATGGTTTGTTTTTATCATGATAAAATTTTTCTGAATCCCATTTCCTTTCATTGGTTATATTACGATCAATAGATTATGAAATTGTGGCATATATGTGTATGATCTTCATTATGTGATAAGAGGGAAATATATATTTATCCCTTAAATTGTGTAAATATGGATAAATCTTGAGCTAAATATGTTATTTAGGAACCCTATTTTCATTTTCATTATTGTATTAATAGACATAGTTTTAAAAGAAAATAAAAAATACAGTGAAATTATTTCTTATTGAGAATACCATTTTCCAATACGTACAGATTTTAATTAATTACTTTTTACATTTTTAATAGTATACAATATTATAAAATTTTTATATTAATTAATAAATATTTATTATTATTGTTTTATTTTTTTACATTGGGTGTACAATGTGACATATATTATGAAACATAGTATATATTTTAAAAGATCCAAAACACTAGGTCATTGCACTACTAGTATAATCCTTAGCATGATTCGAGCTCAAAAAATATAATAAAATCCAATATTATAAAAATTATAATCTTAAAAGAATATATTTTATCATTTAATGTTGATCAAATAATAATCATCACAATTTTATCTTGAAATGTCTCTCGATAAAATTTATTTTTGTCTTGTATTTTTTAGGTTGGTATTATCCTTATTCGTCTGATTACTATCTACTAAAAATATAATGGTGATTTAACACTTCTTATCTATATATAATTAGGTGTGACATATTTTATTCACCATTATCACTATTAAAAATTTTCAACATCAAACATACATGTAAATCATGTGCTATTCTTTAACAATTTTATTCACTATGTGTATTTTCTTAATTCTTTTTATTCACACTACACTAAACAAAAATAATCCAATCTATCTCTCTAAAATAATTATTTTATTATTCTATAAATCTCTTATAAAAGTGTTTTATTTAACAAATCACATTGAAAAAAATCCATTCTCTACACCAATGAACTTTTTCTCAAAATATAAATTACCTATTATTATTAACCATCCACAATATAACTATATAACCATAATAATTTGAATTTAAAATTGGAATTCAAAATTTTTTATTCCTTAATAATATTTTTAACTTCTCTAACATTATTTTGGTTCATTTTTTCATTAATGAACACATAGATACTACTAAACTAATATAAGGAATCATATATTAATTATATATACCTTTTGAGTCATCAAATGAGCTTCTTGATTAGATACACTGAAAACAACGAACCTCTTAAAACCGCATATTCTACACTCATCACTAATGTTTATTTTATGTCATTTTCCAACTAAATTGACATACCATTAATAAAAATAGGGTGTGCTACATTCCATTAATTCATAATTTAACATAATCATTTGAAAATAATATTTTCATGCCAAACAATGTAGCATGTTGACCACATGAAATGTTGAACAGAGATGCATCTCTATCACCATAGAATCACATATAACATAGAGGTACCAATTTCTAATTCCAAAAAAATTAAAAATTATTTTATTCCATATTAAAATGTCTCCTAGATACATTAGTTACTTATCAAAATAGTCATCATAGATACATAATAGTGTGGTGATTCCAATTTTGATTCACAAACATCACCTACCCAACTACATTAACTATGGATACCTTTACATAATGTTCAAGCCTCACAGTTCCTTATATAGAATTTTATCAGTCTAATATTCTCAATTAAATTTTCACTATATTTCAAATTTCATGGTTGAGTCCTCATCCTGAAACCATAGAAAATTTAATTCCATAATTTCATTTATAATACATGTATATTTTACAAATATGAACCGAACATGCTTTGACTGAGTCCTATATCACACTTTCTTATAGAACGGAACTATTATACCATATATAACTCACTTTGACAATATATTTTTCCCCATTGTACATCCCAATACAATTTACATTCCACTACAGTTACACATCATATCATGTATCTAACTCTACCTTAGTGTTGACTTCATATGCGTTCATTAATTATTTATTTTTTCTCTCATAGGCATAAACATCATGCCTAGATATAGACTCTTTCATAGCTAGCTTCATGGGTTCAATTTTATTATGGTATTGATCATTTATTAATTATATATATATATATATATATTAGTTTTAATTTTTTTTAATTTTCAAATTATAGAACATAATGATAATGATGTGGAGTTTTACATTCAACATCAAATTATTTTCTTAACCATCAAAATACCATGTATAATATTAAAATATGTCTAAATTAATACAATAAACGTGAAAACAACTGAATCCATTTTACAAAGATGTGTTTGAACATGATTTATTTTATAGAATCAAAATACAACACATGAAACATATTTACTTAATCTTATGATATTTTCTCACCCTCTTCTTTATGGGATTAACAATTCCACACCACCAGAAAAATCATTTATTCAATAGAATATCTCTATAGGGAACATCCGCTACTTCTCAAAAATCATCAAAAGTCATAACATTCATATATATAGAATTATGTAAACCCATTGTTATACCTATGGACCATAACCCACCTACCATCATTCAAATATAATTGTTTTTTGTTTCTGTAGCTCAAAAATATTATATTAGTTGGGAAAAATAAATGAATACTACATAAAATTTTACAACCGACTCGGAGAGAATTTTAACTCAATACATTAATCATTATAAACTTACTCAAAAATTACATATATGTTTCCAATATAATTTTAAAATCACAATAAAATGACACATTGAAATAAATAATAAATAATAACAATATAATGAAGAATATAGGGTTTTTATTTATATATTCTTCATTATCATTCAATACTTCCCCTTCAAATTATTATTTTAAATAAATTCTATTTAATAAAGGATACAAAATAATTTTAGTGGGTTAAATATGTTTTATAATAATCATGAAGATATGGTATAAGAATATTATTAAAAATCATATATTAGAGTAATCAAGAAAATGAACAATAAAATTGATGATATATTAAAATAAAAACTATATAAAATTTAAATTAAATAAGAAACACACAATATCCCCAACTGTCATAAAATACTAAAAGAGTAGTAACCAAGAGAATAAATTATTACAGTAAATAAAATAAGTCATATAAAAAACCACTACTGTGGACCAAACCAATAACAAAAATCCCACATTACAAAAAGGGCCAAGGAGTAGTTGTTTTTTGATGTGCCTGCTGGTTAAAATGATTCTATATTGTTCTATAAATAATTTAAAAACCTCCCACTAAATTATCTGTTACCATTCAATACAATTCTGTTTATTCTTTTTAATGGCGAGTTCTAATTTGCCTCATGTAAAGTGTATTTACTTTTAGTTATTTCTATTTTCATAGAACATTTTTGTGGGGAAAAAAGGATTTAGAAATGGTTATAACCATTGGTAAAATCAATGAAACACCACTAAATTGATTAAAAGAACATCTAAATTTTTTTGCATCTTATATATTGGTGGATTGAACCACCACAAGAAAAAGAAAAAGAAAAATACCTCTTATTGTTGTCATTATGACCAACATGAATAAAAATATTCTATATATAGTGACAGTTTAAACGACCACTAAATGTTGATTTATGAAAAACAATGCCAGGTGTGGATTTTTCAGCCCCATAACAACCCTAAAAAACTATTACAATCAAATTGTTTCACCAATTAGTAGAACAAAAAATCTCTATTAGAAGCACAAAAAATAACAGATATATAAAAAATATGACATCAATAAACAAATATATTAGTTCACATCTAGCCATAAATTATTTCAGGCCTATGTCCTAAATAATACATCAACCCTCTCATTCCATATTTTTCGAAAACATAAAAAAGTACACTAATAATTTCTAGATGAAATGTTCTCTTCACTCTATTCATCTCTATCTCCACCTCTATCTCCATATATACTTCCTTCTACTAGCACCAATATGTGAATTATATTAAAAATTAAACAGTGAGGTATATTTATATTTAAAATTAAAACCAAGAATGTTTTGTGAAAAAAAACATTTTCACGTGGTTTGATTTACCTTCTCACCACCATTAATCAATTTAATATCAATAATGACAGATTCAGCCATCTTTTGATTAAAATCAATCAATGATTTCAATGTCTACCTTTGTGCTATAATATCAGTAACTAGAATGTGGAAAAACATATTTCAAAATAAATTCGTTTTAAAAATATTAGAATTTAAAAACATAATGATATTAAATTACAAAATACTATTTGCAATTTAATGCTATTTTTGAAAAAAATACTTCATTTTTCAAGATCAAGGCATTTTTATCCACTCATCATTCGTAATCAGAAGGGTAACTAGTTTTGGCTCCAGTAGGAAAAGAATCTACAAAATAATTGTATGACATCATCCATAGGGAACCCATAGCAATCAAATTGGACAACTATCATCAGTCCATTCAGATTCAAAAAATCTAAACTTTTATTATTTTTCTCTATAGTATCATTGTTTTTATATATTATTAAATAATTGTTATTATTATAAATAACTACAATAAATTATTTCATATTAAAATGTGTACCTTCAACATTCACCCTCCAATATCTTCATGAAGAACCGTGAGTTATCTTCTTCCTCACTGTTGAGGGTTAAGTGGTATCAATAAAATTCCTTCTCATTGGAATTCCTATCATTTAAAGAAAAAATTATATAAGAACATATATTTCAAAAAATTAATTTAAAAAAAATAAATTAAAATAGATTCATAGTATTGAAAAACAAAATATGAATAACTATGATAATGAATGGCTACACAAATGACATAAGTGGATGATAAATTAATAGATGACTGCACATACAATCATTTTATCATTCAATTATGTCATTTTCTTACTCCATCATCACATCTTCTTCTTCATATACCCTTATAAGACAAATATTTTCAATATCAAGATGTAAAAATAATATCACTTCTTTTTGTTCATTGGATTCAATGTCAGAGGTCTAATATTCTTATTCATCACCCATATCATAAAAGTCTCTTTGTTTTTTGTGAGAAACTATACTCCACATATCAACTGAATCATCTTCCACATAATATACCATTTTATTTTAGGATGATATGATATATATATAATGTAATTCATGGTCGCCAACATTATTCATGTGAAAAATGTTCATAGAAGTAAATTTCAATGAATCCATTTTGGCACCCCAAAAAAATTGATCTAATATCAATTGAATAAAACAAATGAAAAAAAACCCATGGTAGTTTCATTCGATAATATATGTCAACTTTCCATAGCATCCCACATCAGAAAATGTAAATATAAATTTATTTTGTGTTTTCAAAACCTCATCCTAAATGACTATACGAAATTTAAATCTATTCACATTGTAAGAGTCAAAATTTCATGCATGTTTTTGAGGACCTCAAGGAAGAAACATCAAATATTCATGAAAATCATCTTGATTATCTGTATTCATGTACTAAAAATGTAATATACATTATTTAAGTTACAAAATATATTTTTTAACATAATATTTGTATTGATTTCAATGTTTATGAACTTAAAAAGCATGAAAACCATTCCACAATATTTTTATTAACATATTTTGTTATATCATTATCATTTCACGTTCTGACTCACATCTCTCTCTATGTTTTTATCATAAACACTTCAATAAAAGGATATATATTCTCACAATTTAGAAGCACATATCTATGTTACTTTGATAATTCTATTGTCTATTGTGTAACATTTCACCTCCCACCAATTTGTCATCCAGTAGTAGGAAAAATTATAAATTACCCATGTATTTGAGAATGATTCGATTTGTATTCTACACATCTAAGTCAAATGAATATTTTCTCAGTATCATAAATTTATATATAAAAAAGGTAATAAACTCCTCTTCAAAACATCTTTAATAAATAAAGAATTCAGGTTGAGATTTGTTTTCATGTATGAATTTAAATACCCCAGATATCTGGGAAATAAATGAAAATAACATAATTGTAAATTTGATGAAGTTAAAAAATTATTTACATTACTAAAAAACATATATCTAAAGTAAATATAAAATGGATACATCCCTCATTAATGTATGATGACTTATAATTTAGCTCTTGCAACCAAATGCAGAGTTAAATGCATCATGACAGTTAAAAAGTATGGATGACTGATCATCTTCATTCCACAAAGTGTAAATAAAAATATATCATGATGATTTCCAAGATCAAATGGTTCTTTAATTTTCTCATATAATTTTCTAAAAAATGTATGAATATTGAGTAATATATTACTAACCTTTTTAGCTAACAATGTATTCAATTCCAATAGTAGAAACTGTCCTAATAAAATTTGTGAGTCATGTCTTTCCAATTTATTTAACATATGATGCTTTATGTCAAAACAACTTGAGATGTTTCTTGAATACCCATAAGATACATTGACATGTTTCAAAATTCAATGTAATATATCTTTATTAGTAGTTATCATTGAAAAAATTCTTGGAGAATACATTCCATTATCATCAATCCATAGATCACTCTTTATGTTCATTGCTTCTAAGTATTTCTGAATATTGAGATTATCCATCTATTTTACATAATCATTAAAAATTATAAGATCAAATTATCTAAAAAATTCAACACAATATACATCAAATTAATATTATTCCACAACAAATTAAATTATTAATTGAGATGTTTTAAGAATATAATTTTTTCTTCCATTGTTGTGTTGTGATTTCACTTGATAGTGCACATCAAAATCATTTTTCACTACAATTAAAATTATACACCTTCCAAAATTTTGTATCAACATTTACATGTTTTTAAAATATTAGAGATCCTATAAAAACCTTTAAGGAGATCTATAATCAATATATCAATATAAATTTTACTTGCTCAACTGAAATCTATGAGATACATCGGGAAATCATTGATGACACAAGAATCATGATTTTCTACGATCATTTATTCATCTAGTATCCAAATAAATGTCACAAATTTGACACCCCAAACCCATGAATATGTTTTAACTATCATTATTCCCATTTCTAGGGAAGTCACTAATGATCCACATTAGAGAAGTATTCATTTTGAACATTTTTCCGGAAGATCCATCATATTTCTGAACATTATTTCTCTATAACTCCTATAATTCTTCAATTAAAGGAAAAAAGTATTGGCCAATAACATTTTCAGACATCTATTACCTAGGTATAATCATTGAAATGATAAAACATGTTTGTTTCATACACATATATTGTGTAATACTATATGGGACGAAAACAACTGACCCAGTGCTATAACTAGTTTACAATGTCCAACAAGGGTTGAATCTATTAGCAGCCAATCCCTATCGAACATTACTATGATTAGATAAGAAATTAGTATGAAATGAATCAAATTTGTTCCATCAATATGAATCTATTTGATGTTACTTTAACCCATCTTTGTTATTATGTACATAATTCCACTTCATTTTTTTGGTGGTATCTTATGACATGAATAATATTTGTAATCGAGGATTTTATAGAAAAGTAACACCAAATCTTTACAAGTGTGTTCATAAACTTATTATTTATACTATCATGTTAATTCAGACATTCAACATCACTCATTGACTGTAATCTAGAAGATTAATGTTTTTTTCCAATCTTGTGTGCTTCAATCCTCTCCCAAATAAAGAATACAATCATTGGGACAGGCGTGTATATTTTTTATAATTCTAACCAATCTTGTTAACAATTTTTTCAAATCATAAAGGGGCATAGAAATAATTTTTTGTGAAATTTATCAGGAAAAAATTACATTATCAAGGACATTTTCTTATGATTAATTACACATAGGCACTTGGAATGGTAAAACATTAGATGAAAATAATTTTTTTAATATTTCAACCATCCACTATAAAACTCTTGATTTCCATCATATACTAAACCATGAAATGAATCTATCTACTAAGTTATGTTTTCTCTTACATTAGTATACCCATAATCAAGAACTGAATCCAATGATATTTTTTAATCTTCGTCGAATTATCCTATATTCTAAAAAACATTAGCTTCCACATTCTTATTTGTAGAGCCTCAAATATTTGTTCTGATATGTTTTGATATTGATGCTGTTGTCTGGAAATTCCAAATGCATCGTTTATAAGGTTTTTCATTTCATTTTGAATTTTTAATGAAGTTGGGAGCCCATTCTATCAATTGATGTCAGTGGTCAAAGTTTCAATAATGTTATATTATCCATGGAAAATCCAACAGTAATACTGAGTTGGGAATTTCTTTAATATCAAGTGTTCGTAAAATTATTCTCTCTTAAACCGTCATCTAAATTTACATTTAGGACATGAACATCTTATTCTCCCATCAATTGATCAATTGGAAATTGAAAATTTTGAAAACCACTAAAAACACATAACATACTATGGTGTGTTCCTTGGTAATGAGATCCATGTTTTAACAATATGTATGAAATTGTTCTTACACATTATGAAAGAAAATTACAACACATAATTATTATTAATGAAGAAAATAGATTATGGTAGTATCTGGTAAATTGAGGAATGATAATGTAGTGAATGAATATCCTAGTTTAAGAATATAGGAAACCTGGCATAAACATAGTGTCAATGATAAAATAACCATAGCTAGTCCATACTTCAAAACAACACCGGGAATACCTGACATGAGTTAGTATAGATCTCACCTCCAAATAAAGGTCTAAACTAATGATGGATTCTTAATCTTTGGATTATAGGTGATATATTAGAATCAAAATTAATCCCATTATTATGGGAATCAATATACACATTGTTCTTGATATATAATCCCTCTATACATATATGATTTATATAGGGGATGGTAATAGAGAAATGTATGGATGATATGGTGTGAAATATAAATGAATCCATCTTGAAATTAAATTACTCATCGCTAGAGTATAACTAGTTATGGAAATATAATAATTGATTCATATATGAATTCATGAATTTGAAATTATAAATTTAACGAGGTGAAACATATCAAATGAACTTGAAATCAAATATAATATTTTACAATTAAAATTTTAGAAGAAGGATATCTTCTAATGATTTATTCATGGGGAACTAGTATGGTCATTGATAACTCTCATGATACCTATGTAGAGACATATTTTATTGGTAAAAAGATAAATATCATTGTTTGTACATATGGTTTATACAAATGAATCATGTTCCGTGATTATAAGGCTTATAAAGACTGTAATTCATATCAATAATGCATGATTTCTTATGAAATACATATCCAACCAAAAATTAGCCAATTTTTTACTTAAGGATCCATAATAAACAATGACATACCTATTCATTTAAAGATTATAACTACCATTTCTTATTATTGATCAAACAATATGTAAATCAAACTCATTTTTGATTTTTTGACTACATCACAGGGTAACATAGAAAATGGCAGAGTATTGTAGACAAGGGATCTAGGGGGCTCTGGATCTGAGGGATTAGGCGGGGGCTCAACCAGAGAGGGATAATCTTGCACGATCCTATCCTATAATGTCATTTATGGCTCTAACTTTGGCGATTCTAGTGAGGGGTTAGAGAGACCAGGATATGTGGGATCAGGCTTTATTGTTGAGGGATTGAAGGGATAAGGCTTAGGAGACGCTGTTGAGGGCTTGGAGGGCTAGGGATCAGGAGATACCGATGGCAACTTGGATAGATTGGGGTCAGGTGACACTTGGGGTGGAAGAGAAAGACGGTGGTGGTCACGAGAAAAGTGTATTTTTTATTAAGAACTAAACATTGATTGGACATTTTTAAAAACCTCTATGGAATTTGTGGAATCTTTTTTGCTGGCAGGTCATAAACTGACAATTGAAAACCACTTCTATATAATGATTTTAGTGTTGTTTCTTGAGTGATGAGTTTTATAAAAAATAAAAAAAGAAAAAGTAGATATTTTTTCGCTACCATAAACGAAAAAAATTTCACAAATCCAATGGGAAAATTATAAAATTACTAATTCATTGAGGAATCTTATAAGTTCATCATGGGGTCAGACATCACAAGATGTACTAATATAGTTGAATATTCATTTCTTATGTAATTCTTTGGAAAGGTACAGTTAAAACAGATGTTTGAAAACATGAAAAGAGTTTAACTAATACCAATAAGGGGCATCAAATGTTTATATTTAACTGGGTTTAAAATTGTATGCATTTTAGATAATTAATGTCTGATTATAATACTATATATTGTTATAATGGAAAAAGTATTATTAGTCACAAAAAATATTACAAATCATCTACCTTAATGTAGAAGAATAATTTGATGTTGAGATGACCAAATACATGCATAGATAAATCCATTAGAACCTCCCACGTGTATACTTAAAATTAATTCCCATAAAATAGTACTGTACCAACAAACAAGACCACATATTCTACCTTCCATTAATGATGAATAAAATTGAGATGTAAGGAATGTAAATGGTAATATTAGATAGAAGAAGATGAAAACATCAAATATATTGCTAGGAGAAATTTAAAAATTATATATGAAGATCACCAAATAATTCCGCCAGATTTCCTAGGATTTGATAGAAAAAGGATGACTAAACTAAACGTAGGATACAACATAAATTTAAATAAAACATTATGCAAGGAATCATGTAATTTTTCAACACATATTAACACTGTGGATTTAGTTGAATTGAGTCTTCGATGATCATAGAACTACCCACCCAACCGCACTATGAATATATCCCCCTTAAAACATGTTCAACTTACATAAATAAAATATTGATTGGTAAATTCCTAGAACAATGACTATCATCAATCCTAATTATCTAAATTCTAAAAAATATTTCTCATAAATTTTGTACCCACCTTATTACTAATAAAAAAAGATTAAAACCTTGGTGCATTCAATTGAGCATAGTGAAACATTCCAATTGAATATATAAACAATGAATTTGAAAACTAGTACTTCATTTAATAGTTCATATATACATGACACAACTCCCCATAAATAATTTTAAACATAAAACAAAATACATATATAAGATTCAATTAAACCCTTAATGAGATACTTCATGGATGATCTATAAATTATAGTGCCCAATGAATTATATTATATTATCAAAAGTCACTTTTTTAATAAAACCGATAATTTTATGCCATAACTAACTCCTCATGGTGAAATGCATGCATTAGATAATGATTGATTGCTATAAAATAATACAAAACTCTTCCCTATCCCGACAGAAAACCCCATACCCCCCTCAACACAACCAACACATGAAAAAATTACAACTTAACCCTCTAGGATATCATATGCCTTTATAGTATCACTATATGTGGTATCTATAATGTGTTATGCAGAACAAAAATATTATTTTCTTCCTTGTGGGTAATTTATAAATATCTATATGAAACTCATCCAAGGTTAATCATTTCATGTCATCATATCTTATAATACTCTATAATTACCATAAATTAAGGATATATAAAATTTATACTTAGAACTCAATTTTCATTAAACATAATGTGACATGCAACACCCAAATAAATTATATTACTTTCACATGAAATAAATTTCTGTCATTAAATAACTTTTGTTATTCGAAACCCCAAGTCTAAATGTACCCTCATATTTTAATCCTTTATAACATAGGCATAAAAATTAGAATGTATGGATATTAATAACCATATTAAATAGGATATTTGTAACCTTTTTAAATAATTAAAATTTAGTAATTAATATATAAAACATATGTACTCAATTTTCATAAAATTCATTTTATTCTTCAAAAATATGATTTCATAAAAAATAGTATTGATTACATTTTTCACATGAATATTATAACTAATTGAAACATTTTTTTAAATATTATTTGAGGCAATAAATATAATTTTTGAAATAAATCTATCAATATTACCTTAGGGTGATGTTTGGGGATTTTTCTAATGAAATTCATTTTCCATTAAATAGTGAAAAATATAAATTTTTGCAAATATATCATTTTATTTCATTAAATAATCTAATTTAATAATCGAATGATAATTTAATTTGGAACATAAAATAGAATTAGCATATGGTAATTATATATAATCTAATTTCATACAAAATAATCATCATTTTACTTTATTTTTTATATGTTCATTTTGAGGTCTTAAAAACACACTTTTTGGGTTCACTATGTTTTAATCAAAATATATGAAATTAAACTCTATTTATTAATGGTTGTGATGAGACTTAGATATTATATAATAAATAATATTTTATAACATTAATTTTATGGTTTATAAAAGGCACAGAATGGAATAGATACAATTTTATGTTTAATATGATTTTTTCTCAAAATTAGTTTCCATTATGTTTTTCATTCTTATATAAATATAAATTATTCCAATACTAGAAATGTAATGTAGAAAAATTAATTCAATATAAATAGTAATCATTTTTAATATAACTTAATACCTTAAAAATATCATTTTCCATAATAAATAGGTATGAAAATAAAATTTTGTTACCATTATTTGGGTTAAAATAAGTTCATCTAGAGGGGTAAATGAAGCCACTAGAGTAAAAAGGACACATAAACATGCATATAAATTATTGGGGAAAAATATTTAAACTATATATTATCCTATTTTCTAATAATTATATAACTGTCACTCTATCATGAATGTGATAATATATTATGGAAGTTTGTTTACTAAATCCTTGTGTGACCCTCCCATTACATATAAAATGTCACTTGTAATCCTCAATAATTCAAAAAATTTGATCATTATATATCATCCAATCCCAAAAAGTCTTTTATATATTTAATACCTTCATTATTTATTCTCTAGTATTCTCTAATGGTAAATGGTGTAACAAAAATGTGGTCTCTCAAAGAATAGTTAAAAATAATAAAAAGGGTATTTCAATTTTATTTCATCATTCGTAATCTCTAAATATATTGTTTCCATAAAAATGATTATTAAATTATAATCAGTGTGCCAAGATCTTTTTTATAATTATTTATAACCCATTTATCATCTATTCCACAAAAAATTTGAAATGAAAGCATGGCTCATGCATAAGTATGAACCACTTCCTATATTTAGAAATATAATTCATTTTATATCACCATATTTCATGTTTAGTTATTATATTGGATTTAATGTATATACAATATGTTTATGATAAAATTATTACTTTATATAGGTGAATTATTAATTATCATTCATTAAATCTATCCACTAAAAATTTGAAAACATCACTCATGTGTATGTACAGACTATCATCTCCCTGAAGTGATGTTATTCATTTTTTGTCACATGAATATATGAATGTGTGTGAAATAGTATATTATGAGTAAATAATAATATTATGACATGGATAAAGGTTTTGATATTATGGAATCATTATCAATGTGGACAGACAATAATATATAAACTGAAACATTCATGACAAATGAAATAGTTTTCACATTGATATGCCAATTTTATTAATGATTTATTGATAAATAGGAGAGGAATTGTCATAAATGGACCATTTATGGTATCATAATTATGAATATGGATTTTTAAATAATTATAATAAATTTGATAAATTAAGTAGTATTTTATACATATAAAATGTAAGAATGAAATATTTTATAGTATTTACATTTTAATATCACTTTTTAATGAGATAGTTTATAATTAAACTTCTGATGAGGAAATAATTTGACATATCTATTTGAAATATAACAAATTTAATTATATTAAGTTTATATATATATAATTTTTTCGTTTTATTTACCTCTACTAAATAAATCATCATTAAAAAAAATTATTTTTATGAAAGACCAACTTTATATATATCTTTAGTAGGTAATCTTATTCATATATTATTTAAAATGTTTTAAAGAATTTATTTACCATCGATAAATTATTTCATGAAAAAATATTTAAAAAATATTTAATTTATTTATAAAATTTTAAAAAAATATTATTTTCATTTAATGAACAAAGTATTTTTACATTTTGACAGGAAATGTGAACTAAATCATTGTTTAATTTTATAGTGAATGACTTGATTTTTAAAAAATTATATATTCTATTTTATTTGATTAGTACATCAAAAAATTATATCAAAATTTTAAACGAAAGTGTTTTCTATATATTTGGTTTATTTTTAGATTTTAAATAAGTGATTTAAAAATATAAAATCATATTTTTCTCAATAAATGTTTTATTTTCCTTTTAAATTTATTTTAAAATATACCAACTATTTTTTAATATGTTAAAAATTTCACTAACTTATCAATTTATTTCATAAACAATAAAACACTTCACAAAGAAGATTATCTAACTAATGTTTATGTTTATGTTCTTATGTTTAAATAGTATGAAGTACATGGAAACTGAATTATAGAAACTCTAAACAGAATTATAAAAATACTGTGATCTAATGTTCCAAAATACTATAACATAAATCAGACAGAGAATCAATATAGTTGTCATCGGTCAACTCCAATATTCATGAAGTAACATACGGAGTTCATTTAATTGATTTTATACTGATGTAATTTTAATTGATCATGAGTTCTATAGAATTTTACCACTAGAGTTTTTTATTATATGTACTATAAGTAATGTTTCACCTCAATCATAAAAAAATTATGACTCATCGTTGTGTGAAGATATACCTTCTGATAAGTATAAATTCAAATTGTTATTCCTATCCATATATATCTTATTTCTGATGATTTCTCCTAAGATCTACCATTATATGACGTTCGTATTCAAAAAATTATTATTTCTATTATAATTTTTCTTATTCTAATATTATGTGATCATGGTATTCTACATATACTTTTTCGGGGGGAAATTTTATCACCTCATTTAGGGTTTCCATAACTATGAAGATAAATATTAGTTAAATTTGGTACATGGATGTGAGATTCTACGAATGGGTATTTTCAAGGTATTCTAGGGATATGAAGATAGAAATTCCAATAATTACAAAATTATAGGTACATTATGAGAGGGTAAAATTATAGGATACATTATATTAAGTCTATATATTTACAATTAACTATGTTTTAAAAGTTAGGTTTTAAAAAATATCGTTTAGAATGAGTATTTATTTCTAACTAATACATTGGGTAATGTTTTTAAATAAGAGAAATTACCCTTTTTGAACTTCCATTTATATAATTAAAATAGTTTAATGATATGTTACTTTAACTCTTTAACTTGGAGGTTAAAATAATGACCATTAAAACTATATTATACAAAGATTATTTTACTACAATATACATATTAGCTACTGAGATTTTTATTCTCATTTGTCACATGACAAACTAATCAAAAAATGAATTCATTGAATATTCAAATAACTATTTAACATAACACTGGATCATGGTAAAAATTTAATGTTTATTTAAAACAAATATTCATCCCCTCTATTGTATTTTATTTACCATAAATACTCCACAAATGGTATTACAATACGTATTTACTCTAATTTCAAAATCTTCTATTTGGAAATCCAAAATTAATATATCTGTCAATTAATGGATTTTATAATTTATTTTACATAGAATTATTTTCATGGTAGAGGAAATATATTTTTACCAAGAAATGACTACTAGTTATAACACTCAGAAACATAAATTTAACATTTCCACTTATTTTTTTGTAGGGGAATATGATTACAATTCAGATTGTATAAAATATGATTTCTTTAACACTATAGTTGAATTTTTTTTCATATTGATAGGAAACTATAGGTTTTCAAAGAAATAAATCATTGAATGTTTTATTTATGAAAAACAAGAATATCAAGTAAACCATAAAGTTTTAAAAACATTATTATGTTTTACAACAAAGATCATTTATTGAAAGATAACATCATGTTAAATAAAAAATAAAAAATTCATTAAACTAATGATAACACATTTTTGAACTTCTAATATTTTGGGAACTCATGGATCTATTCATAGATTCGAATTACAAGATATTTGTTTTATTCCTAGAGAAAATATAACACTAATTTATAAAATATTCATGACAATAGTGAATAATTTGAAATATTTGGGTGAAAATAGATAACATAATATCCAATTATTGAAAATACGATTAAATATTTTTCCAAAAAATTTGGAGTCCGAGAGGATTATAATTGATGATAGTAAATTATTTACAATGTCTATTATTGATGTCTTAGTTAAAAAACAAATTATGTATAAAACCATACTAAAAATAGATTCTATAATTCAAAAGGAAAATAGAGTGTAATTTTCTTCTACTTCATATAATCCAAATTTTATAATTTTTAGTGTTTTTAACATAAATTAAAAATCTAGTGTTTGATGAGAAAATTTTATAATTTAGATATATAAGATTAAAAATATAGATATAATGATAATTCAAAAATTTAATAGAGAATGACATAACTTTTTATTATATAAAAAGTGGGAATTAATTATCAAAAATAAAATAAAGACAAAAAATTAATGAAATACTCCTTAGAAGTTGTAGTTTATCTATATAATAAGGAAGTTTGTATTAGTCAGAATATCCCAAAATGAACAGAAAAAATAGAATTATGGGACGAAATTATAAAAAAATAACTAAAAACATAAATTATTTAGATACATGGAGCTCTATTAAAAGTCACACATATATAGATAGTTCATATAGAGATTCTATAATAATTTTTTTAAATTGTATTATTATATTCAGAAAATCTATGGAATTAAATGTGCTTCATGTGAATGATAACTATATAATATCATAAAAATTTAGTACCTGATTATAAATTTTATTAAAATACTAATGATGATAATTTAACTTTATCATAATATGAAAAATATAATATATTAGTAGTTAAAAAATGCAATTCAATGTAATATAAATAAAAATTACCAAATATATCTAAATTGTTTAGATGTGAAACTATTATGAATAAAGAAAATAATAAAATATTAAAGAGTTTTAGGATGAAAAACATATTAAATAAAATAAAATAATATTGAAATCAACTTCAAAACATTCAAATAATTCATAAGATTTATATCCCTAAACTAATATATTTATAAATTATATTTATCAAAATTTATTTGATTAAAACATTACTAATCAAATTTGTTTTAATTTGAAATCTAATAAAGACCATAAAAATTTGGGGGCATAACTCAAATATGATATTTTATTTTTAAAAATGATATTTAAATTAGGAATGTGAATTTTGATGAATAATATAAACAAATAATACCCTCTAGATCTTCTAATGAAATAATATTTACTTCTAATAAACCTTATTTTCAATTAAACTATTATAAACCTAAAAAGTTCTCCTTTTTTATTAAATTTCAAAGCGTATGTCACTAGATTAAATATTTTCCATTAAATTATTATTAGTATTTCATTTATCACATTTTTTTCATATGAACTAGAATTGGTATACTATAAAATGGATGAAAATATGTGAGTTCATATTATTTTATTTACTAACATAACTAGACTCATACATGTGGGGGTAAGAGGAAAATAAATTTATATTTTTTATGAAAATAATTTGAGTACTAGTACTATAAACAAAAATTATATAGATCTTGTTTTTTCTCATAATATTATTACAAAAAAATTATCCTTTTAAAATTTTAGTAAATTCACAAGACAAATAGTTACATTTAGAGACAATTCATATTGACCAGTAATAAGAATCAAAGATATTTTATTTTATATAAAATATAGTTTTTAAAATATATTATTTGTTATATATCATAAGAACATACTTATTAACACCATTTAGTTATGTGGTGATGTATATCATATGATATTCTTTAATAATAAAGGTAATATTAAATGTTCATAATGTTCATAACATAACATCAATTTATTTTTTTATGTGAGAGAATTTTTTTACATAGTAGACATATAAGGATTAAGGAATTTTAATTTAAATTATTTAAGAAAATGATAAAAATAAACTTATTTAGGGAATATGATATTAGTATTATGTCACCCCTTAACATTATCTAAACTTTCTAGGAATGAATACTTTGGGGATAGATCAAAAAATTATTTTAATTCAAATAATGTATTTGAATCCTGTCAATTCCGCAAGAAACATATGTCAAGATATAAATATAAAAGTTAAGACTCAACTATCAAATATCTATAGTTAGTGAAATTTGATAATTCTTTTCCAACATGAACAATAATTATTCAAGAATAATATTATTTATATGTCTAGGATGATGGTTACACTAGATTTACATAGGTCATATTTTCACCCAAAACTCATATGATTTTAATCATTTTAAATTACAGTCTGATTTAAAAAAAATATAAAAATACAACATTATTTATGATTATGAATGTTCAAGGGGTTCGGTTTGTTGATAATTATATTTAAACATTTATAGTATTTCTGTAATTAATCCAAATTTGTATCCATGAAAAATATTCGAGAAAATGGTGTAGTATAAGGATATAATTTAATTCCTCATGAATTTATTCAAAATTATCAATAGGTTTATTCTATTCTAAAACATATTTTTGATGAGGCTGTTATAAAAACTTTTCATACTGAATATAATTTCTTTTATTATAATATTTCGTAATACATATTTTTATATTTTTCCTCCCAAATAAAAACTAATAATTTCATACTTCTTTTATCCTGGAAGTGAATTATTTTTCATATATATAATATACATGTTAAATATAATCACTCTAAAATATAAGAGGAATTTTTATGGGTTAATATAAAATAGGTAATACTTATAATGAGTTTAATAAATGAAATAAAATTATTAATTTCAAATTTTAGTTAAATTATTATGGTTTTGATCCTTTTTATTTGGTAAAACTATTAGATATTTAAAATATCAATGAGGATTTAAAAATATAATAACTTACTAGGTGATAATATAAAACTACCAATTGTATATATTTCAGAAGTTTCTCCAATGGAATTTTAATATCGGGATACTTATTTAACAGAATATGTACATCTGATAGTTGAATATCATACAACTAATTCATCAAAATATCAATCAATATTACTGAAATTTTATTTTGATTATATACTAGTATTTTATATCGTCTGGTTAAAATAATAAATTCCTCAGTAATAATATTTATCTTCAAGTTTTATTACTATATGTTCGTACTAAAATAGAAGATGAAAATTTAAGAGATGTATGTTGGATAATTTCTATGATATAGGAGCTCAATTGGATTGAATGAACCATTTTAGGCCTTATTTGAATATCTTAATGATCTATATGTAATTTTAGTAAAATTGGGTTTTTAAAGTAATTGAAATGAAAATAGATACATTATTATAAATAAAGAAAGTATTTTTTTAAACGTTACAATACAAAAAATAGATTTTTGGAAACATATTAGATCTGTTAGCTATATTTGAATCCATTACTTTTTTATTATCCATTTTTTAAGTTATAAATTTTACATTATTTTAAAATGATATGAAAAGTTATTTATCGATGGATATTACAAGTAGAAATTTTGTATCAATAACCTTATTATATTTTAAGATACTAAATATATATACATAGCTATTAAACCAAATAAAGAACACTACAAACTAAATCAATCCCAAAGTGCTCTATATATAGGTATTATAGGCTAGAATCTAAAAAATAATATTTTTAAAGGATGTGTTGATTAAAATGCATTCTTAAAAAAATCTAAAAACACAATTGTTCTTCAAATATATGTCAAATATAAAAATCGAGTACAATAATACATTTCATTTAGACATCCTTTATTAACATATGATAGATGAATTTAAAATTATAATTATGATAAAATTATACTTTTGACATTGTTTTCAAATAGTACAAAAAATACATGGAAATACTTTAAACCAAAATAATTATATTACTTATTTAATATTTTATTATCAGTGCAGTAAAAATTATTAATGATATTACAAATCTATCAAAAATTGTTTTTATGAAATTATAAAATTAATTGATCAATAGTATTTATATAATTATGATAAAAGGATTACTATATCTAACTATATGTCGAACAAATCAAATGATTTTACTATGACATTTTTTGATATTTTAATATAATAGAAATAAATATCATCTAAATGTTGTGGACATCATTTTCAAATACTTTCGAGGTACATTAAAACATTGATTATTCTATTCACCTATAAATGACTTTGTATTAAATAATTCCTTATGTTCCAACTTTGGAGGATATCAAATAGAAAGAAAAAATGCTTTTGGAATATTTAATTTATTAGCAGAATGTTTACTCTCATTTACTTGAAAGAAACAAATTTTTAGAGAAATTTCCATTATTGAAACATAAAATATTGAAGCTAAAATTTTTTGTACTGAATTAATTGGCATGTAACACACAATATTGTATTTCGGAATGTGCTTTACTCAAAAAACCATTTTTTTATAATTCCAGTTTTATTTCCTAATATATAAACTTATTACATCACCCATAATTAAAGAATATAGATGTAAGAAACTGTTTTTTATTAATCAATCAATTAAAGTAATAATCATTCATGAAATTACAATAAATATCCTATTGACTATATTATTAGAAAATATATTCCTTTTTAAATATTTAAATTCCTCAAATTGAAGTTAGGAATGATAAACCATAAGTGATCAAAAATCCACTTCTGGATTTATTTTTTAGTTTATATTAAAAACTCATATCATAGAACAAGGGAAAAAATCCAGTCATTTTAAATATAAAAATTTTATATATTTTAGAATTCCATATTTTGAAATTTATCTTTTTAAAGATATTTAAAAAAATATATTTTTATAATTAGAATTTCTTAAATATGTCTATTTTATTAAAATCAATTATAAAAAACTTGAATGATTTTTAATATATGTCAAAATATCAATATCTATATGAATTTCAAAATATATAAATTTATTCATATATATCATTATTTCATAATCTATATAATTTATAAAAACCTTATTTTAAAATTATATTTTTTCAATTTTTTTATATAAGATTTAGATGACTTGTTGAAATTTCATGAAACATAATTGGAAGAGGAATACGAGCTGATATTTATTAGAAATAAATTCAAGGTGGTTTAATTTGATCCAATATGTTATTTATTTTTTCAAATATATAATTTATTAAATTTGAGGAATTTTTTTCAAATTCTATTACATTTTTCATTTACTTCATTTATGTGGAGTTGTTTTTATTTCTAAAAATGGTATATTTATCTCTTCTATTATAAAAAATTATAAATTTAATTTTTAATTGAATTTAAATGATATATACCTCTTTCCTTTAATTTTCTACACAATATGTATGAAATACACATAGAAAACAATTTGATGAATGAAATATTAAATGCAAATACAAGGCTTTTAATCTGAAGATATTATTTTGTCTATATTTCAATCCTATATTTTCTTGTGAAATGTTTCTCATTTGATTAATCATTATCATTTACCTTATATATAATACAAAATCGTATATAAATAGTAATGTTCTCCTTACTACTATAAGTGTATGAAATATAGGTTAAATAGATTTAAAATTTATTTGGTGAATATGGTGATGTTTAAATTATTATAATTCATATTAGAATCTTATTTATGTGGATATTCCTAATAGATTTAACAAGAAAATTGATAGTTGATTTTGAAAGAATTGTTTACATACACCATGATAAATAGAATTTTTATAATTATCTAATTCACTTAATATGTTCAAATTGGTTCTATAAAATATGATAGGACATGTTCTAAAACTAAATTAATTTTCTTATTTTTTTTGTTTATTTTTAATTTTTTTATTTTTTAAAATCACTATGGAGGAGAAATGTAAAAAAAAATTATTTCTTTTTTGTTATATTATTTTATTTGGGTATAATGTTAATCAAATAATATTTCCATGTTATTTTATTTATTTATGTTTTAAAGGGTACAATTTTAATTTTCTCAAACTATTCCTAGTGGGAGAGTATTTTTAAATTTGGTTCACTCATTAAACAACATTATTTATCCTATATATAATTATTAAAGGATACAATGGGACATTATGGCCTTTCACTAGTAAATATTGTTTAATATTTTTTAAAAAAAAGGTTAGAGTAAATAATGGAAAAAATTCCATATCCTAAAGATCATGGATATTTCTTTCAAAATATAGTATCATTATTCAAAATTTCCTACATGTACTGAGTATTCGATATATGAGGAGAAATTTGGGGAATCATTTAAATCAATCAATTACTTATTTAATTATTTCATAAATCTCAATACACTTCATATAAAAATGGTATATCTTATTTTTCTTTTTATATAAAATTATATTCATGAAAACAAATATTAAAAATAAAAACTAATTTATGAAAATCTTAGATATAATTTTACACAATCACATTACTTGTATAAGATTAATAATAATATTAGTGGTAATTAATCAATTCATTGATAGATGATCCAATATGTTGAGTTCATTTGAGGATGACCTAATAGATTTCATTACAAGTGAGACTAAGTTTGGTGAATTATACTATTGAAGCATGTTACAATATCTCTTATAAATAATTTCACACCTCAAGCATAAAAAAATACTTAAACAAGAATCATGAATTATTAAAATTTTATTATTTTTTAGTAATTTTTATTTCTTTTTCGAAGATCACTTTTGGCATGTTTTTTTAGATTTATAAGTTTTTTGTTGATAAACTATTGTGTGTGATTTTATATTTAAATTATAATTATTTATATTGTTATCATTCTTATTCAAATATGATTTGATCGAGGGATTCCAGTTATAGGAATAAAGAGTAATATAAAGTCAACATTGTGAAGGATTAAATTTCATATAAGATATTACTTGGGTCCCTCAGGAACATGGAAGTGGGATGTTATCGATGGGTTTTTTGAAGGACTTCTAGATGTAGAAAGATAGTCCATCAGATTGGTATAAAATAATTGAAATGTTATAATAGAGTTAATGTCATAAATACCTAATATTATCTAATTAGATCGACCATTAACATTTTATTAAAAGTATGGTTTTAATAAGTATTCACAGGATAGTCCAGCTAGAGGCAAAGCTTCTGACCATTTATTAAGTAGAAAGAAAAAAGTACAATAGTTCTGTGGATGGGGACACACAATAGAAAAATCCTCAACCACCAAGAACATGTTTAGAGATAATAATATGACATATCATTCCTATAATAAGAGGCACCAGTAGTCTCCCACTCATATTGATACTTCTCCTGATTAAATATTTTCAAGGTATCTATATCCTCTTTCCTGGACACCTTAGACAATGATCTGGTAGACACATTTCTAGGAACATTATAGTAATCCTTACGTGGTATCCTCTTGAAAGGGATACCCTCACTATCAAGAACAATTGGCTTGCCACATAAAATTTCATCATTGTAAGAGGCATGACCACCACTTCCCGAGATCCTAATCGGTGTACTGACATTATATTGTTCAACCACAGAAACGTTTCCCTATTTCTCAGGTAATTCAGATACATGAAAACTCTTCTGGATTTCTTGTTGAAAATCAACATGTTGTTGTACAACAATGTGATTGGAGACATTTACTAGAGAAGTATCAGAGGTCACCAATCTGGGGGTACGTATATGGGTGTCCTCAACCAGATTAACCTCTTTAACCAAATCATTCCAATTATTATAGGGGCCACTATTAGCCTTCTTTAGGGATACATCAATTAGAATCCCATTTCCAGTATCAAGAAATAGATCATCAAATGAATCACCATCATGAGCAGTAGATTTTGGAAACATATAATCCTTCACCTTGGAATTCCTATGACAGAGGGATACTGAATGACATTTCACCATTCATTCCTCACAATAATAATTCTTCTGATATGCTCTAAATATTGTCCAACAACCATATATACATTGCAGAGAAGAGTCTTTTTTTCATACTCGATGTTAATTTAAATGTTATCATAAGGGGTGGAAAGGGTAGCATTGTCAATCAAAGTGGAGCTAAGATCAACCCACTCCAACATACCAACAAAGTGACCTAACAGAATATCTCTAGTCTTCTTGTCAAGCCGAATCAGAGTTCCGATTTCCATTCCAATATAATAAAAAAATATCGGATGCCAAAGGACCCAATTGAGTCCATGAAGATGAATCCAAATATTAGAAAATGCATTTCATACACATGAGATTTTAAAATACAAAGACCATCCATGGAAATGAAGCAAATGATTCAAAAACAAGGTTCTGATGCTCCATGCACGAAGCTTCAAGTCATCAGATAGAAAAAGGCAATCGAAAAATCCTTGACCAAGAGAAACACATTTCCTATTATAAAAACCGCACAAATATGAGGTTCTGGGAATCATATCATCTAGATTCCACATTTTTTCACATTTAGGAAGAACTATACGTATAATCAATGAGTTTCTACCAATTGACATTCTCTCCGAAAGCGATGTAGGGTTGGCTTCAATGTGAGATGATGAAACATTACGAAGAATTATAATAGGACATGAGTCCTTGAATAGTGCCCACAAAATAGCTCTATAATTTTTCAACTGTGAGTTCTATTTCCTCACCACATCAGAGTGGTATTTTGATCTAGGTATATCATCACCGCGAGGCAGAATAAAATCCCACATCAATGAATCACCAGGGGCCATAGCCACAACAACATCATACAAACCAGTTGACTTCTGCAAGTCACCTTGTCACGCATAAAATTTCAAAGCCGTAGATGATTAGTGTGATGCCTCCGAAGATCCAGAATAATGATCCAATGTCAATAGAAGACCGGCCGAGAAAGTCAGCTTCACTACTTCCGTAGGGTTGCAAACATCACCAGAACTCTGGGCGTCATGAGCAGACACCAAGGAGAAAATCGCCAATGCCACACCACTAGGAGAAGAGAGGTGATCAAATCCAAGGAAGAACGGAAGCTCCATGTCCAAGAGAAACACTAAAATTCATCATCTTGAAGAGGATCTCCTGCAACACATAGCGTCATATCTCTATTTTGTCATATTTTTATAAGTATAACATAATGAAGAATTTTTTTTTATAACTAATATTCTATGTTTTGTTTTTAAACATAAATTTTATTCTATTCTGAATTACAATTTATAAAATTTAGATACTTTAATGTCTAAATTGTATGATTTATAGGATTAAATATATATAATATAAGTTTTTTTATGTCAAAAGTTTATTTAAATAATGTTTAAATTTCCATTAAACTAATCATAGTATTCAACTGAAATTCCAAAAACCGATAAAACATTAACTTTATTATAATTTAAAAAGTAATTTATCCTAACACATATTACGAAAGAAAATCTTAGTCTTTTTTATAATAATAATTCACCCTCCCCCTATACACACTTGTATTTTATTAAACATCACACCTCCAAAAAAATAAATCCTTACATGTTTCTTATGATTTAATCAGGATATGAATGAATGTTGCTATCTTGACTCTTTATATAGATGGTATGCAATTATGATGATGAAAAACTGACGGAACTCATTTTCATTTCTGTGGTTTATGCTATGATGATATGGTAAACATTTTAATCACCTTGTGGTATACATATGAAAGGATTATGATTATATGAAGGGTGGGCCTGTTATATCCCTCCAATTTATTTGGAAAATATTAGTGTTTTTTATATTAATGGCAACATGGATGGTTATCACAAGAGAAAAAGTGTATAAAAATTGGTTATACACATACCAAAGGGGTAAAAAAGTTGTTACCCCAAGTCAAAATATGTTTTATGGGTGGTTATTGAAATCCTAGAAAGATTTGGATGTCTTTGTGGGTATCCTCAACATAAGATGTCAATTATTATGATTATGACACACAATATCCCATTATTCAATGACATGATCTTATGAAAATGTTATGCCATCATGGATCATGAAATTTAATTAATTCATCATTCATGTATTATAAACTACCATGATTTATTCTATGACCCGAGATAATGATCTATTAATTTTTTATGATATTGAAATGTAATGTTAATGTTCCCACACCCTTATTCCCATATTATGCTTCAAAATGATAATTCACTGATATCTCTCTTGTTTAACATTTATTAGTATCAAATCTATCATTTTCTTATTTTCCATCATCCCCTGTACATGATGAATGATTTTAAGTATGATATGTGTAAAAAGATTTTTATTTTTAAAATAAATAAGTGTGACATGATTTCGACATTTTATGTACCCATTGATTATGTATCCATGATTATAAGGAGAGTAATGTTTATTGTCAATATGTGTATTTTAATGACATATAATTAATATTTATCAAATTTTTTATAATATTTATATATAAAATATTTAGGACACAATAGTCATAATTAGAGAAATGGGTTTTTTAAACAATGATGAAATTTTGTTTATCATAACCCATAGGATAATCTTAAATATATGAGAAAATATTACGCCCAGGAAAATAAAGTTGTGTTGTTTTCTTGGTAAATATATCAATTTCTGGATATATGAATGGGGTTATTTTTATAGATTATATGCACTAATGGGTAACAACTATTAGTAGGATCGATTTGGTATTTTCATGAACATCACTAGTTTTTGATGAGTGGTCCTAGAACTATACACCTAGCAATAAAATCATTGGAGATATTTTTGAGTTAATTTAAATTTTATTACAAATCCATTATGGAGTATTTGAATACATGAAAACCATGGAAATATTAGTTTAAACTGATGGAGTCATATATTTATATGATGCTTTCAACATTTAGATAACTTATAAATTAATTTCATCATCATATGACATGTTCTTTTATAATTATCTATCATAATATGATTTTTAGTGTCATTATATATGAGGAACAAGAAAGAACCATGTTTACGGTAAATTTAGAAAAAAAATGAAATTATTATCCTCTTGGGAAACTGAATTTTATGGTATATAGAATTGAAAATTGAATTTTATGCTTAATAAACATTATCATGACATGAATTCAGATGATAATCTAAATAATAATGGGGGGAAATGTATTATTAATTTCTTCAAGGGGAAATATCCATATTATTTAAATTATTATACCGATCCACTAATTTTGGAGAAATGTATTAGTATAATTTAAAACATATTTTTTATTCTATAGTGTTTAAAGAAAAAATAAGTTATTTTGGATATTATATTTAATATGGGGAAGAGGAAAAATTGTGGACACTTATTGATTATATATGGTAATGTGATTAAATTTAATATGAGTAGTGGGATGGGTTTATGTGTTTCAATTTAAATAAGAACAGTATCCATATTATTTGTAAGAAAATTTTGAAATAATTCCATGAGATTGAGTATTAATATGATTAATACATTAATACCCATGAAGAAAGATTTTCAAGAGTCGCATGTTATGCTTATAGTAATATAAATGAATCAGATAATAAGATTGAACAATTCATAATTGGTATGAAAAAATTCATCCAAATAAAATTAGCAATAAAATAAATTAATAGCTATAAATAAATCATTCATTGTTCAATCGTGGTAAAAATAAAGATAATATTCAACCATCAATCATTTGGTTTTGATAAGTAATTAATAATTTAATTTAAATGAAATGATGGAAATAAACTGCATGGAGGGAAGTGGAAGAGTCTTCCTTAATTCTATAAGCGTGGAAGGAAACATGAATCATGGTTGGATGTTAATTTTTGGGGATTCTAAATAAATTAAATAAAAATATGTCTAGCATATTTTTATTTGAGTAGTGGTTTAATCCTCTGAGGGGAGGTTGGAAGTGGGGTCCAACCGTACATAACATCCATTGGGAGGATATTATGGGGTGGGCCCACATGAGCTCAAACCCCCTTAAACCCCTTTTAACCCCATGAGATCCCCATTAATGGAGGAAACGCTTCACTTCACCCATAAATATTTTGAGCCTATTCACCTACCCTCTCTAAATTTATTGAGCCAACACCACCTTTTAATTATGTTATCTATCTAAATGAATATGATTCATTTTCAATTCATTAATCTAACATTATATTAAGATGTGTTATTTTATTATTTTGGGGTTGGATTAATCTTGTGGGGGAGTCTTGGAAGGATTGAGAAAATATCCTCCCAATGAAGAACAAAATCTTCTCTCAATGAAGAATGCCCGTCTCCACCAAGGAACGATGATTCCGCCTTCTGCCTCTCTAACTGGGGAATGAAAGGGAAGAGGTCGCCCACGCAGAACATCACCAACGACGACGTCATCTCCTCCCTACATCAATGCAATGACGCCGCCTTCCCGCGACTCCACCGACCGAACACCAATTACAAGGTAGGGGTATTGAATTCTTGTACCCATTCTACATCGTTGAAATTATGATTTGATAACCAAATGATATCACAGTAACATGGGGAAATTCGGGCTGCACCGACATGGACGAAACTTCCCCTTTTTGATCTTGTTTGTGGTTGCCAATGGGAGCAGACAAGGGTGGTTGGTGTCGGGCCAGCCGCAAGGAGACCGGAAGCGCAAGAACGCCAGGTCAACAGAAAGGCGAGGCTCCCTCGTGCTGCACGGAGGAAGGTTGGGCTGTGGCGGAGGGGCGCGGTGCCGTCGCGCCGCGCCGATGGAGCATGACCGCAGCTTTAGGCCTCGGCGTACAGCGGAGAGCGGCTGGCTGAGCCGGCCGCTGGTGTGCGCCAGGTGGGACTCTATGGGTCCCACCATTAAAAGGGTCGATGCCTTGCACTGGCCATTTCGGTAGTCGGGGGGTGTAACACCCTCCCTTTACGTGGCTAGCGGGCCATCCGGGTGCCACACGGCAAGCCGGGTAGAGCCACATGGCCAGCAGGGAGCCGAAAGCCCTGCCGTGCCGGGCGCCCCACGGCCAGCCGGGCCGACCCACACGTCCAGCCACCCATCGCACGACCAGCCGGTCCAGGTGCCCGCGGCCGCGGGTCGTGCCGCCCTCAGTCCGGTCCACGCCTTCGAGTCGGGTTGCGGCTTCGGGCCGGGCCGTGCCTTCATGTCAGGCCACCCCTTAATGCCAGGCTGACCACTCTGGTTGGGCTGCATCCACGAACCAGGTCAGACCGTGATTTGTACCATGTCAGGCCGGGTCAATCCGACTGGTCCGGATCGGACCCGGACCTGCTATGCCCATTTACACATTTTATCCTGCATCTTGGGCTATGTGTGTCCAAACGATGAACAGACTACGACGATGGAATACTTGGAGTGAGAAGATTCTTTTGGAATACTCGACGTGAGGTTCCGATGCAGTTGGAGTATGGTCGGGTTGGCTCGAGCCTAAAATCCTAGTGGGCCCCGAGAATGGAAATGCTAATAACTCTCAGACTGGGAGTCTGATTGATGCACCGTCTATTGCATTGGGTTTTTTTTATGATAGATGGAACTATGAGATACATCAACTTAGGACTTCGTGACAGTTGATGTATCGTCACTTGGATCGAGGAGCAGACCCTCCCATAATCGAGACTGTTGTGTGCGAGAACCCTAGGGATGGATGAGATGATACTATACTATGATCCTTCGTGGGTTCGACAATGATGACTTCTATACCGAATTCCTCCATGGATTCGACAGTGATGACTCCTCTACTATAATGCTATGTTGGTTCAACGGGTCTGACTTTTGTTCCCAGATCCTGTGTGGGTCCGACCGAATAGCTGGTCCTATTTCTTATGTGGGTCCGACAGCTATGATGGTCCTGTATCTTGTGTGGGTCTGATAGCTCAGATGTATACATAATAGATGGTTCTATATCTTGTGTGGGTCCGAAAGCTTAGCTAGTCTTGTATCCTATGGGGGTCAGACAGCTTAGATGAATCAGTGACTAAATCTAATCATCACTATCACTCTACAAAAGATATATACCTGTGTGAGTTCAGTCTTGTCATTCAACCATTATCATCGAGGTGACTGAATTTACTTTTTTAGTGTACTGGTTTGTTCTTGGTCTTGAGTGTTGGATTCGGACTGTAACTGGTCACTTAAGTATACGTATGGGAATATATCTAAGTAGGGTTATTTGATTCTTCTTAATTGTATCTTTCTTCTTTGGTTTATACTTAGTGGATTTTGGGAGACCTTCGGGGGTCTCGGGGTCCCCTATAGAGTATAGTGATCAAGGCTGAGGGTGACAGACGAGAGGCTATTTGGAGCTGTACAATATGGGATGTACCTCAGGGACGGGTTGTTCGAGTTATATAACTACCCATCTGGTAGGATTTCCCTGTTGGACGATCCAAGAGTTGTTTTTACTTTTTATGTGTACTTGTTCCTGTTGTTCAGTTGGGTTTGTATACTGGCCCATTTACATTCAGCATTAACTTGGTATTCGGTTTTACATAGTGTTTTTCTTCCAGTTGAGTACTCTGATTGTGTGTGATTTCATTTTATAAAGGCAATGCCTTCCCAGCATAGGGATTTATGCCTTTGGTACTATTCTTCAGCCTTTGGCCTTTGGAAGACGGGCTTGGGGTAGTCACGACACGGGTTCCGAGGACGGGTCACGACAAATTGGTATCAGAGAAGTTGGTTCTACCGCAGAACATAGGACTCTGATCTATCTTACTGTGAAGCAATAGTGTTAAGAGTATTTAGTTCGGTTTTCAGTCTAGGGAGTCCAGTGTTGGTGCGGCGGCCAACGTATCCATACACCAGGACCCTGACATTTGATTTCCAACTCAGTACACGAAAACACTGATTCTAAGTATGTTTTCAAGAGTCTTCTTTGGGAACTCTTTGAGTCATCTAACCAGGTATAAATTATTGACTGTGGCGCACCTATTCCTTATCAGGATGCTGCTGGGCAGATAGCCAGCTCGGGTTTCTGAGAGAGTACATTATGACGGCCCACCGAGTGATGAGGCTCCGATTTAGGGCCCTCTTTCTATGTTGGCACAATTAGGTGGTGTACCAGCAACACCAACAACCATAGGGAAATAGATACCCCCAGCCACACTGGCCGATGGTGCACGCTGACTGAGCGCGTTTCACGAGTTCTAGCGGTAGAGGCCTCCGAGGTTTCGAGGAGAGACAGATTCCCAGACAACAGAGGAACGGTTGGAGGTGATTAATTGAGTTTTTCTCCTAGTTGAGACACTTATAGAGAAGATGATGATCTTAGATACTAATATTTTCTAGTGAGTGACCATGAGGATGGTGTGCATAGTGATGAAGTTTCGGTACATGGACGGTTTTTCCAAGATGGGAACTTTGGGCAGTGTGCCAACTATATCACTGCCTGTTGGTCAGCGGACACCACCAGTTTTATCGGTAGAGGAAACCTATAGGATGAGTGCCTTACCTGTGTCTCAGCACTAGATATCCCTCAAGTATTGAGGCAAGACTGATCCACAGGAGACTGAGGATTGGATTGAGGAGGTGGCTGAGAGTTTTCTAGAGATTATACATCTTCGGCAGGACGACGTGTCGGTAGCTGAGTGTTCATGGAGGCATATCGATCATTCCTTGTACTCGATGAATATGATACAATCATTGATTTAGAGCTTGAACCTCTGAGAGAGGTATGTTTAAGGATATCTAATCCAACATTTTTCCTCTATTTATTCCTACTTATGTTAGGGTGCTATAGAGAACCTTTGTGGTTGAATGTTCATTGGCTGAGCGGATACCACCAGTGAATGTTAGCAGATGGAGAGCCGGAAACTGGTGCTAGTCTCAGAGACATGATCATGTAGAATGTTTCGAGAATAGGAAGTGTTAAGGACAGATGAATCTTCATGGCAGAAGATGTGGAAGCAGAGCTAGGAGAGCAGCATAAGGTGGTGTACATTTCGACATCTTACAGTCACCCACCTTGTAGTCCCCGTCAGGCTCAGGATACTGGAGTGTAGGGGAAGAGAGTAGCAGCATGCGGTCAAGTAGTGTGACCCAAGGTCTCTAGGAATGATTCAAGGTATGATATGTGTCTAATACTAGCTGCCATATCAATAGACATAGATACGAACCATTCTTTCCTTCCACGAATCTTGTCCCATACCTAGAATTTATGGTTAAGCCACTGACTTGACTCTCACGTTTGGATATACCGTTGGGAGGAGACTCGATAATCACACATACGACGACGGTGTGATCTGTAACTTGAGGCGACGGTTTCCGTTGGAACCTCTTGGTGGAAGTGTCGAGGCCTCATGATATAAGTTTGGGTATGGACTGGGCAACCACATTTCATACATTGATTGACTGTATTAGGAAAAAAGGTTGTGGTTTATCTACAATGGTGGGATGAGGTTTTCCTTAGTGAAAAAAGGAAACCCATCCAGCACATGTTAAACTCATGAATAGGAGGTTACAACTGATCACTCACGAATCGGCTTTCCTTACCCTCATGGCTGCATGAACTTTGAGCTTTCAGTTCCAAACATGAGTGTCATAACATGGGGACATCTTTTCAAAATATGTTTCCAGGATACCCCCCCCCCACCATAGGGGGAGGGATGTCTTATTTAGATGGAGTTGTAGTAGATCCACAGAAGACTAAAGCGGTACTTGCTTGGGAGACACCCAAGATTGTGATGGAGGTACGGAATTTTCTAGATTTTGCTGGATACTATCGGAGATTAATTCTAGACTTCTCTAGAGATGGAGCAGCCTATCTGTAGTCTCATACAATCACTCCCCCGCTTCATTAGTAAGTCAGGGAGGCATAGCGTGGGGATGCTGACTGTGAGACACGACGTGCTCAGATATCCAAAGGACTGGAACCTAATGGATTTTCTGAAGGTGGGGAGCACGTCATCCCCTTTAGAGGACATACTTGGAACCAGTTGCACTTCTCGAGGAAGTGTTAAGAGAGTTCCACACAACTCCTCTAGTGGTACATATAAGAGTGGCCAAGATGTTTCAGGACCTCTGATGATGGCACTGGTGTCCAGGTATGAGGAAGGAAATAGTAGAGATTGTCTCTCGATGCCTCACTTGTCAATAAGTGAAGGTGGAGAACTAGGTTACAACAGGAATGGTTCAGCCCTTAGAGGTCCCAGAGTGAATGTGGAATGAGATATCCATGGATTTCGTGACGGGACTTCCACGTACTTCCAGAGGACACGACTCTATTTGGGTAATCATTGACTGACACACCAACTCGGCCAAATTCCTACAGACCAGAGAGGGTATGAGCTACCATGGAGAAGGTGCAGGTCATCCAAGAGCGGACGAAGACTGTACAGAGTAGATGAACATCATATGCTGACAAGAGACGGACACCTATAGAGTTTGAGGATGGCGACCACGTCTTTCTACGAGTCTCACCTCAATGAGGTCTACGGAGTTTTGGTCGAGACAGAAAGTTATCTCTGAGGTTTATCGGACTTCTCTAGGTACTCAGAAGAGTTGGAAAGGTGGATTACCTATTAGCTCTTCCACCTCGGTTGCACTGGGTCCACGACATCTTTTACGTATCCCAGGTGAGGAGATACGTGCATGACCCTTCCCACATCATCGGCCATGGAGAGTTGGACGTTGAAGATGTGGAGACTTTCACAAGGGTTCCAGTAGAGATAGAGATTCTACAATTGTGGGTCTTACGTGGATGGTGGATACCTCTGGTGTGTGTTCGTTTGCAACACGAGAAACCTTCAGGAGAGCTCATTGGAGTGGGAGGCTCAAATGGGTGCTCAGTACCCCCATTTGTTCCCTTAGTGTGAGTTGTAGCTTAAAGAAACGTAAAGACATGAGGTGGGGATAATTTAAAGACCTGGAAATTCCATTGATTTTTTTTCATAAATACATGGAAATTGTATAAGTCCTCAGTTTCTGATGGGGCATGATTCCGAAGCCTGGAGTGCTCGGAATGATCCGTCGATGTTTTGTTAAGCATAAATTAATGCGCCATAGCAGTTTTACTGAAAAGTGGAATAACTCTTAAATGGGTACTCAGATCAAAAGTATGAGGGAACCGTTGTGCTCAGGATGGCGGGTTTACCCTAGGCGCGACTTAAGTTTAGTAGGCACAGTCCTGCTGTAAGAAATCCCAAAAATTGCATAACCGTAAATTAAATAATTAAATAAATTATTTAATTTTTCAAATGATTATAACCCAAAAACGGTAGCTCAGATTAAAAATCTGAGACCACCGATGAACTTGTGAGGGATTTCTTTATTTAAGAAGATATTATCTTTGGCAGGCATGGGCCACCAGAAAAATTTAGTTTTTGGAGACAAATAAAATAATTAAGTAAAAATTATTTTATTGTAAAATTCATAACATCTAAACAGTAACTCGGATTATAAATCTAAGAATACTGTTGGGTTTTTTGGGGCGTGTTTCACTTAGGCAGAGCCTAACCTTGACCATCTTGGGTCAAGGGTGACTGATAATATTTTTCTCGAAGATTTGTTCGTGTACTTTCAGTATACTTACGAGCATGATTTTATATCTTTTGAACCAGTGCTCGGAATTGCAATTTGAGGCACCGTTGAACTCGCAGAACCAATATTCACTTAAGGAGAGCTTCAACGCAGTTGTGTTTAATCGAGGTTGGACGTTAATTTTTTGGGTTTCTAAATAAATTAAGTAAAAATATTTCAAGCATATTTTTATTTGAGTGGTAGATTAATCCTCTAAGGGGAGGTTGGAGGTGGGGTCCACCCACGCATAACCTCCCTTGGGAGGATATTATGTGGTGGGGCCTGTACGAGCTCAAACCCCCTTTTACCCCATGTGTTCTATATTAATGGGGGAAACTCCTCACTTCCCCCATAACTTGTTTGAGCCTCTTCACCTTCCCTCTCCAAATTTATTAAGCCAACACCACATTTTAATTAAGTGATGTAACTTAATGAATTTGAATCATTTTGAATTTATTATGCTAACATTATATTATGATGTGTTATTTTATTATTTTGGGATTGGCTTAATCTTTTGGTGAAGTCTTAGAATGATTGAGAAAATATCCTCCCAATGAAAAATGATATCTTCTCTCAATGAAGAATGCCCATCACCACCAAGGAATGATGACGTCGACTTCTCCCTCTCCAACCAGGTCAAGAAATTGAATATGCCACCTGCGAATAACATTGCCAACAATGATGTTATATCCTTACCAACGTCAACAGAATGACGCCACCTTCCCGCTACTCTTCCAAGAGAACACTGATTACATGGTAGGGGTTTTGAATTATTTTACCCATTCTACGTCATTGAAATTATGGTTTGACAACCAAATGATATAATCGTAACATGGGGAAATTTTTACCACACCAACACGGCCGACAATTCCCCTTTTTGATCTTGTTTGGAGTTACCGATGGTAGTGGACATCGGCGGGCGACGTCGGGCTGGCTGTGAGAAGACCGGGAGTGCAAGACCACCGGGTCCCCGGAAAGGCGTGACACCGTCGTGCCGTGTGGGGGAAAGCCAGGCCACGGCCAAGCAGGGCCGCGGTGGATGGGTGCGGTGTCGGCGGGTCGTGTCGGGGCTATAGGAGGTCATGGCCATGGCAGGCCATGGCGGAGCAGTGCAGCGCCGTCGCACCGCACAGGTGGAGTAAGACTGAGGCCTTAGGCCGCGACGGACAGCAGAGAGCAGCTGGCTGAGCCGGCCACCGATGCGCACCAGGCGGGACACTACAGGTCCCATGGTTTTCAGGTCCGACACATTTTGCTGGCCATTTCAAGAGCTGGGGGGTGTAACACTACACACCCCCTTTTACGTGGCTAGCTGGCCCGCTGGGCCGTCTAGTCGGGCGCGACACGGCCGGCCGAGCTGGGTGCCTAATGGCTAGCTGGGCCTAGCCACACGGCCGGCCAGGTGCCACACGGCCATTCGAGCTAGGTTCCCCAAGCCCATTCAGGCCACACCACACACCTCTCCAGGTGCTGCATGACCAGCCGGGCTGGGCGCCACACGGCCACCGGCCTTGCCACCCTCAGGCTGGGCCGCGCCATTTCGTCGGGTCGTGCCTTTGGGCCGGGCCACGCCTTTGGGCTGGGAAGCCCCTTCGGTCCAGGCCAACCACTTGGGGCGAAAAACGTCGATGAACTGTTTCAGACCCCAGTTCAGAACAGGTTGGGCCGGGTCAGTCTAACTAGGTCTGACCGAACTCGGACCCGCTACGACCATTTACACCTTTTAGTCTGCATCTTGGGATATGGGTGTCTAAAAGACGAACCGACTATGGATATGGAATTCATGGAGTGAGATGATTTTTTTTGGCATACTCTACTTGATTTTCAGACACAGTTGGAGTATGGTTGGGTAGGTTTCTGCCTAAAAATCAACCGGGCCCCTGGAACGGAAATGCCAATAACTCTCAGACCAAGTGTCTGATTGAAGCATTGCCTATCGCATTGGGTTCCTTATGATGAGACCAAACTACAGGACACATCGACTTAGTACATCATGATAGTTGATGTATCGACACTTGGATCGAGGAACGGAGCCCCCCCCACACCCCGGAATCTATTAGGCTGTGTGTGGGAACCCTGGGGCTGGCTACGACGATACTGTACCAGGATCCTCCGTGGGTTCGACAGTGATTAATTCTGTACCGGAATCCTTCGTGGATTCGACAGTGATGACTTCTGTATAGGAATCCTCCGTCGGTTTGACAGTTATGACTTTTTTTCCAAGATCCTTTGTGGGTCCGTCTGAATAGCTGGTCTAGTATCATGTGTGGGTCCGACAGCTTAGCTGGTCTTGTATCCTGTGTGGGTCCGATATATTAGATGTAGACAGAATAGGTGGTCCTGTATATTTTTTGGGTCCAACAGCCTAGCGGGTCCAATATCATGGGTGGTTCCGACAGATTAGATGAATATGTGACTACAACTGATCATCTTTATCACTCTAAAAAATATGTATACCTATGTGAGCTGAGTCTTGTCTTTCATCCATTATCATCAAGGTGATTGAATTTACTTCCTTTGTGGACTTGTTTGTGCTTTGACTCGAGAGTTGGAGTCAGACTATGAATGGTAACATAGGTATATGCATTGTCATATACCTAAGTAGGGTTGGGTGATACTTTGTAATTGTATCTTCTTATTTGGTTTATCCTTAATGGATTCTGGGAGACCTTCAGGGGTCTCAGGGTCCCCTACTGAATATTATTTTACTCACCACTGCACGGGCTTCGCCTGCAGCTTGTTGTGTTCTATGTAGATGAAGGACAATAGTGTTCGAGTTTGAGGGTGACGGACAGGAGGCTGCTCAGAGCTGGACTAAACGGGACATAACTCAGGGACGATTTGTTCGAGTTCTGTACCTACCCATTAGGTTGGATTTCCACAGTGGATGATCCAGGAGCTGTTTTTCCTTTTTTACTTGTACATTTTCATGTTGTTCAGTTGGGTTTGTATACTGGCCCATTTACACTCAGCACTACCTTTCTATTCAGTTTTACTTAGTGTTTTGATTCTAGGTGTGTACTCTGATTGTGTGTGATTTCTTTTTATAAATGCAATTCTTTCCCAGCATAGGGATTTACACCTTCGGTTCTAGTCGCCATCCCATAGCCTATTTATTGTGGGATTGGGGTAGTCACATCACAGGTTCCGAGGATGGGTCATGACATAAGGAATATCTAAATCTAATATACAATAGAAAATATAAAGGAATCAGTATTTCAAATGTAGGGTATGATAATGAAGTGGTGAAAGGTTCACTTATCATCCTCTCTAGAACAAAAAATTCCTTATTTAATTTTGTCATTATGACAACTCTTTTATATATGAATAACCTGATAATGGTATCACATTATCACATAACTTGTTACATGTTGATTTAAAAACAAAATCACTTAACTTTTTGATGATTTTATATAATGTTAATGATTTATCTACAATTAAAGATTGTTGAAATATGCTTCCAATAAATTTCATTATCCTATAACTATTTCAATTTTATTTTATTTTGGACATTCATTAGATATCATTACATAGATACTATATAATTTATATTTGAATGGAAATAACATTTCTAATTAAAAACTAAACTATGATCATTTATCATTTTTATGAGAAATCTAAAAAATGTATAGAAATTAATTCCAATATATTGGTCTTAATTCCCATTAAAATTTGGAATTTATTTAAGATGGACGGGGAGAAACTCAACATCAATGATATGACTATTATATAGTGGTTTGTTGATGTATTTATAAAATATTTTTATAGATATAATATGAATCATAATTATGAGTATTCAATAGAATGTATACCATGTGTTAATACAATTTAAAATACATGAAATAGAATTTTCTATATTTAGTTATAATAATCGAAGAAGAAAATGTCGGGGAATATAGAAAAGGGATTCATTTAACCATGTTTTCCCCCATTTAAGTGCACACACATATTTTTCTGTAAGAATTATGTATGAATTAAAATATTAATTTATTGTCAAGTTTATATAAGTATCATAATTGAGAATAATTATCCTCTACCCTATATTGATTATTTATTCGATCAATTTTTAGGAGATCAATATTTTTCCATCATTGATCAATGATCATGATACTATTATTTTAGGGTAAAAATATAATACATAATAATTAAAACCTTACTTGTGATTTATGGATTGAAATCATTTAGACTAATACCATTTTTTTCTTATTCATTCTCCATCCATTTTTAAAATTTTAATGAATAGATTCTATAGTGAATAACTTGATAATTTTCTGTTTTATATAGAGAAGATGTTTTTTTTATATTCAAAGAGAAACAAATTTAATAATGATCATATGAAAACATTTATAAACACTCTATGGAATTATAATTTGACTGAAAAAATTTACCAAGTGTGAATTTTTACAACATAATGTTTCATTTCTCATTCTAATAATCATTATCAAGGGTATATCAGTGGATTGATTCAAGATGGTATATTTTAAACATTATCCCAGAACAAGAATTGTGAATATGATATATAGTTTCTGACGATGAGATAGATATTATTGAATCTTGTAAATGATTTATCAATGTAATGTAACAAAATCACCATATTATATAAGAATAGAATCTGGATTATTTAGGTAGATTAGTGTGTTGAAAATTTGTTTGAACTGAATAAATGTTTGGTTGGTGATCATTTTCAACGAATACCCTATAATAGTGAAGGGTTTTATATTTTTATTGATATATTTTATTAGGGGATGTGATGTGTTCTTCTAAAAAATTATGTATTGATAGATTTTGTTTCACTCCTGTGGGCATTTAAAAAGAAAAATTACTCAACACGTGGTTTGGAGTTAGTAGATAAATTCTATACATAACTGATATAGAAGAATCATATTTTTAAATAAAGGAATTAAATATATACATATAATAAATTATTAAACTATATATTCACCCATTAAGAGATGAATATGAGCCAAAGATGATTTTTTGATTTCAATAATGATTAAGAATTATAAATACAATACCATCCTGCAAAAGAGAATACTGTGGCTAATGATTTGAGTTTAATGGATCAATCTACCATATCTATAGGGAGAATTGCAAAGAATTCAATATTTAGGGATTTTCAAGTGATAAACCATGAAGTATCGGGGGAAAGGGTCGACCATAACTTGAAAAAGTGATTGTCAACCTATATATCCATGTGAATATTAATTTTTAGAAATATGAGGTTGTAGAGTAGAAAACGATGTTGAGTAATTTTTTTGAGTTAAAACATTATTTTAATTGAATGATATACTTCTGGAAACCAATATTTGATAATTAAATACCAGAATTGAAGGATTAGTTATTGAAATAAACTCAAATCTCATTAGAATAAATTTATCCTAAATGTATGCATATTTGAAGAGATAATAAATATTATTTCTTCTTGGACAACATTAAGAGATATATTTTGGAGTATGTATATGAAGGCTTGAATTTTTTTCATAAATTACTAAGAGATATATTTCAATGGAGATGTTACAACCATTACCCATAGAATAATTTCCCTAGAAAAACATCAACATGGATTTTTCTATCTTACTCCCCAAAAAGTCAATAGGGAAAAAAATTTAGGTTTTATTCTATAGCCATATAAGGCAATCACAAGGGATTTATATTAGAAAATATTCTCTCATGATTATATTTCTATAATATTATTATGAAATTTTTAATGTTTCATGGAGTACCAAATCTTATTTCAACTTATCACGATCAAAGGTTTATCTGGAATTGTTTTTGAAGTCTCTAGTATACTCAAGATAGAGTGCTTTGTTAAAGTACTCATTATCATCCTCGAACATATGATTCTTTTGAGATTAAAATTCAAAGTCTAAAGATATGTTGAGATATTTTTATCTATATTTTAAAGGTGAAAGATTATCCCATGTTATATTGGTCCCTTATATATTTTTGATTGATTATGTATTATAGGTTATCATTTAGAACTTCCTCTAAAGATAGCTTATGTTCAGAATGTCTTCCATGTATCTCTATTACTGAAGTACATATCTGATAATTTACATGTATTAATCTCAAAGGGTTTACCACTATATTATGGTGAATGGAATGAAGAAAAACAATCATAAACCATGTATTATTGATATAATGTTTTATAGAAAAAGGCGACTCACATGGTTAGAGTTATCTAAAGGAATATGTAATTTATAGATGCTACATGGGAACCTAAGGATGTGATGAATAAAATATTTAATCATTTATTTATTTTATAGTGATAAAATATTATGTGAAAAAATAATTTTATGAATGTTAAAACATAACATCAAATTATTTTAAATGGATAACATTTGAAATTAACTTGAGGTAGTCGATGGATTACTTTACAAACAACCCCCTGTTGAAATATATAGTTATACTGAAACCATTTATAATTGGGTCATTAAATAAACATGTGTGAAAATTATGGAAAAAAGATGAATAATATTTATAAATTTTTAATATTATTAAAAATTATTCCTTAAATCTAAATAAATATGCAATAAATTTTTAGTAAAGTTAATGTACGCTTTAAAATTTTATTTTTCCAAAAAATTATTTTATAGAATTTTCCCGAGGGAAAATATAATTATTTTATACCGTTTTATAATATTATATTTGGAAATTGAATATATTCTTTTAAATAATTATTTATATTTCATCAAATGGGGAATCTTTTAGGATTTTTGTAAAAATATTTATTTTCCGTGGATCGTGAAAATACTATATTTTGTAAAAAATTAATTTTAATTCCTTAAATCAAGTAATTTAAATGCAGCATTATAATGTTGTTTTCATCATAATGTAACATATGTCTTAATTATTTATATATAATATAATTAATTTCCCATTAAAAAAATTATACTTTATTTTGTAATTAGTTTTTTTTGGGATTAAAAATATTTCTAAAAATATTTCTATATGAAGAATGTATTTTTATCAATATAAATAAAATTTATCTTTATTTATTGTTATTTGTAATTAAATATACATATATTATTATATGAAATATTTTAACCTTGATTTGATGTATTTTAAAAGTAAATCCATTAATGTGAATTCAATATTAAGAATATATAATAATTTTTCTAGAAATGGGTTTTCAATATTTTTTGTGTTCTTATTTGTAATTAAATTTTAAAACATATATAAATTGAATATTAAAAAAATTATTTTTTACAATATAATTAACATAATTTAACTGGTTTGACTTATATTTTGGTTACAAAAAATAGAAAATCTAAAAAACTTTTATTACCACGGATAAGGTTGAAACGAGATTTCTATGGGGTTGAACTAATACATAAGTTTAAGAATTAAAATAAAAAGAGGAGAAATTATTATTGGTTGACTATATTTCAACATTATATTCAAATCATTAGTTAGTTTTTCATGTTTCTCATTAAATTGACTATATATTATTGAAATATTTTATATAACTCCATATGTAACCCACCAGATACATATAAAATAGAAACAATTATCCTCTCATTTTCACATATTTGTTCATGATAGATTGGATAATACCCACCTCTAATGTGATTACTTGATTTATTAAATTTATTTACGATCACTCGGTGTTATATTAATACTAATCATTTAAGGATTATGTTTTATGCCAAGGGAGGTTCCTGAAAGAGGAGGTATAAATATTAACTAAACTTCTTCCATTTTATTTCTTCATCCACCTTCTTCAGATATTATTTTCTCTAATAATAATATTAATTTTGTATAGTTAATAGATTTATATATAATTATGATGATACAACAACTATTTTCTTACTATTATCCATCAAATCAGAAATGAAAGTGGTCATTATAATGAATATTATCGGATAAACAATGAAAATGAGAATAAATAATCTAAAAGGGTAAAAAGTAATTCATTATATAAGAACATGAGCATAATTACAAAAGGAAATACATGATCATAAAAAATGAGTCATAACATTGAAATTTGGATACAATATAATCTTGATTTATTCATAATTATATCACCACTCTTCATCAATAAGGTATTGTAAAATAAAATTTACAAATTTTTTACCCATTGAATCCTAAAACATTACCAATTCATATAACCAAGGAATCATGAAATATATATATCAAGAGAATAATTCTTTACCCAATTCATTGGAGTAGTATTAAAGTGCACCCTTCATTCATATATCATTATGTGTGCCACATCAATCATATAAAATAATAATGGATTTCATCATTATAATCCCACATTTATGGAATGTGGCTCTCACACTTGTATGTCACCAACTAATTAAGGGTAGTTATATATATGTGAATAAAATAGAATGAAAGTGGGGTTTTTTATTCAAAACATGAAATAATGGAATGGAAAATATTTGTGGATTTTGGAAGCATTACGTCTAGAAAAATGGGATTTTTGAATTGGATTAAAAATATAAAAGGGAAGTTACTGATATTTGAGTAATAATTATTATATTAAAGGATTTAATATAAAAAATGGGAGCATAATCATATGTTAATTAAAAGCTTTAAAACAATGGATGACCTTGAACTAAAAATTCGATGGAGAGAATCACTTATCATTCTTTATATCTTCTAAAAGATTGTAATGCAATCTAGGGGACTTTAAAAACTCATTGGACTGGATTTAGATATGTATAGGGCGAGTATCTTCTTCATGAAAGGGGTTTGGATTGGTTAGGAATGTTTTGGGGTGAGATTCCATTTTATAATAATGTAATTACATTCTTGTAAATATAACATACTAAAATAATGAGATGATATGTGAAAAAAAGGACAATAATGGATGTTTCGATGATATATATTCTAGAATCCCTCAAATCATTATTCACACACATTGTATCAATATTTTATCATTTCTTTAACTCTATGATTGTTCACATTCAACTTTTTATGTTTTTGTCGTGGTAACATATATTTAACCATGTAATTATATTTTAATGAAAAAAATAATATAGGTATCATTATATAATTATAATCTAATAATTTCAATTTTAAATTATGAATTTTTAAATTAAATTTATAAAAGATAAAAATTTTAATTTTATCATTGTCGCTTGAAACATAAAAAATCCCATTTCTAGAAAATGTCTATTTTTTAAATTAAAATTTATCTCTATGATAAATCGTTCAATTAAAATTTATTTAATAATATAAATTGGTAAAAAAATACCATAAATATGTTTTATGTTGATCTAAAATTAATACAAAACAAATATTTATCAAAAAAACGTAAATTAAAAGAAACATCAAAAAACAAATTCTCTTATTGGAAAATATTAATTTAGATAAATAAATTTTTTAAAAACGATTTAAAAATTTATAATTGTATTTAGAAATTTATTTTCTACACCATAGGTAAATAATTTATGATGAATAATATTTGATAAATTTTTATGTTATACAAAAATCAATAAGTAGTCAAAAACACTATTGTTTTAAAAAAAACTATATTTTTAACAATTTAATAAGAAACAATTATTACCTAAAAATTTAGAAAAAATTGTACTAAAATAATTTTTAAAATTTTCTTTCAATGTATATTAATATTACAAAAATTTTATTGTAAAATTAATAACATAATTATTTATATGAAAATATAAAAAATAAATAAAAACAATTTGTAATTAAAAATATATGTTTTTGAACAATACGTGTTCATATTATTATTCCATAGAAATATCTAATTTATTTATTTTATGTACTATAGATCCCATATTTCAATATAATATATTATATTAATAATCTTTTATAATTGTGTGATATATTTTATTAACACTTTAAACATATATTGGAGAGTGAGAAATTATTTTTAATATTAGACCATGCTATTTATTTATCCTCTAAATGTAATAACTTTATAATTGATTATTATCGTTTGATGTAATATATATTTATTTATGTTTGATGAAATTATTAATTTCTAAATAATATTACATGAATTCTTTTTAGTTTAGTGTTTCATTATAAATAATATGTGAACATAATTTTTATATAATGGAATATTATGTAGTAAAATCAGGGAGCATTACATCCACCCCCACAAAAACGAATTCTGTCCTCAAAATTGTAATTACTAATCAGTAATTATATATTTAAGGATTTACATAATATAAAAATGTCGTATGATATAATTTCAATATTTATATAAAACATATTACCTTAGGATGTATGTATGTTTCTTTATAATAGGATTATTAATAATATTTTTCTTTCTTTCAACCATTTGATCCAATGGTATTTCATTGTTTAGTTTCATGGCCCACATTATATATTTTCCTTCAAATAGAGTGTTCATATACATAATTTAATTAATATAAAATTATTATTTAGTATGAAATGTGATCTACATATTCTGAATAATTTTTTCCTCTAACTATAGAGAACTAATAAATTATTATAAATTTTTCTAGGAGAGGTAAAAATTGATTTTAACAATCAATTTTCCTATAAACATTAAACTGCGATTCATAATCATACCCCTATAAATATTTATTAAAAGAAATATTCATCTAATTATCTTGAATATGATTTAAAATCTTTTTTAAACATTTTAGGTACAAAGGAGTATGTTGAATTAGAAATAAATACAAAATTTAAGATTATAGAGCAGATGCTCAAATTTACTCACTCTAAATCATTTTCATAACTCACTTTGGTAGTTTTTTTGTATATGATTCCCATTGTTTCCTTGTACTGAAAAATATATAATATATATCATTCTTTTTATCCCATATATTTGGGAATTGACTTGGTTAATTCCCATGTTTCCTACATTTATGATATTGAATTTTTCGTGGTTGTATATAACAAAATCATATTCCTTTCACTACTATAACTACACTCCCCATATTTCCATAGAAACTATTAACTATATTTTATCCATTAACACAATTAAAACATATTTCCCTCATTTGAGACATTTATCTAGTGGTTTGATTACAAATGTTTTAAAATATGAAAATTGATTCCCCCTTTGATCATAATTTTCATCACCTAAAATTCTATTACTCTCCTTGATTATCTAATTTGGATTAGTTGGGAAATAAACTATTTAAAATTTTTTAATAATTATTATTTTTACTTGGTGTAAAAAAATAATATAATTTTTCACTTCAATTATTATCCCATTTTTTTGGTCATTAGGATAATTTTTCATTATCTGTGATATCTGTTATTAACATCAGTTCTTCGAGCATCAATCGATACTAAAACCATAAGAATATAATAAGAGTGATAAAAAACATATGATTATTATTGTAGGATAGTTATATGATAGTTTTAAATATAAAAATTATTATTCAATGAAATTTTCAATTAGCTATCAATTCAAACTTAATCACCCTTTGTTCTATCTAGGTTTCTTTATATTTCATTCTCATATATTACATAAAATAATTCCTTAACATAATTAATATTTCATATTTATATTGAAATAGAATGTGGATAACAATGAAATATTCCCCCAAACTATATATCCAATTTTGTAGCCTCAGTTATACTCATCATACACCATATTGAAGATTTAATCAATAGCCGACTGGATATTTTTGGAATGATTTCTACTATTTTTATAAGATCAACTATTATATCCACTTTTTTGTATAAGAATGTGATTTGCTTTATAAGAAGCCACATTATCTATAGTACCCCAATCTTTAATGATTCTTTCATATACATATACTTCTAATATGTGTTTTCAATAAGGTTTATTAGTCATAATGACTCAGTGTGACTGATTATATTATGATTCCAAATATAATAGCCTAGAATTTCATACATTGTTTTTAACATAATTCCCTATAAAAATAAATACATTAATCATTTAAATTTGAAACATTATTTGTTTACTATATTGGAAACTAGATATATAGTACTTCGAAAAAATACATCACATAATAAAACATAAAAATTTTGTAAATGTATTCAAATACTTATTTGTTACCCTGAAATTTATCACCTACTACATAATATTTCATAAAGAAATTTTTTAGATGAAATGGTTGATCTTAAAACCTAATATGTGATATAAAATCAAAGAGATCATAAATTTATATCATGGGTGAATATTAAGACAAAATATAAGAAAATGAACATAAGTGAATGACACATAACTTGGTCATATGTATATATTTAATAATATTGGGATGTTTTGTAAAAAATTATTTTTCATTCAAAGGTATATCATCGATGTTCACCTCTATGTTGATATAAAAGAACATAAATATGGTTTTGACCCTACAATCCTAAAACATTACAATGTAATAATTTTAAGTTGACATAAACATTTCTTATCTGGAGTTAATTCTTTTGAAATGCATTAGTGTATTATTAGAGAGATCCATTTATTATGTCAAACATTATGTCTTCCACATCGATCACATAAAATTATAATGTATTTCATAATTTTAATGCCATGAATGATGATTTTTTATTTCATAGATAGAAGTACCCTATAAATAAAGGATAGTTATATATAAGGTAATAATGTATAATTAAAATAGGGTTGGTTATCCACAACGTTATTTAATGGAATAGAAAATAAATGAGTGTTTTTAATAGTATGATGGCTATGAAAATTGGGTTGGTTAATGGGTTTAATGAGAGTCAATGGGAGTCAATAATCACTATATAATCATTTCGATAGTATTGTTTTTATTTTGAACGCATAGGAGAATAGTCAAATGGAAATCAAAAGGATTATACAAAAGGATGTGCATATAATGAAATTTAGAGGTAAAAAATCCCCCGCATTGATTGGTAGCTTCTAAATGATTGATAAGGGATCCATTAGACATTATAAAAAACATTAGAGGGACATAAAGAGGAATTTTGAGACTAAATTCATGCTAAAATGGTTCTAAATTGGTGATGATTGTGGTGGGGTGTTCTTCCTATATATATTAAGGGAAATAATTTATTATCAATGAAAATTCATAACATAAAGTTAGAAAATGTTTTAGATAGAATATGAATCAAAAATGAAAAATAATAGAGCAGGGTAAGATAAAATGTAAATAATACATAAAAAATATCATTAATTTTTAATAAACATGATTTTAAATTAACTTACTCCTATATTTTTCAAAGATAATATTTATTGTTTTTATAGTTGTATTTTGATTTTATATAATTAATTTTAATCTAATTCTCAATAATATTATGTTAGTCATTAAAAAATAAATAAATAACTAATGAAACAAATTAAAATAAATTTTATTAGATAAATTTTATTTGTGTAATAAGGATTAATTTAAATAATATCGCGTGAAATTAGTAAAAATACTTATTTTGATAAAATACACTTTTAATCATTATATTTTTGTATTGTACAAAATTATATATTTATTTCATTTTCATGATATAAAATTTATACAATTTACCAAATAAATATTATTTGGATATTAATTTAAGATAAAAATTATTTTTTAAAAAACAAAATTTATTTAAATTGATTGAGAAAAATAGTTTCTTTTTTAGAAATATATTAATTAGTTTAATAAAATGATAGATATAAATTTTATAACATTAAAAATTTATTAAAAAATTTGTTCTTTCTTTGTATAGATACATCTTTGATCATGAAGAATATATTATAAGTATTTAATTTTAACCTTTTTTTCAAAAGATTCATAACCAGTATGGTTTTAGAAAATAATGTATTCTTCAATACTCAATAAAAAAATTATTCTAGTAAATTTTAAAAAATTTAATATTTTCTTAATTTTAAAATAAAAAAATATAAACTTTTAAACTTTTATTTAATTAAAATTATAATATTTTTAAATTTAAAATTTAACTCAAAAAAATTATAAATAAAACATTTTTTTATTTAATGAATATCTATTGGAAAATTATGTATTCTAAAAATTATTTTATAGAAATATATTAACTAAGTAGTTTAAATAGAGGATTTCATGTATTTTAAAATTATACATTTTCATAATAATTATATAAATGTTTTTCATATAATATTTTAATATTGTAAATAGTTTTTTGAGAGAGAAATATTTATTAATAACTCATATTAACTATTTATACAATAAATGTGAAATATTTTTTATTTTCTATTATATTTAAATTTGAAAGATATAATACAAAAGTGATAATTTGTTAATAATGTCCATCTCATATTCAATAACCATTTTTAATTTTTTTATGTAAAAGTATTTTGGCCAAATTTCTATTTAAAGAAAAATTATTTATCAAACTTGTATGGTGATACATATAAGGTTTACCTCTAAAATATTTATATATAACACCAAGATAAACATATCTTAAATAGTTCAATAATATCATCATTTGGTTAAAACATATCAGAAATAGTCTCAAAAATCTATGAGCTATAAGTTTACTGTTTTATATATTAGACACATTAACAACATAATATAAAATCTGTTTCATTTAATAAACTTCACTATACTCCCTTAAAAAATTTCCTTTAAATATAATTTTCATCGTAACATGGTTAATGGGGAGCATAGAATGTTGTGAGATCAATTTCATAGAATGGAAAACAAATCAACATGTCGTCAAGAGTTAGACTATGTGAATATGATAAAATATGGTTATGTGAGAAATTTATTATAAATAAGAATATGGATAAATAAGAGTTTTTTATATGTCATTCAAAAATTAAAAGTATTCTAAAATTTAAAAACATATACCAAAGTAAATGTATGCAGAATGATGAAACATTAAATATGATTCAGAGATCATAATCATTGGAAAACTATTATGAAAATCTATGTGGCATAAACATAAGAATACAAACCATAATTCCATGACACACTCCAAGCAATTCATCAAATAGTGGGATTGGGCTAACCACCCATATACTTTATTAGGAATAAGTTAATCCTCCCATGTATCATTGTGGTTTGGATAAAAGCTTTTGTGTAACCATTTGGCTTGGGTACAATCTTCTTGTTTACCCTTTGTCTTAGAAAAACTCCCATTAAAATCCTATTCTATTGATAGAAATCCTCTTTTATACCCTTTTTCTTAGGATAAAACCACGTTTGTATCCTATGACATGGGATAAATCAACCAGTGTTCCCTTTTAAACACATTAAACATAATCATAAACAAAATTCATTGGAGGTTCACATAAGACCCCACCAATCATCATCCATATATACATGTTAATGTTAAAATCAGTTATAAACATATCTTCAAAACACAATGGACTAATTAATGGGTATGAGAAACAATCAAAAACAATTACATAATATAAACTTAAAGAACATGGAATTAAAAAAGAAAAATTTCTAAATGGAATCATATCATAGTAAAATATATATGCTAATTGAAACAGCACCTCATTAGAGATTAAAATGACTGAAAAATAGAAGTGGAAATATGAAATTTATATAAAAAACCCTTAAATGTTTTTATAAATTATCAATTTAAAATCAATTTCAAAAAATCATTCTCAAGGGAAATAGAAAAAAAACTAAAACATTACTTTGAATATTTCCAAAAATAAGATATATATATATATATATATATATATATATTATTGAAAAATGTATAGTGGTAAGTAAATATATTATTTTAAATGAATGTGGACATTAAAAATATTTTAAAAATTGTTTTTCAATATTAAACATCGTTAAAAGGATAAAAAATATTTCTCTAAAATGAATATATGGGTGTCAAATTATAATAGGAGATAATATAAAATTGTCTTTCTATTAGTTGAATCAAATTATTTTTGGAAACCAAAAACATTGATATGGAGGGATAATTAATTACAAATGGGAATTATTCCTAAAATAAATGAATTTTCACAAATCAATAGAATCATGTGGGAAATATACACTACTGTGAAACATGATTTCCACAAAAAAGTGGGTGGGAAAAAACATCGTCATATGTTAGAATAGATCAATATTGAATGGTTTTAAACAATAAAAAGTGATTATAACCCAAAAATTATTTGAGTCATGAAAATCACTCAGAATAAGAGGATTATATAAAACAAAATCCTCTATAAAGGGTGTAACTCAAGTTGAACATCAATTACCATTAATAAAATGTAACAGATGACATAATATCTCAAATATATAGTCTATGAACCGCATAAATGATATTAGGGTAATAATTAAAAACATTTCATAAGGAGATAAATTTTAGAAAACCCCCTTAAATCCTTTGTATCTTTTGAATAAAAATCCCATGACGGTTAAAAAACAAGAAAACAATGAACATCATGATATATAAGATATTTAATCTAAAATATGTCCAGGGGAGGTATTTAAACAATTTAAAATAAATAGTTGTTTATAAAATAAACATGTATCAATGAATTGTATTTTTAGATAAAGACCTACTGTATTTGGAAATCTTCATATCAAAATTAATTGGAGATTTGAAAATATTATTGTTTTGAAAGTAAAGTGCATTAAATCATAATGAATTATAATATAAATTATTGGAATTTATGAACAAAATAAAAAATATTAATTTGTGGATAACCATAAAACATGTCTTAATGAGGAGATGTTGATATTAAAAAACTAATACCTTGTTTCTGAAGTTAGTTTATCACACTCTAAACTCAAGGGAGTCTTTATTTTTGTGTATAATATTACAAGAAATTTAAGAGAAAAGTATAACTATTATTGAAAATGGGATTATTTTTTTGGGGGATGGTTCTATATAGGGTTCAATTATTGAGTTTAACATACTAAATTAATGGTTAATTGCATCTTTGAAGTGTAGAAGTGGAAACCTTTTATAAGAGAATAAATGGTGTAGTTTTGGAAATATTAATAAATTTTCAATAATGTAATGAAACTATACATGTTTTAATGGATAAAAAGTGGAAAAATATGTTTTAGGGAGAGGATAATGTCATAAATCATCTATTAAATTAAATTTGAGACCTGATAAAAGTGATTTAATTAATTGTTTTCTTTACTTTTATCAGTTTATTGAAATTAACATTTTCCATGGTGATTAATTTTTTTAAAAAATAATTACCAGTAATGACAAATAATAATAAAGGGTTATTTTAACTAATTTGAACATATTGATTTTATATTTGAATATTATTTTAACTTATAAAATTTATAATTTTTTTAATATATAATTTTAAAATAATCACACAAAATCAAAAAAAACATTTTTTAGAATAATATAATTTTAAATAATTAAATAAATGTAATTAATAATATTATCTTGGATAATAATTCCAATATCACACATTTATTAATAATAAAACAATTAAAATGAATGAGGAATAAAATTTAATGAAAAATTTAATTTCGCCATCTAAACTCTAAAATATTTGAAATGAATGAAATCATTTGTTTTAAATCATTGATTTAATTTATGTTTAAAAGAAATTATTTATAGAATTAGGTTAAAATAGATTATTTTAAAATAAATAATTATATTCTGTAATAAAATAATTTCTATTTATTTTTAAAAAAAATTGTGGGTTAATTTCATATAATCATAATTTTAAAATAAATTATTTATACCAAAATCTTATTTTTGATTTAAAAGGTAAACCATTTTGAAAATTTTAAAAAGTATACTAATAAAAGTTTTATGTGAGTAATTCAAAAATTCATTTTATTTTAGAAAATTTAATTTCAAATATTTTTAAATTTTCATTTCAAATTATACACAAAATAAAAAGAAATTATATTTTATAGAAAACAATATGTTTCCTATATTAACTCATATTAATTATTATATGTATAACTAATTAATTGTATAATATATTAATATTTATTATAAATTTATTAATAACATTCGATTACTTTTTTATGGTTATTTGTATTGGTTGTATAATTTTAAATGAGTTATAGAACATAGTTTTTATTATAAAGGATTCAGAATCATGGGTATTCACATTCTTCCCCATTAAATTAATCATATCATCATAATTTTAATAGAAAAATAATAAAAAAAATAGTTCATAGTATCCATCGGATTGATATGACTTGAGAGAAAATTTACACTGTGGAATCAACCTAAATAATTTAGGCGTGATTAAAAAACTAATTTATTCCTTCATAAGAAGCTTATCCAAATAATGATTTTCTTTATCACCATTTGAGATAAAAAAACTATCTTGTTTTGTATCATAACATATATTATATAATTAGTTTTCAAAGAGGGTTTATAGAAATCTTGTAATTGATATATAATTATAAGTTGATTTCAAGTATCAATTTTTTCTTTCTTATTCACACAATGGATGTGGAATCCTTGTAAAGAGAGTTATTCATTTCCAAAAAATCACATTAAATAATCCTTAAAGTAGAATTAATATTTTTTATTTGAAAATATTATCATAAATATTACACTAGAACATAATTATAAAAATATAAGATAATTTAACATCATTAGGGTGTTGATTTGATGATTTATTAAAAAATCATAGGAATACTCGTCTATATGGAATTATATTCCTATTTCACATCCACATGTCAAGAGTAAAGGGAAAGACTATCTTTTAACCTTCAATTTCATGGAATATTTCCAGAAGTAAAGATAAAAAATATTTACCTTGGTTTACTATTTTACACGATTGATACGGTTGGTTATACTTATTCATTGTTGAGTTAGGGAATCATTTTGAAGAATACCCAATCTCTAGAAATTTGAGGCACTGTACATTATTTACAACTATTTCATTGATAATATTTTTTTATCTAAGCTCAACAATCTTGAGAACAATATCAAATCCTTCAACACTTAAAACACTTTAGTTTTCTTATAAGACTTTCTCTTTGTTTCTTCTTCCCATATTTACATAATATTGGAAGTTTGATATTTTTTCCTTCATCATCTTCGAATCATTATCTTGTATAAAACTTTAACCTTTTTATTCTTTGGAAATTTCATATATTATTAATGAATCATGTTATTATTCATAACTCAGTTTACTTGAGTGATCATAAACATAGTGGATTTACGGAAATATTCTAAACTACATGGTTTCACATTATTATATTTTACATCAAATACATTATTTAATTGGTTTCTATATTCTAAAAGCATTTCAAAAACCAAAATAATGAATCATGAATGATCTGTATTAATAGAAAATAAAGGATTAAAAAAATACAACACCATAGAAATCATGGTGGTCCAAAATAATGTTACCCTATAGTATATTATATTAAAAGGATAAAACATTAATTATGAAGTGAACTAGTACTATATTATATAATAATTGTGTACTCTTATGACCATTGAGAAGCCAAATAATTTCCATATCATTTTCCCACATTTCATTTATATTTTATTTTGAAACAATTATTCAATAGGGCCTTGAATGATATATTCTAAAAAATAATAGAGCATTGAGAGGATACCTAAGAAGTGAAGGATATATCCACCAAAAATGAATTTATCTCAACCTTATAAATATTGATTTAATAATGCCTAAAAATGAGTAGGCCTATATAAATTTAATTTTTATTGGATAAATGATAGTTTCTATGTTGATAAAAAGAAATGGTAGTTTCCTCAATAGAAGCCCATTTATTTATTACCCTCCCAATAACTCTTATAATCCCCATCTCATAAGAATCACCATTTTTAGCTTCAAAATGCAATTAGGAATATTCCAACAAAACCAATGACCATGCCAGGTGATGGAATCATGATGAGGTGCATACTGTTAATTCTATACATTTGTATAAGATCCCATTTACTCCACTTATTGATCTAATAATGATCAGTTGTTATAGATGAAACTCTAACCATATTATACAAGAATTATTTGTGACATTTGAATTTTTTAGATTTAGTTTAATCTTCCATGATTACCCATAATTCCAATGCATAGAGGAAACACTATTTAGTAAAATAAAATCCTATTATATATTGATAAAACAACTATTCCAGAAAACCCATAAGATTTTCAGAATATAAATCGATCCTCATTAACTCTCCCAACATATTTCACCTGAAAACTTCCCACTCATATTTCACAGTGAGATGATGGATAGTTACCTTTTTTGGGTATTAATGATTTTCTAATCTCACCCTTTTTCATATTTATAATAAATACAACAACTACATTTTTATACTCTCTGGATTCTATTCTTTGTCACCACTCAATCAATGGGAATAATGTGAGTATCATAACACCAGAATAATAAGTTATAATTGATATAAACTCCCTCTCATAATTCCATCATAGTTTAAGAAATCTAACCCTTTTAAACATGAAATCTACATCATATCTCTTCCACTCTAAATGATCTTAACACATAAGGAATAAAAACAAATTGACCATCATCCTCATAAAAATGATAATAATCCGAACAAAAAATTTTATCATTGTTATGAAAATAATTTATTTGCCACTGGAAAAAAATAGTTTAATAAATACAGATGTCAAGAATATAAAATATTAAACAATAAAACAATATTACCATTCTAATTTACCTTCAAAAAAACTAACTTTGTACAGCCTAATGATTCATATCATTATGTGTTAATGTACTATGATGTGTCCACTCATTCAATACAAAATTTACGATGTTGATCAATAATCCAAAGAGGATGTAACATCCTTAAAATAGTATTCATCCTACATGAATCATTCCTAATGAATATAACCTTCCATGTACTCCTATATGCGAGGCTTGTATCAAATTTTCATTCGAGGTCCTCAAGGGTGTTGGCCTAAAATGATAGGAGAGCCCTTTTGCTAAATATCTGTACCATTCATGGAAACATTTGGATGTTAAATATGATGGAGTCCCACATAAAGGGAGTCCGTGAAGCCTAAATTTTCCAGTGCAATTTAACGTAAAATAGGATGGCGAAAGAGGAGGAGATCTCCAGGTAGAGTGATATACGGTGCAATCACGATAAACCCGCCATAAATAATGAAAAAGGCTGGAACCAAACCAGGTTTTTTGACCCAAGGGGAGATCCTGAGGTTTTGGGATGGGATGACAGACAAAATTTAATGGCGTTTTTATATATCCCATAATGATGGGATTAAAGCCTCACATATTTCTTGAAGGCCATGCGGTTTAGTATTGTGTAGTAAAGTCATAGGTAAATAATAGAACGAGGAGGGGGAAAATGGTGCGGTCATCGTTATCCGGACAAGAGTGGGGCCAAAGAATCCTACACTACAGCATGTGTGATCCTCCAAAAGATCTATACCTAGGGGTATAGTCAAAGAGGAGTCTAAGGGCTACACTCAAGATGAGGCATCTGAGAATTCTTACATATCCCATGAGGATGGGAATCAAGACATACATAGTTCTCAAATGTGTTTTGCAGTTTAATGTCATTCAGCATGGATGTTGGATAGTTTAAGGTCGCGTGGGATAATAAAGAGTTCAATATTGTGTGTGAAGACATACACTTTAATGTCATGTGTTATATGACAGTTTAATGTCATGTAAGACCGTTATGCTTATGAAATGTATTGCTTATGGATTTTGGATTTGATGAATGATGTTATATTCTCTCTATCCATGGTCACTAGGGATTACACACGATTGGAATAATCGTTTTTAATGATGTAAGTTTCTTCCCATTTGGGCTCTAGCTTGGGTTATTTCCTACCATGTATCATTGATGTTATCAAGGCCAAAACCAGGTCACCATGCAATAAAGAATGGAGGCGATCCTTCTTTTAGAATGATCTGGCTATCTTTTTCTGATGCCTTTATAGATTGTGCACAACACTAAGCATGTCCTCGTCGAGTGCTTCCAATTCATCCAGATGGATTTCAGCTAGTTTATCTAGTGCTTGTTGATCATAAATAACTATACATAATGAAGGCAACTAATTCTTGATGGGCATGACAACCTTTATTTCGTACACTAGGGAGTATGGGGTCACCTGTATGGAATTTTGAGTTGTTGTTTGATAGGACCAAAGGGAATTATGGAGTTTTTCAGGCCACTGGTAAGGCTACTTACATGAAGGCTATCATCATTATATTGAGTGATTGGGAGATTACTCTCTGGTGTTCCATGTGGATAATCAAATCATCATTTTCAAGCTCTACATGTGATGCAGCTAGGCTAGCCAAGGTGTCAGCTCGACTAGTCTAGGATGAAGTAATATGAGTATCGTCTGGCAGAGATGGGAACTGAGCCATCGACTGGAGTGTGTATTCCAATAGGGGTACAAGATTTGAATTTCTAATAACATAGTCACCTTTGATTTTCTTGATGACTAGTTCAATGTCCATTTTCACATGAAAGTGGGGAATGTCCATATCGATCGCCAACTCGAGGCTAGTAATGAGAGCCTGATACTCTTCCTCATTTTTGGTGTATCCTTCTGAAAACATCAATGAATATTGGTGAACGACCAACACTGGGGTAATAAAGAAAATACCTAGGCCTACTCTGTTATGCCCAGGGACAATGTGTCTTCTATCGTCTTGGTTCCATGAAGCACCATCAAAGTGAATTTTTCAGTACAGAATTACTTGGTCTACCGAGATTATTGCCTCATCAAGAAAATAATTGTCCAGAGACTTGTTTGTGGGAGTTGAATGGGCAGGAAGAAAATATGCCAATGTTTTCCCCTTAACAACCTTCTGAGGGGAGAACCTGATGTCGAACTGCTCGAGTAACAATACCCACCGAGCTAGATAGAATGTCAATATTAGGATGTTCAGGATGTACTTCAGTAGACCAAACCAGAAAACTGGATGTAACTCATGGTACTTCAATTAATGTCATATTTTTTGTACTCAAAATACTAGTGCAAGGTAGTTATTCTTGATAGGTTAGTATTTGGTCTCTGTATCTACGATCATGCGGATGAGATAGTAGAGACTATTCTATGTTCCCGTATTATTCTTCCAGGCAAGAACGGGACCAATAGATCATTCCAGGGTGGTCACATGAATGACAAGTGGATTTTCAGAAACTGGTAGCATCAAAACCGGGGGATAGAGTAGATACTGCTTGATTTACTCGAAAACAGCCTAACACTCTCTGTCCCACTAATATAAAGTTCCTTTATTCATGAGAGAAGAAAAGGGCTTACACATGCCATCCAAATTATTGATGAATCGAAAAATGTTGGCTAAGTGTATTTGGAAGCCTTGAATATCCTAGATTTTTCTTAGGGGAGACAACTTGTTGAGGGACTTGATCTTATCTAGGATGATCCCGATGAACCTGTATCTGACAACGAAACTGATAAACATTCCATAGGTGACCCCAAATGCACAATTTGGTGGATTCATCTTTAGGTGGATATAAAGAAGGATGAAAAGTTCTTTCTCGATATCTATTATATGATCCTAGCACTGGTGATATTGGATCACCAGATCATCCACATAACATTCCACCAATGTTTTCAGGATCAGTGTAAATATGCAATGCCTGGCACACTGATAGGTGGAACCTTCATTCTATAGGCATATGTGAAATACCTGGTAGTAGAAAGTACCTCGTGGTGCCCTAAAGTCTATAGAATCTTCATCCTTGGGTGCCTTTCAGATCTAATTATACCCGGAGTACCCATACATTACGGAATGATCCTGGAACCCAACGATGGTGTCGATCAACAACTCTGTCATGGGAAGGGGAAAATCATCATTTAGATAGTGACTTTTGAGATCCTGGAAGTCGATGCAGTCTCTAATTTGTCTTTTATTTATCCAGAAAGGCACCATGTTGACTATCCATCTTGTGTACTAGACCGCTTTGACGAAGTTGGATTTAATGAGCTTATCAACTTTAGCGTCGACCATAGCCCTATGAGAAGGGTGAATCTTTCATGGAGTCTTCAAAAATCCACTATGATTTATACGGTGACCAAGGTATTAGATGACTACCTGGGGATCTAGTCTCGGCATCTCTCCTTAAATCCAATAAAATAAATCACAATGAGGTTTCAGGAAGTCCATGGATTATGGTTTCTCTTCGATAGGCACAACGACATTGATCAATGTTGGTTTTAGATCTGTCTTATAACCGAGTTTCAACTGTACTAATTCATCAACCGTGGTGGAGAAACCCTCTTAGAATGTACTAAAATCATCCTCTAAACCATCTTCTTCACTTATTGAGGATGGATCCTCATTGTGAGGAGATTCTTATGAGTCAAAAGATCCCAAGGGGAGGTTGGTGCTAGCCTGAGTGATGGTAGACACTACATCAGGAGACTGCTATGCTGTCGAAACCATAACACTAAAATTTGTCGATCCGATACCATCTAGTCCTTGGCCATAGGGGCCACACTTGATGATATCAAAAAAATAGGGATGCATTGGCGTGGGATAATTTATCCCATCCCATAGAAACAAGAAATTGTGACGTATTTTTGTTTCCATGGAGTGGATATCCTGATACCTTATGTGGGTAGGGGGATCTGGGATCACACAAGTCTGACTTGGGTAGGAATATGACATGATCATCCAGAATCACATAGACTTGGAAATGTGATTCCCCCTTATTCCAGAAACAAATATCCAGGTTCTTAACATCTAATTGATGGATCAAGAAAATGTAGGTATCATCCAGGTCTATCCATAGGTCCATTGCAATCGTTGTGTCCTCAACCTTGTTATCCTGAATCATCTTTTCTATGCTCTATTAATAGTCATCATCCATGTAGTGGACTTCACAAGACTCAAAAGGAGATGCATCACCTACGGTAGTCCCACTCAACCATTAAGGGTGTATTTAAGGCACTGGTGATACGATAAAGGGACAGCTACATCAAGGGGAAGCCATGGCCTACCCATCAATGCATTATAGGTGGTGTCCTGGGATACAACCATGAACTCGGTGCTAGTAGTGATGAACCTCCACACCCTTGAATTGGCTGGTGATGTACAATGGTATGATGTGTCCCTATATAGGAGATACTTCATCTTATCTAGAGAAAGTGATAATGGCCTGACATTCATCATGCTCGACTACCGCAGCATGGAAGGCTTCTCCAGCATCAACCTCTGCCTCAAACTTGAGGGGGCTTTTTAAAGCCTCAGCAAGGGCTTCACACATATCCAATGATAGGCATAGGACTTAAGGACATAGATCCTTTCCTGAATGCTAGAAATATGCTTTAGGATATTGTACTTCCATGACAAGCTTCAACTTCAGCTTATAGGAGGACGTTCTATAGTAGGGGGAATGACTGACCCTTCTGGATGAACTGGTGAGTGACTAGTATTGGGAACATCCCTCTGAGGACTAGCCAAAGTCTATGGGGTGAATACTAGATGTTGTTCTGATGACTAAAGAAGATTTGTAACAGAGTGCGTCTGATCACACCGCGATCAGGGATGCTCTTACTAATCAAGAAACACAAACATCGGTGAAAGAGGACCTTCTAATGCCAGATGAGGAGGCTACACATGTTGAGCTCCGTGCTGGGCCTACTCTCTAGTTTTGGTTGCATGCACAGATTGGCTATAGGTATTGACCAAGGCATTATATTAACCCATATATCCATGTCCCCATTGACACTGGTGAAATCTGGGTATGTTGGGAGGATCTGTCTGGCATTCATCACAGTCACAAATCATGTAGGGGTTTTCTATCTCTACAGTGTCTACTGAGGAATAACCTTTACTATAACTTGAAGAATACTCCACTACTGGATGAACAGTAGGGATAATTACCATATCCAGGGTCATGAAATCAATGAGTGTACGGGATTATAATAGCCTTGGTGGGGGAATTTGTATTCCCTCACATCACATACGCCTGCAGTTTTAGGAAGGGGAAGGCTAGGACATTGTCATGGAAGAACTAATTGCGGATTACGTGCTGTCTTCTGAAGGCTAAGGTCGATTCAGATTTTCCCAGATAATACCATTTTCATGGAAAACTGCTATACGAACAATCCCATCATCAAACAACTAGGACCCATGATTAGAAACTTGATTCCACTCACCTTAGCTATCACTGTTGATGTACGGCTTCTTAAAAGCACATACCACAAGTGCCGGAGCTGGGCCTAACCAAAATATGTTGTAATAAACCATGTCTTGAATCAATATTCTAAACACATATCATTGTGTGAGGGTGTTCCCCTGGATCTAGTGATAGGGTCAACAATTGGGGAAATCAGTGAGCTCTACCTCTTCTGGTCTACAACATGCAAGAAACCATACAATTCCATGTTACAGGGAACTTCAAAAATAACTAGGGAATAGATCCTTGTTGAATTATTAGGTCCAGTTTCTCCTATTTAGAAAGGGGGGTCTAGGAGGTTGGACGTGATGAGGGGTTGTAGGAGCCTATTGATGAGGTGATAACTGGTTATTTTGCCTGGGTGGTGGCAGTACATTATGAGGGGCTGCCTAACTATTTTGAGGTGGGCGCTGTTGGGATAGAGGTTCTACCTGAGGTGGAGGGATTATACGAAGTTTTGGAGGTGGATCCACTAGTAATAACTCCAGTTTCGTGGAGTCCTCTATCTGTGCCACCATGGAAGGACCAACCATAGCGTCCCTTCTTATAGGACACGAAAGAGGAAATGGTCATGCTTCATTATATAGCTGTAAGGATTATTCTATGCACATGGTCTTATAAGAGAAGCCTCGAAATCCATAGGGTAATTTTGGGTAATGAGAGAGGGGACACGTTCAGTAATGAAATTCCCCCACACACATTGTTAGTAGCTTTTCGTGAGTTAGTGGAATATCCAAGGAGTGGGTGAGACCTTTCCACTATACAAAAAATTCCACGACGCACCCGTCAGGCCACTGGTTACACATGAAGATGTCGAAAATATTTGTCTTCTAGGTAGTAGAGCTGAACTGGTAGAGAAATTGTCTACAGAGGTTTTCCCCACTGGTGATTGACCCGATGGGTAGCTATTTGTAGCAGACAGACTCAGGTCATTCAAATGACTGTACGAAGCATCGACGTTTGGAAGCCTCCTCCTGCATTAGTGTTTCTAGCATGGGTCCGCACGATGAGATGAAGTGGTCCATATGTTACAGCGGGTTCCCTGCCCCACTAAAGGTGGAGAAGGTTGGATTTTAAAAACCCGGGGTTGATGTCATATCATCCACCCATATAGGATATGGCTTGTCATCGGGTGGGATTTCCATCTATCAAGTTTCCAATGCCTCGATTCAAGAAATGAGTGCAACCATCAGATCATCTCATTGGGGGTTCCTATCTTGATGAGGATCCCTGACCACGAGTGTGTTGATGTGTTCTTCAAACATGATAAATAGGTTTAGCAGCTAGTGGAGCGGTTGGTGGGATGACCTACATAGTAGTGAGGGGGGGGGGACTGGGTTAGATCTTAGGGATTTTTTCACCACTCAGGTGGTTTTGATAACAAATATTGTTCCCTATTGCTGTAAGTTTCAGTATCTATCCTCTCTGTCCGGGCTAGATGGTCAGGGTTATCTACAGGAAATTATCCAGGGGGATGTTTTTCTTACCAATGTGGTCCTGGATTAGGATCGCCATAATCTAGTCATCGCTATGTGGAATGATCATAAAGGAGTTCATCAACCATATTCTTGTCCTCTATGAGTAGTTGATGCAACACATCTTTTTCTATATCATCCCTTATCTTGTATACTGATCATGATAGGTCCAAAGGTTTGAATGCTCCAAGGTGCTATTTTACCTTATTGGTATTCTAGATAAGGACTAATGCCTTGTTGGGCATGGGATGAATCAGAAGGTTTCTTTTCTTGCAAGTAACCCTTCCTGACGGATCCAACAGTTGTGGCATTCTCCCGGGGGTATGTTTTATCAAAGGAGCTCTATCTCCCAAACTTCCTCTAATAAATCATCCATATTAAACAATAATACACATAGTGTAATATCTTCGATATCTCCTGGAATTTTGGGCTAGAGGCAGATAGAAAAAAAATGGAGATCCACATACTGCCACCAACCATGGATCTGCATGTTGGGGGAAACTTGCTTGATAATCCTTCGGAGCACTTTAAATATTTGGACGATTCATTCAAGGAGGGTCCTATAGAGGCATGGTGACTCATAATTTTGGTCCAGATGGATTGTGGCTAGATTAATCAGATGACATTATTGACCAATATCTTTGAAGTGTGCATGACTCCTATGGGAAGCCACTCTTCGAAAGGGAAGAAAAAATGTGTCTCCCAAAGGGTCTGGGAAAAGTATCCAACATAATCCCATGTGAGTGATTCCAATGCACAAAAATTTGGTTCTAAGACTAGACAAAAAATCTCTGAGAAATATTCTGCAAAAATAATGTCCCACAATCTCCTTGGCTCAATCTCTTTTTTTGGCCCTTTGTTCCCCCACTCGGCTACTATAGGCAGATGGGGAACTGGTAATGGCACTGATGTAGATAGCTGAGATGGTAGGCTGGACGGTGGATAATATAGTGAGTTGGTTGAAAATCCACCACATCTTTGGTTGTCCTCTAAAGAGAGCAGTGACATGGCCAGCACATCGTAATAAGTCAGGCTGGCAACCAATGTTTATAGCTTAGGGACTACGACTACTAGCAATGGACCATGATATTTTCATCCACCTATGGTCCCTACAATAATTTTATGTGATCTCTGGTGGAGGTAGAGAGTGCTCCTAGCAATGATGGTGTAAATTTAAAGACCATGCCTTTGGGAGATGCCAAATCTTCTTCATCTTAGATGTATCAATGGCGGGAGACAGGGATCTGGTGGACCTCACAATCTAGATGTATGATCCTGAAATGCCTCATCCCAGACCCATCCCCTAAAATAGTGGAATGAGGTGAGGGTTCCATTGTCGAATCATATTCTTCTTCAGCATTTGAGAAGTAGAAAAGCTTAATCTCGGTCTGAATCTTCCCGGTATTCTTTTTTATGGTGGCGGTGAATGTAACGACTAGATATTTTGAATAAATCTTGTTTCCTGATTTTGTGTGATATTTTATTTTTTATACTCAACAAAACTGTTTCATTTGATAACATGTATAATTAAAATGAGACTGTTGGGTTTTTACTATTATATGACTCTTAGTCAGTATGACCATTGAAAATTGAATGTTGCATCTTTTGTCTCTAAATAAAAGTGACCTTGGTTAATTAATATATAAAGGAGATTCTATGGCCTCATCCAGTAGTCTCGGGCCTATCTAAGCCCATCTAACAGAAATTTGGAAGGAGGTAGCACAACTGGGCTTTGCTCTGGACAAATCCCATGGAAAACTTCATCGTGTGAAGATAGAACTGAATTGCCTTCGTGAGAAGTTTAAACTGATAGAAATTACTACTCGTGCGATGTTGGTCGAGCCTCCGTCAGATTCTCTCACCTTAGCACACCTTACACTTAGGTCCTATGCTGGTATGATAAGGTGCTATGTGAGGAGACCATAACTGCCTTGTGTAATCCTTTGTTTTAAATGAAAATTTTGATTTCTTCCTATGATGAAGTTTATGAATTTTCAAATGTCCGGATAAATATAGAATGCATATTTTTTATGAATTTTAGAGAAATTATATTTTAAAAAATTTTATGTAAACCTTAAATAATTAGGAATGTGTAATGATTTTCAAGAAACGGTCTTCTACAATTATGTTCAGTACGAAATTTAGAGTCTAAAAAGATCAACTTAATTTTTGATGACTAGTACATTATGAATAGTGATTTTATCCATAGGATTAGTAATGTGACCAAATGGATTAGTAATCTCTTTTAAATAATGTATTAATATAATCTAGGAACCTTGATTAAGTAATGCGTTTTAATAAAATTGTTAAATAACGGTTTCATAAATTATTAGTCAAGTATAAGTTTTTTCGGGTGAATACTATTTTTAAATAAAAATTAAATTAAAAATATTTAGAAAATTATTTTTATAAAATGGATTTCATTTTTGAACTCAGTGCATCGATATTATGTGAAGGTAATTTTTGGGGATTTTTCTAAAAAGAATGAATTTTTGATGAATAGTGTATTTAATTAAAAATTAAATTCAAAATATTTAGAAAATTGGTTTTATAAAATGGAGTTCATTTTTGAAATCAGAGCATTGATATTTGGTTATGGTAAAATTTTGGGATTTTTCTGAAAAAGTTGAATTTTCGATGAATACTGAAAATACAGTTTTAGGGTTTCAGTATGTTTAATGACATCATAACTATGTCATAATGATGTCATGATATATTTTAAGTGTTTGCAGACCAAAGGTGATTAATTATTTTATGGGGGGATTTATGTGGCCTAACTCCATGGGAAATACCATGGGAGAGCCCATGGTTTTTAGAAAACCACTTGTGAGGTGTCCCTTGGCCATTAATGCCTTGTCCCCTCACTTTCCCTATAAATACCAAGCCATCATCTCATCCATTCGACTCCCAACTTTCCCCCAACGAATATTTGGTTTAATTACCTCCCAAGGAGTCCTCCCAAGGTACCCCCAAGCCCACAAGGTCCCAACCTTTGAGTTTTATGAGTTACCTTTTAAGGTAAGGGATCCTACCTCCCTCTTTCCTTTCAAGTAATCCTTTTTATGTCATTTCTTTTATGCTCCATGATCTTATGTTAGAGGATGTTCTTTTATATTCATATTACTTCCCTTTTCATGTTCATATGATGATAGAACCCCTCTTTCTCTCATCAATTTGTTTTAAGAATGTTTAAGTGGCGTCGTTTGGCTGCCGAATTTTTAAGGGATTTTTTCACATTTCTCATTTTTCAAAGTTCTACTTTCATATCAAGTATTTCTAGTTCATTCTTATTATGTTGGGGTATTATCTCTATATAAATAATAATTATCTTTTATGTTCTTATTATTAGAGACCCTATTTGATCTCGTCAAGTCATTTTTGTTGAAGTTTAAGTGGCGCCGTTAGGATGCCGAAATTTTAAGGGATTCTTTCACCTTTCTCATTTTTCAAAGTTCTACTTTCATGTCAAGTATTTCAAGTTCCTTTTTATGATGTTGGGGTATGATCTATATATCTATTATACTGATCTTTTATGTTCATATGATGAGAGACCCTATTTGATCTTGTGAATTCATTTTTTTTGAAGATTAAGTGGCGCAGTTAGGCTGCCGAATTTTTAAGGGATTCTTTCACCTTTCTCATTTTTCAAAGTTCTACTTTCATGTAAAGTCTTTAAAGTTCCTTTTTATTATGTTGGGGTATGATATCTATATCTATCATACTGATCTTATATTTTCATATGATTAGATACCCTATTTTATCTTGTCAATTCATTTTTGTTGAAGATTAAGTGGCGTCGTTCGGTTGCCGAATTTTTAAGGGATTCTTTCACCTTTCTCATTTTTCAAAGTTCTACATTCATGTCAAGTATTTCAAGTTCCTTTTTATTATGTTGGGGTATGATATCTATATCTATCATACTGATCTCTTATGTTCATATGATGAGAGACCCTATTTGATCTCGTCAATTCATTTTTGAAGTTTAAGTGACGACGTTAGGGTGCCGAATTTTCATAAGATAAATATTATTTTTTCTCTTCCTTTCATGTTAATCATTTCATATGGTATATATTTAAAATTTGATTACCATGTTTATATATCCTTCATATTCTGTCCCTCTAGTGTTTTATGGGTCATTTATGAATTTTTTGACCTATGTCCCCTCTCTTTTCAATGTTTTCTAAAACCCCGAAACATAGTCATTATGCTGCAGAATTTCCGTCTCAAAATGTCTCTCTCTTTTCCTAAGGTTATTTTATTTTATTAAGTGAATACTCAAAGATATATCATATATATGGGTATTCACATATATACCAAAATGTTAAATTTTTAAATTCTGGGATTTACATACATGAGACCCACCTTCCTTTTCTGTGGGTTTTTAAGTGACAAAAAGATCATGTCTTTAAACCAGTTTTTAAAACATTATGATTATGAAATGAAACACATTTATTTTATATTATATGGTTTTTTTATGAAATGATTAATGATTATATATGTGTCTCACATGATTATAAAGGAAAAATTAATGGTGTGCCTTGATATCTCTCCAATGCATTGGGTAAAGACATAATCTCTAGAGATGACCAATTAACTGATACCTTGGTGAATAACCTTGGTAATTTTTATTGACACCTTGGGGATGGAACTTGGTTAAATGGAAATGATTGTCTTTGTAAAATTTTTTATCCACATCTTAAAGTTATGAAAAAATTTATTTTTATTATGATATGGCTCATGATTTCTTTCTCATGCCTTAAAGTTCTTTTCATGACCTTATTGAAGTATCTAAAGTTCACATGTAAAATGTTTCTCTTGTTTCCCTTACTGGACCTTCTGCTTACCGTTTCTTTTAATGTATGTCCCCAGGTTATGAAATGCAGTAATGAACCTAGGATTAACTTAAGGAGAAGACTTTCAAGTGTTTAAGAAATTTTTTTATGTTGTTTATATGTATTATGTTCCTTGTTTCCAAGACACTAAACCTTAAAGATCCTCAGTTTTGTGTAATTTAATGAATGTTATGTTATAAAAAGGCGGGATGATATAGTTGGTATCAAATGATGGTTTTTTATTTGTGGAAATTAGGATATTAAAACTTTAGGAAGAACCCTATAGAAAAGTTTAAATAAAGGATATCTTCCTAGTATTTTGGAGAGTATTGAGTAAGCGGTTGCCAAGAAAATACATCACTATCTGGATACGAGCAGGTAGAGGTGGCTCTAGAACATATGTACATAGGGGTAAAACCCAAAAAACCGCTTTGAGCTAGACTCGAACAGGAACTTGTATACAACAACGGTCCATGCTGCACTCTTGGTTACGACACTCTTGGGGGATATGCTTTGGTAAATTCACAAGATTGGTATGAACCATTATTAAAGTAACAAAGATAAAATAAAATAAAGATTCACATAAGAATATATGATCATGGATAACCTAGTTTGGATCCTAGGGGATTATAAGTTAGGGTATACTTTTATTCTACAAGTTATCTTTATATGCTTTAAGTTCATTTTCTTGATTATTGGCTAAGTATTTAAGCCCGTAATTGTACTTTCGTTTCTTAGTTAATGGCGGGAAATGGAAGAACATGTCCCAACAACCAATGTGACAGGAAATGTGATGATTGCCATATTAATATGATAGAGATGAATAGGGGATTAAAAGATGATTATTATTTTGGAAGACGTTCAATATTTTGGGAACCCTATTTGATCGAGGTAAATAGATTACTACGATATTTTATTTGAGGAGTAAAGGTTGACTTATATTTTAAAGAATAGATTAATTTAAGGTGAACTTATAATAATTTAGGTTACTTATGGAAATTATTAACCTATCTTGGGGAAAATATGTTTAGGTTAGCTACTTTTGTAATAATATGTTAGGAGTAGTAGATGTTGATTGGAGATGAATGATGATGTTTATTTTGGGAGACTATGTTATCAAATCCTTCTTGTTTTTGGGATTCAATATTAGTTTGGTTTATTTAGAGGAATTTTAAGGACAATTATTTATGGAATGGTATATGATGAACTTTGGGTAGTACCGTGGAATTTTAAAGATTTAAAGAAGTTTCCCTTCCTATGGGATTCATTCTTTTTGAAGAGTTTTTTTATCTCACCATTTCTATTTTTTGGATAATAGAAGAAATAGATATTTAATCTTTGGTGGATTATGTGATTCTCTAGAAGATGATTCTTGTGTTTTGATGAGACCAAGGTTTTTGAATGGTCATCGTTTGGAGAAAAGATTAGTTTTGGTAGAAACTTACTAATGGATGAAACTCTACTTGAAGGTAGGTATATTTCCTTATGTGTATATTCTATGTAGTAAATAAATTCCTCAAAATTATTAAATGGAACATAAAAAAACGTTGTTGGTTTATTTTTCCTACTGGGTAATCAAAGACCATTTACACACATCATAAATTTGTGATTTTATTATTGTTAACCTTCTCCTAATCATGTTTTCTATCACTCTCCCTCCGAACTTGACCCTTTCTTTTTTTTTTCTTCAATATCCATGTTTTCCTACATGGAATCCTAGTATGGGTTAACCCGGGTGACCTTTGTACATCCCTTACTTTCTTTCAAAATAATAGTTTTACTAACTCCTTTTTCGATGTGGGACTTTCAATGAAATTTCAAAACCCAATTTTAAAAAAAATTGTGAGGACACAATTTCTTAAGGGGGGAAGATTGTAACGACCAGAAATTTTAAATAAATCTTTTTTCCTGATTTTTTGTGTTATTTTATTTTTTATACTCAACAAAATGGTTTCATATGATAACTTGAATAATTAAAATGAGGCTGTTGGGTTTTGACTATTATATGACCATTAGTCAGTATGACCGTTGAAAACTGAATGGTGCGACTTTTGTCTCTAAATACAAGTGACCTTGGTTAATTAATATAGAAATGAGATTCGATGGCCACATCCAGTAGCCTCGGGCCAATCGAATCCCATCTAACGGAACTTGGGAAGGAGGTAGCACCACTGGGCTTTGCTCTAGAACAAACCCAATCCAAACTTCATCGTGTGAAGCTAGAACGAAATCGCCTTCGTGAGAAGTTCAAACTGATAGAAATTACTACTCGTGCGAGGTTGGCCAAGCCTCCCTCGGATTCTCTCACCTTAGCACACCTTACACTTAGGTCATATGCTGGTGTGATAAGGGGTTATGTAAGCATACCGTAACTGCCATGTGTAATCCATTATTTTAAATAAAAATTTTGATTTCTTCATATGATGAAGTTTATAAATTTTCAAATGTCCGGATAAATATAGTATGCATATTTTTTATGAATTTTAGAGAAAGGATATTTTAATTTTTTTTGTAAACTCTAAATAATTAATAATGTGTAACTATTTTCAAAAAATGGTCTTCTACAATTATGTTCAGTACAAAATTTAGAGTCTAATAAGATCAACATAATTTTTGATTAATAGTAAATTATGAATAGTGATTTTATGCTTATTATTAGTAATGTGACCAAATAGATTAGTAATCTCACTCAAATAAAGTATTAATATAATCTAGGCACCTTGATTAAGTAATGCGATTCAATAAAATGGTTAAATAACAGTTTCATAAATTATTAGTCAAGTATTAGTTTTTTCAAGTGAATAGTGTTTTTTAATTAAAAATTAAATTAAAAATATTTAGAATTTTTTTTATAAAATAGATTTCATTTTTGAACTTAGAACATCGATATTAGGTTAAGGTAATTTTTGGGGATTTTTCTGAAAAGAATGAATTTTCGATGAATAGTGTATTTATTTAAAAATTAAATTAAAAATATTTAGAGAAATGTTTTCATAAAATGGAGTTCATTTTTGAAATCAGAGCATCAATATTTGGTTAAGGTGAAATTTTGGGATTTTTCTGAGAAAGTTGAAATTTCGATAAATAGTGAAAATACAGTTTTAGGGTTCGGTATGTTTAATGACATCATAACTGTGTCATGATGATGTCATGATATATTTTAAGTGTTGGCCGACCAAAGGTGATGAATAATTGTATGGGGGACCTAGGTAGCCTATCTCTATGGGATATACCAAGGGAGAGCCCATGGTTTTGAGAAAACCACTTGTGAGGTGTCCCTTGGCCATTAATGCCTTGTCCCCTCACATTCCCTATAAATACCAAGCCATAATCTCATCCACTCGACACCCAACTCTCCCCCAATGAATATCGGGTCTCATTACCTCCCAAGGAGTCCACCCAAGGTGCCCCCATTCCCTCAAGGTCCCAACCATTGAGTTTTAAGTGTTACGTTTTAAGGTAAGGGATCCTACCTCCCTATTTCCATTCAAATAATCTATTTTATGTCATTTATTTTATGCTCCATGATCTTATGTTGGATGATGTTCTATTATATTCATCTTACTTCCATTTTAATGTTCATATTATGAGATACCCCCTCTTGCTCTCATCAATTCGTTTTAAGAATGTTTAAGTGGCGTCGTTAGGCTGCCAAATGTTTTATGGATTCTTTCACCTTTCTCATTTTTCAATGTTCTACTTTCATGTCAAGTCATTCAAGTTCCTTTTTATTATGTTGGGGTATGATATATATATCTATAATAATGATCTTTTATGTTCATATGATTATATACCCTATTTGATCTCATCAATTCATTTTTTTTGAAGTTTAAGTGGCGCCGTTAGGCTGCCGAATTTTTAAGGGATTCTTTCACCTTTCTCATTTTTCAAAGTTCTACTTTCATGTCGAGTCTTTCAAGTTTTTTTTATTATATTGGGGTATGATATATATATCTATCATACTGATAATTTATGTTCATATGATGAGAGACCCTATTTTATATCCTCAATTCATTACTGTTGATGTTTAAGTGGCGCCGTTAGGCTGCCGAATTTTTAAGGGATTCTTTCACCTTTCTCAATTTTCAATGTTCTACTTTCATGTAAAGTCTTTGAATTTCCTTTTTATTATGTTGGGGTATGATATCTATATCTATAATACTGATATTTTATGTTCATATGATGAGAGACCCTATTTTATCTAATCAATTAATTTTTTTTGAAGTTTAAGTGGCACCGTTAGTATGTCGAATTTTTTAGGGATTCTTTCACCATTATCATTTTTCAAAGTTCTACTTTCAAGTCAAGTATTTCAAGTTCCTTTTTATTATGTTGGGGTATGATCTCAATATCTATCATACTGATCTTTTATGTTCATATTATGAGATAACCTATTTGTTCTCATTAATTCATTTTTTAATTTTAAGTGATGCCGTTGGGCTGCCGAATTTTCATAAGAGAAATCTTATTTTTGTCTTCCTTTAATTTTTGTCATTTCATATGTTATGTATTTCAAATTTTATTACCATGTTCATATTAACTTCATATTCTGTACCTCTAGTGTTTTATGGGTCATTTATGATTGTTTGACCCATGTCCCCTCTCTTTTCAATGTTTTCTAAAACCCAGAAACATAGTCGTTATGCTGCAGAATTTTTGTCTCAAAATGTATCTCTCTTTTTCTAAAGTTATATTGTTTTTTAAGTGAATACTCAAAGATATATCTTCAATTGGGATATTCACATATATACCAAAATTTTCTATTTTAAATTCTAGTATTTACATACATGAGACCCACCTTCATTTTCTGTGGGTTTTTAAGTGACATAAAGATCATGTCTTTAAAGCAGTTTTTAAAAAATTATGATTATTAAATGAAACACATTTATTTTATATTATATGAGTTGTTTATGAAATTATTGATGATTATATATGTGTATCACATGATAATAAAGTCAAATTTAAGGGTTCTCCCTGATAGTGCTACAATGCATTGGGTAAAGACATAATCTCTAGAGATGACCATTTAGACTAATACCTTGGTGAATAACCTTGGTAATTTTTATTGACACCTTGGGGATGGACCTTGGTGAAACAGAAATGATTGTATTAGAAAAATGTTGTATCCACATGTTAAGGTTATGAAAAATTTTATTTTTATTATGATATGCCTAATTATTTCTTTCTCATGCCTTAAAGTTCTTTTCATGACCTTATTGAAGTATCTCTAGTTCACATGTAAAATGTTTCTCTTGTTTCCCTTACTAGGCCTTTTTCTCACCCTTTCTTTTGATGTATGTCCCCAGGTTATGAGATGCAGTAATGAACGTAGCTTGAACTTAAGGAGAAGCCTTTCAAGTGTGTAAGAATAATGTTTTCTGTTGTTTTCATGTATTATGTTCCTTGTTTCCAAGACACTAAACCTTAAAGATCCACAGTTTTGTGTAATGTAATGAAAGTTATGTTATAAAAAGGCGGGATGCTATAGTGAACCACCCTCCTACCCCGAGAAGGCTCTTTGGGATAGGGGTATATTTTTTATATGGGATTTAATTTGGTTGAAATGGTGTAGGGGTGGAGATTACTTCTTCCTGGATGAGCTGGGCTGCAAGAAGTACCTGGATAGATGTCATGGGAACATGAGGAGGACCTCTGTGTCCACTGGCTGACGCATGGTGGGAACTTTCCAGAGAAGTGTTGGATTATGTAGGACCTCCACTGGAGTTGGTGGGAGAATGGGTAGGACCTCCATGTTTATTCCCTCTGGAATCATTTTTGCAAAGAGGATCCTTGTAATGGTTGAGTAGAATGTGGGTAGGACCTTCATGCTAGGTTTTTAGGATTTGAAAAAAACCTCCGATTCTTTGGTCGTTAGGACAAGGATTACCATTGTCGTCTTCTTTAAGGACATGGGGAAGACCCCCATGCTGATATTTGAATATATGGGTAGCGTCATCACACTTGTGACCTGTTACAAGAGGAATGACTCCATACAAGAGTTCGTGGGTGAGGATGAGGCTTCCGTACTGATTGCCACTACAACGGGGGTGGGGGTACTCTGGTTGGGATTGAAGCCGGCATGGGGAGGACCTCCACACCTAGCATGAGAGAATGAAAAACCTTCACTCTCATTGGTGATGGTATAGGGAGGACCTTCATACTGGGTTTCATTGCCATGGGTAGGCCCACGGCGGACACTTCCTACATCGACCACTAGGAGTGTCGACCCTGCCGGCCCGTGGGCCAGTTGGGGACCCGATCCAGGTCGGGCGTAAGAGTTACACTGTTCAGTATAAATAGGGGACTGATGGTATACGCCAATGGTGTCATGTTCCATTGTTGTCATTGATGTTGATACCCCTCATTGGGTGCCCTACTTAGCCTGCGCCTGACGCTGAGGTCGGGTTAACCGAACTACTGCCAGCGGTGCAGGTTCATAGCTCACCTGCTCCTCATTTAATGGGGCTGAGTAGCGGTGCTGATGAAGCCTATTGGGAGACCTTCATTGGAGCCCCTAGAATGGTATCCTGGCCAGTCTTGGCAATAAAAACATCCCCACACCGATGTAGGGGAGGGATTTGTTGAAGAATTTTGTGGAGAGGCTCCCGAAATGGCAGTGTGTCGTAGTGGGGAGTCATGGATCCATATGTGGCCTTGGGGGCAGCAGTGATGCCAAGGTTCTAAAGCCTATATTTCATGGTTGGCCATATGTAGTGTTGGTATAATCTTTTCCTCCTCGTATCGTCGAATGAGGTCATTTATCACCCTTCGCTAAACAATTTCATAAGTGGAGATGGGGCATGGGCACCCAGTAGCCACGAACAAGGAGGCTTTCAAGGGAGGGATGAAGCTATGTGGTATTTCTGCGTTGACGTGGCCCATGCCCCTGCATTGGTGGGTGGGAGGTGATCAATTTATTGTAATTAAATCTTGGGTCCAGAAAGGCTGGGAAATATAACCATCAATTCTAAAATAAGGAAGGCGACATTCAGTGCCCTATATCAATTCCGTTTCTCATTGTTATTAAGAAGGATCCATGCTGACAACGTCGCAGATCGGGAAGTCCAACATTAAGCTGCTCCAATATCTGGTGAGTTTTACGCCAGGCCTACTATTTTCATAGCGGTACATGGCACCAGATACATGGATTCGATGATAGTATAGTCCACTGATGTATCAATGGCTAGTAATAACCACATTAGAGGAGAAGAACTTCACATTGGGTTCACTAGTTCTGTTTCTCATGCTTTCTCTGGGGCGCACATCCATCTCTCATTCGGAGGAGGACGCGCAACTATCACCCTATATTCCCACATTACAATGGTAGGCAACATCTGTCAATTATTCAAGGAGATTTTATCCTTAATTGTGACGAGATAATGGGATGTTGGTTCCTCCTTCTGTGGATTCCTCCTAAGGACTCATCACCTTGTCCGGGTCTCCCTCACATTCTTAATACATTTTTCGTGAAACTCTTTCCAATTCCATGTCTTCATGGATTACGATTAATTACAATACTTCTGTCAGGACATTACAAGGGGTCTTGTCAGGGCAGAAACCTTCGGTCGTGGGTGTAGTCATCTGGGACATCGTTTGAATGTCTAGAAGAAGGAACAGAGGTGCATCTAAGTTTCTTCCCCTTATGATAGGGCTTCTAGAGGGCATGGAAGACTGAGGAATCCCACATAGAATGAGTGTAATTATATGACGTAGGCATGTCTCTGAGTATTTCCTTAGTTCCCAATGTTTAACACAGGGTATAATGCAAGTTTAATGTCAAGCGGAGATGGATCAGACTGGTCAGAACACTGATAAGAGTTGATTAGATGGGTGCAACCACAGGAGTGAACACTATTGTTGGGGATAACTCCTGGTTAGTTACCCTATTGCTGCTAGGAGAAGGGAGAGAGTGGGAGAATTCATCTCACCATGATGTGGCGGCTTCGGTAATAATCAGTATGGATATGGATAATTGAGAGTGTATGGAGAGTGAGATGGAGCTGATGTGAGGGAGATGGTGATGTTGTGCATTGGCCTTGAAGAGACTTCCTACATATCCCCATTGTAAGGAATCAATGTCTTCATAGTTCGGTGGTGGGATGGGACACTTGAGGAGGTATACCATGTGAATTGATGCATGGATGGTACTTGGAGGATGTGGGACCTCTTAGTTGTTACATGACCTTCCTGAAACACATAGGCTCAAGGGAAAGATGAAGATGAGACATAAGTTACTAGCTTGAACCTTAGGGAAACTTTATACATATCCCTGTAGCAGGAAATAAAATTCCATGTTGTTAAGGATTAGGGCATAGAATGATGGTGGGAACATAGGACAATGACCCAAAGATGATTTTTGGGGCATACACATTGTTAGTACCCTGATTTGGTATGACACTTGAGGGCGTACCCGAAATTTTTGTCCCAAAAAACGGGACTACAAAGTCATACCATTGATTACGGACATTAATTTCTTACCCTGGTTGGGGTTCTAATGGATTATCAGTGCTTGGAGAACACAATAGATTACCGTTGGTTGGGGAACACAATGTCTTATAGACGGTTAGCGAACACATCGACTTTCCAACAGTTGGGGAACAAAATGGATTACCATTAGTTGGGGAACACAACGACATACAGTCGGTTTGGGTTGGACCTTAGGGAGTCTTCCCACGTACCTTGCCTATGAGGCAAGGATCAAATCCCATGTAGTTCAAATTGGTATAGTTTAACATCTTGCAGGATGAAATGAAGGATACAGTATAATATCATTTGTGATGAGGGTGGACTGATGTGAAGTGTTCAGTACTGATGGGTGTTGGGCTTGAACCTATGGGAGGATAGTTACATACATTGACATTACAAGGATCAATGTCAACATAGTTCGAGAGAGTTTGATGAACTGACATGAAGGGGGTTGGGACCAATATGTGTTGGGCATGAAATTCAAGGAGGCTTCCTACGTACCATTCCGTGGCAAGGGTCAAATTACACATAGTTCCGAAGGGTGAATGTAGTTTAACGTCTTCCAGGATGAAGGTGAACTAATACAAAGGGGTCAAGACAAATAGGTGTTCGACTTCAACCTTAGGGAGGGTTCCAACATACCTTTCTATTGCAAGGATCAATGTCAACGTAGTTCGGTAGGGTGAATGAAGTTTAATGTCATGCGGGATGAAGGTGAACCGATGTGAAGAGGTTGGGAAAAATAAGTGTTTGTATTGATCCTTAGGGAGGATTCCTATGTACCTTTACTTGGAAAGTATCAACATCCTCTTGTTTCAATAGGGTGAATGGAGTTTAACGTCATGCGAGATAAAGGTGAACTGACATTATGTGGACAGGGAATATAGGTTTTGGGCTTGAACCTCAGGGAGGATTTCTATTTACCATTCCTTGGCAAGGATAAATGTCCACATTATTTTTTAGGGATAGGTGATTATAAGCTAAAGCAGCCCAGAAAGGATGTTATGGTCGAGTTTTACCATAAGCCTATGTGAGTCATGCTCAGTGTGAGGAATATGAGGATACAATGGCCTGACGATCACATCATGAAAGGTGCGTCTGTGGGAAGTGGATTGGGGCTTATACATGGATATTAGACCAAAGAGGAAACATGGTCCTATGCATGGTTATAAACCTATTGAGATGGACATTGGGGCTTACTACAGGATGAAGAAATGATGGTGACAAAGCCCATAAGGAGAGGGATGAGAGAATGAAGGTCCATGTTACCCTCTCACCCCTTTGTCTTTGGCACCATAGAAGAGAGGAACAGGGCTGCATCCCCCTATAATAATTGTTGGGGGATTACACAGATATGGTTTTCTCCCCTAGAGACTGACACCACTCCATAAAAGAGGATCTCATTTCATGTGAGGAATATCTAACTCTTGTGGTGATGAGCGTGCATAGAGAATGTCTGAGACGAGGCATCCCACATGTGATGCACGGGTCAAGGCCACAGTTTAATGTCATGTGCTTGGGATGTCATTTCTTGGAAGTTTAGCATCCTACATCTCAAATGAGGAAGGTTTACATGGCACCACTAGGACTTACATACTTAATACCTACCCACCCTTGGGGGAGGGTGGGATCCAACAATGTCATGGCAAGGGGGTGTCCTGGAGTGATCCACTCAGGGGCCCATGTTATCATGGATATGCGATGAAGCAATATATTTTAGAATTAATATGAAAATTAGAATAAGAAAAAGCAATGAAACATGAAGCACCACCCGAGGTACATTGAAATCACTTTGTACAAACCTGGCGGGTCATTCAAGAATAGGGGTTACAGAAAAAAGGGGTTCATAGGAAGAGGCCGTGTGAGTCTCTAGTCCTCCATGTAGTGGAGGGTCATTGTGAAGGGGTTTTCATCATGATGTGGGGTATCCTTGCCTAGGAATATTGAATAGGATCACAAGGAGGGTACTTCACGAAGTAGAAAGGCTCTTGCGGAGTAGTGCTCCATGTGGAAAGGCTGCCTTGTAAATCATATCACTGCGAAGAAGTGTGCCTCACGAAGCACTACGACCCTACCTTAGCATGTGCATCAAATGTTCATGGAGGGTACATCGAAATGCACGAGATCTTTGAAATGACCCAAGTCCCCTTAGGGATCTCATTCCATTGTGAAATCCCGTGGTCTTGGTTATGGGAATACCTTTTTGAAAAGGGGTTGTTTTTATGTCCAAGGGAAGTCACTTCATAAGGATAATGTACCTTGAATATCTCATTTTTCATAGATCAAGAAGTGCATCGTGATTTGAGAGGTGAGTTGGGAAAAGGATGGAGCGTCCATATTTTGGGATTAGGGGAAGCCTAGTATTTATAGGAAATAGGTAGTGTGATGTAGGTAGCATGTGACGCGAAGTGATGTGGAACATTGTCCTAAATTCGGAGCCACCAACCTCTTCGCTTAGAAGAAGAAACGAAAACGTATTTCAGACCATAGTCCCTCTTGCCTCTTTTCTTCATGGTAGCTTCAAAAAAGTCTTTTGGATAACAGAGCCTTCCACCTCTTTTATTTACGACACCTATGAAGGAGGCGGCATCGTGCCAGGCAAGGTGTTTTGGGTCTCCATGAATAATCTTCATGAGGTAGCCTCAATAGAGGTGCTTTCCTTTTTATGTTTTCTTTTCCTCTCCAAATATTTTTATTCCAAATATATTAGGCCACATATTTTTCCACTATTTTGTGAGAATATCTTATAAAAATGTTAATATGAAATATCTCATGTCATTTGATAAATTTAATATTCAACTCCTATGAAGTACAATGATTTTTTCCATTAATCATTATTATGATCTATGAATTTTTTGGCATGATTTTTAATTTCTAATCCAATATCTGCATCCCCTTATATCTTGTTATGAATAAATATGATCATTTATTAATTTCTCCCTTATGTATCCATATAGAACACCTATGATCACCCATTATTATGGACCATTTTCACTAGGAAAAAAATAAATTTTTATATTTGACATTTCTTAGAAGGGTGGTAATTGAAAAGAACTAAGTGGGAGATGATTTAGATCATTTATATAATCATTGTTATGAATCTAGGTCTCCAAAGACTCTAAACCATTACAGTTATAGTGTTAATCATAAGATTATGTGATGAATATTGATATTATAAGATTCAATATTTATGTATGAAATATTTAGGTCACTATAAAACATATATAGTGAACACATCCCATTAATTATATAATGATTTCAATATATATTACTTAATATATATTTTCTAATCCCTTTTAACAAGATTAATAAAACACAACAATAATATTATTTCAATCATATTCTATATTATAGATGGAAAATAGGATTAATTTTTCAACACTTTTAGAGAATTATTAAACATATTATATCTCAATGTGACTTATATCATATTTATTAATGACCAAAGGATAAACCCCCTCATTATACTATTTAATGGGTAAAATATGTAAATACTTATTTTTTTAATAAAGATGATATTATGATTCATGTTTCTCATGTTACGATCCATGAATATTATATTAAATTTCAATTACTTTTATCCATCAGTTGTTATGAGTTTAATAGCTTTTATTGTCTACTAAAAAATATTTTTATATTCTTCATCATAATTTTAGAATGTTTCTAAAAAACATATTCTATAGTATAATGTTCTTACTAAATTTAATATTTATACTTTCAGCATTCAAAAAATATATACCATGAACCCTAATAGGATATAAATTGAACCTTACAATGAGTAAGACTATTTTAATTTCTGATTTTTATACTTTGATTTTATCTAATCCTGAACATACACCCACCAACTTCTTTAAAACTCTATTTTATCAGATATATTCATCTATCTAACAAAACCTTTACTATTAGAAAATAATAATCATTTACTATGTGGGAATATTTTACTAATAAAATATTAACTACAATTATTTATATGGTATTCTATTTGTTTAAATAAATACATTATAAAAATATGTATTCTTAAAAATATTCCATTATTAGGTGATGTAATCTATTTTTCTCATATATATCTTGAATAATATGATCTATACATTCAATAATTTCACAAATATTATATACATGGATCAATATTATATATTTTTTTAAAAATAATTACTGTATATATTTCATAACAACCATTATTTAAAATTGAATGAGATAAAAAATAAGGGAAAAGATAAAGATATGAAAAAATTATTCTAATCCCTAATATATTTGATGTAATTTACTATATCCAAAAATTTAATATAGAAACCCTTAATATATAACGTTATTGAATAATTAAATCATAATAAATTAGCTATTTTATTTATTTACTTTTTTATATGTTCAATAAATATAAAATATAAATTTGGTATTTTGTACCTTTTAAATTTGAAAACAAAAGTTAAAATATAATAAGGAATATCCAAAAATTCTCATTGACTCCACCATGTATTACTATAAATCCATATCTGGTGACTAATATCATCATAATGGAGATGTCTTCCTTCCTTTTTTAAACATCCCTTAGGTTTCAATGGAATATGATAACTATTGTTACCTTATATATTATCATTAAAATATAAATATTTACCATTTTGTACTATAATCATAGTACCAAGACCTATAAACCATATTTCTTACTCAATAATCATGAATATATCAATGAGTTTAGGTAAATATTTATTGAATTAATTAATAATGAATTAATAGAAACATTTATGTAATGAATGTAGAATTATTTTGGTTATAGGATGAAGCCTTAATAGAATCCCCAATCTCCCTAATTTATTAACATACTCAATAATATTTGGTACCTTAAATCAGAAAAAAATTTACATAGGACAATTCAAAATGAAACATTATTTGGATTGGATGATTTTTTGGAGTATAGAATGTTTTTTAACAGTTTTCAACATAGTTTATGAACTATTTTTGAGAATATGTAAATGTTTTTGTAGTTTCTAATGTGTTTTGATGTGGTTATAAACATAAAAAGTCAATATAATATTTTTTTTATTTCATGAAAAATAATGGGTGTACCTTGACACTATTGTATGGGTTATTCCATGTGTACAGTAAGGATCATATCTTGTGCGTAATCCTCATTTCATCTTGAATTAATTGGAAAAAATATAAAATAATTATGTTTTAAGCATTGATCATGCATTTGTGTAAGTATCATCTTCTATGTAAGCACAATTAATGAGTTTAAAAAGATAAATCCTAGTTCTACTGGATTATATTCTATTTTTTCATCAACATGACCTCCAAATTTTCATAATATTAAAAATTAACACTATATAAAAATCATTGCAGTGTATATAAGGATAAACATATTATCCTTTTATGATTTAGTACTATTGTAAGGATTATTTTTTCTCTATATAAAAATGGCCCTGGAATAAATATGAATCAAGATGAGGTAAAAAAAAGTAGTTTAAAGAATTTAATCCTTCAGAATAATTAAAATAAGGGTATTCAAGAACTGTTTTTAAATGATGAAGAATCACATTTAAAAAATTATTGAAGTGACCTGATGAATATCTGACCCCCGTGTCATAAAGAATATGATAGTATACTAGAAAACCAACATGAGGGTTATCTCAAGGAATATAAAAATGGGTTTTTTTCAAGACTAATTAAAATATGTGTGTGATGATTATTTTTTGATCATTATTAAATAAAATTGAATGAAAAACCTATATAATTTATACTCAGATATTTTAAGGGATTTGTTCTTTGATTTATTTTGAATAATGTTGTAAATAGATTCTTAGACATGAAATATTATTCTTATCATGAGTGAATGTTTTCTATGTATTTATGTAATTATAATTTTTAAAGATTTACTTTTTTTTTTATGATCAAATGAGTGTAATTCTTGAAAATGTATGTTGACAAATTTGAAGCTTGTATTTTGAGAAGTAAAAAAAAATTCAATTGTGGTTTTTGGAAATTTTTCGACATAAAGGGACATGGGTAATTGGGCCACCATTTGGGATTTAATGAAATAACCGATGAGATAATAAATAAATAAAGTGGTTCTGTGACTATTTGACTTTGTTTTGGTAGAATTTCAGAAACATTGAGTATTCTCTTTTGTAAAAATTGAAAAGTATTGATATATTATATTTTTATATTTTACAAAACAATATGTTCATTAGAATGATAAAATGTTAAAAATAAAATAAATTGCATTTTTATAGGAAGCTAAGAGTTAATGGAGACACTATAGGTGTTTGTACTATACTGAAGTGAAATGAAATAATATTAATAAGTTATTGGTGATGAGTTTTTCTGAGTTGTGATAAATACTCTGATCTCGATATTTTAGTAGAAAGTATAATAAAGAGAATGATGATATAATTTTATATAAGTTTTATTCATATATAAATTTACTTTGGTTAATCATACATTTCAATGTTATATAAAATATGTACAATGAGACCCTCAATATGCTCCAAATATAGTGAGTTGAGAAAACTATGTTCTTCTGGTTTTATTCACTAAGTAGATTATAAAAAATACTTTCATACATAATGTGAGTTAAATAATATTGATATTATCATCTTCCCTCAAATTGGATGGTCTCTATTACTTTATCTAATGTTACATGCATCTATAATTTTACTTCTCTAATCTGTTGATTTTTATATTTCACTTAAAATTTTGGTGATTGTAAACCTAGATATAGGGAGTGTATCTATATGGATGTAAGGTTTTAAGATAATAAAAAACACAAACACTTTAATTTATATAAATATATAATTGTGAAATATTTATCATGAGATAGAAATTGGATATAACATGGATTAGGGTTTCACATTCACATGAAACATTGTAAAAATTTGATTTTATCTTGCGCTTCACTAATTATATACAATTTTGGTGTGCCTGGTTGTTATCTGCATAAGGATTTCAAGTCAAAATTAAAAAAATATTTTTATTATATTTAAATAATCATTAAAAAAATATCCAAAATTAATTACCTCAACCATTTATATATATATACTTGGTCCTCTCTAACATTTATGTGGAATGGGAGAAGCTGATTCCCTCTATAGAAATCCATCTTTAAGAAAAATATAATAAAATGAAATCAATGGTAAAATTTTTATTATATTTAATGAATATAATTTTCATTGTTGAAATTTTAGAATGATCCCATAAATATTTTTTTGGACTTGAAGATCTCGAGGCATCCATGTTCGGATTTATAATAATTCTAATGGGTTATCAGATGATGTTTTTTATAAAAGAAATCACGAGATAGATAAAAACTCTATGAATTCCAATTTTGATGCCTTTCTTTTAATATTTTGGAAACCCATCAATCATTGGTATTTTTTAATTTTTATTATTTAAATATTTTTAGGAGATATTTCAGGTTTTGTATGTTTTATGGAATGAATTATGATGTTTTATTCTTGTTTAGGGGGTTGTACAGGTCATGCATGGATAAAATTAACCATGAGGAAACTATTAAGATGAGGTCTGTATTCAATAAAGAGGATATTTAGGGTTACCACATTGTTTATCAAACCATTTATGACCACCTATATAACCATGGAATGTTGGTTCTTTTCTAGTAGGGGAATCCTAATTTGGCTAGGCTAGAAACTACAGTTTTATGATCTTGATGGGTACATGGGAGGTTATCCCATGTAAAAAACTGGGTACATAAGTGGTTATCCCAATAGAAAAATATTAAAATGGTTATTATTACATTTCCATATAAGTTATTTGGTTGGTTATCCCAATCATAACATGTTTTATATGTCTTGGTTGGTATCCTTAACATAATATTTCTATTATTATGATTATGAAACATTGTATTCCAATATTTAATGACATGATATTATGATAATGTTATTCCATCATGGATCATGATATTTAATTAATTTATCATTCATGTATTATTAAATTCCATCATTTATTCTATGACCCATGATGATTATCTAGGCACTTTTTGGTATGATTTCTGAATGTTAATATCATGTTAGCATACCCTTGTGTCCATATTATCATTGAAATGATCAATTATTGATATCTTCATTTTATAAATTTATTAACTGCATAAGGTCACCATTTTTTATAATCTCTTTTCCCCTAGATGTCAAGAATGGTTTTATAAATTATTTTTCTAAGAAAATTTATATTTTTAAATAAATAAGTGTTACATGATGTTGATCTTTTATGTAACAGTTGATTACATATCTATGTTTCTAATGACAGTATACTTTTATGGTAATTCCATGTATTTTAATGATATATAATGAATATTGATCTAATAATATGTAATATTTATGTATGTAACGCTTTGGCCACTATAGTCAGGATCCGAGAAATGACTAGATTTATTTGGAAACAATGAAGAGAATTTTGTTTGATATCCCTTTGGAAAAGACAATGTATAAGAGAACAAACTATGTTATGGTAATGAATGGAGTGTAGATTTCCTAGTCAATAAATCTATGCCTGAATAAAATCAAGGGTATATTATTGAGTAATAGATGCACCTAGGGTAAATAAAATTGAGTAAGGTTGATTTGGTATTAACCTAATCATCACTAGTGTATGATGGGTGGGCCTGGGACTACACACCAAGCTATAAAATCCTAGGAGATATGGTTGTGTTAATTTAAATTTTCATGAAAATATATTCTGGGGGATTATAAAACATAAAAACCATGTATGAACTAGTTTAAATGAAAGTATTCATATATTGAAAAGAAGGTTTCACTATTTAGATATCCTTTAATTTATTTTTATAATCAATTGATTTATCACAATGATTTTTTTTATCATATTATTCTTTTTAGATTTATTCAGTATATGTAACCACAAGGAAAATTTTCACACAACATGCGGTGGAAAATATATTCATTGTCCTCTTGAGAAAACACACGTTACAGGGGATAGAATAAAAACCACATTGTTATTCCAATAGGGCATTCTCAATACATCAATCGGGCTATGATTCTATATAATAAACGGAGGTAAAATGTAATACAGTGTCCTTCAAGATGAAACATCTGATTATCCAATAAAAAAGATATTTTAATTACATTTTAATGGTATTAAATGTTCATTTTTAATATTATGGGCCTCAGTTAGTGGATTTTTATTTTGAACATCCATTCTCATCATTTGTGCACTTCATGCCTAATGTACACCAATTTAGGACCAATGAGTCATCTGATTATAAGGAATGTAATTATACATATATTAATTTTATTTTTTTTAAATGGATCTTCACTTCAATTTAAAAAAAATTCATTCAAGGTTCAATGGATGATACATAAAGGATGATGGAGATATTTGGCGATGAAAAGAAACAATTCTAGAGAAGGTAGGTTGGACACCATCCCACTAATGAGAATATGGGACCCACAATATAGGCCCAATGAAGCCCAAATTTTGTAAGATACTATAAGACATATACGGGAAAAAATAATCCTTCATGAGCCTGTGCTATATCTGCTTCCATTATGGTTATTTAAGCGGCCCAATTTAGAGATAAAATTCTGAGCCAGATTCTGAGACCCAGAAAAATATCCCACTAATATAATCATATCTCAGAATCCAAAACTACATATGGGACCAAATTTTACAAGAGGTTATACGACATACGAGGATCCATTTTTTTCTTCTATGGACCTGTCTGATTCGGCCGTCTAGAATGTATTCTAAGCGCTTCTGATTGGTGAATGAATGCTGGCTGCCACCTCGGGTCAAGGGTGGAAAAATCAACTCTCCCTTACATTCCACCCACCTATGGCCAACCAAAATTAATTGAGGTGACTTGAAATGTTGGAGGCTCGACCCAAGGGCTCAGAAATTCCTATTTAAGGTAGTGGTGTTGGAGGATTTAATGATCTTTGCTGCTTGGTTTCATTGTAGTGTTATGCTGCTGCTTTGTGTTTGTAATCACATTTTATTCTCATGTAAGTTGTGTAATTCACCTTTGTTTTTTAATAAAAGTTCTACTTTACTCTTATTATGTTCATATACTTATCACATTGATACCTTTTGTTCAAGGTGTGAATTTATTCATACCGTGCTTTGTGATATTTATCACACAACAGAGGAGTGATCGATTTTTGTTGTTGTTTTTACTTCTTCAATTCCACATTCGTAATTCTACTTCCCTCTTCCGTTGAAGACATGTCATTAATGGAGGGATAAATCTTTTATGGGTTGATCCAATGGAGTATAAAGGGGCTGGATTGGATGTTATTTATCACTCCATTAATGGCTAATCACTTCTTTTAGATGAGATTTTTATTTGATGATTTTAAAACCTCTTCATCTTTATTGAATTTAAGGTCACGCATCTCATGTGCTAATACAAACCTCTACCATGGAGTGATCAAAACATTGATCCTTCAAGTGTATAGGTGATTAGTATTAGTGTGTGTAAGAATTAAACCAGTAAGTGATGATTTCATTAGATCTTCTTAAATTAATCCATCTAAATTATAAGAAATTGAAATCATTAAAAAAAGAATTCATCCAATCCACCCCGAGTGATAACCTATGATCAACTAATTACCATAATTTGAATTAAATTAAATCTATTAGTGATCCCTTAAAACCATCTTAAATCAACTTAAGTTGGCCACTTCATAGCCAAAAACAATCTATAGAATGTACGTGTCTTTAGGTTACTTCTTAGGTCTCTGAGGATTCGATAACCCAAGCTAGAAAACAAGGACCGTTCTACCTTCATCTCTTGGGTAAATTTGAGCGAGAATCAAATTTTGGCACTGTTACCGGGGACCAAAGTAATTCCTCTAAACACACATTCTATTCTCCCTCATTTTTTTTTTTCTCATCCAAATTCTCTTATCTTGTCCCTTTCTCATTTTTTTTCTTTTGGCGCATGTCCGCCTACACATGCGATCAATAAAACCGTCTAGTTAGGGTGGATAGTCCTGGTGTTGGGGAGTCAAGTAAACCAAGGGAACTCTTTCCATTAGATCCTAATCTTCCTAATACTCCAGAGTCCAATATTGAGCCAATTTCAATGGAAGGTATTCAAAGAAACAAACTCATAAACCTGGGTGGAAACCAAATTGGAAACCCAAATGAGGTAGCCCCAAACTTGGGGAATTCAATTGATCAGACCATGAATGACTACCTCACACCTTCCTTGACCAATGCCCCCTCATTCATTAGACACAATTCCCTAGGATATTCTAACTACATATTTAAACCCCATTTCCTAAACCTCCTTCCCACATTCCATGGAATGGAGTCTGAGATGCCCTACCATCACATTAAAGAGTTCAATGACATCATAGAAACCATGTGTCCCCCACATCAACTAGAATCATCTAAGATGAAACTATTTATTTTTTCTTTAAAATATCGAGCTAAAAATTATATAAAAAATTTTATACCCTCATCCATATATTCTTGGGACTAATTACAAATCGAATTCTACAAAAAATACTTTCCCCATAAAAAAAAATTTCACTTAAAAAGAGTATCCAAAACATTTTTGAAAAAGAGGGAGAGTCATTCTATGAAACATGGGAGAGGTTTAAAGACACTCTAAAAATTGTTCCACACCATGGATTTTCTATTCTTGAACAAGTGAGAATTTTCTATGAAGCATTGGGTCTAGGGAACAAACAATTCATTGACATGATGTGTAATGGAACCTTTAAAAACAAAGCCCCAAATGATGCTTACGAGTATCTCGAAAGCCTTTCTAAACAAAACCAAACATGGGGAACTTCACCTTATTATGAAAAGCCACAAAGAAATAATGGAATTCATACACTTAGAGAAGAATAAATCCTTAGGGCTAAACTCACTGCACTCTCTAGTAAGGTTGAAGAGATAGACCTTAGGAAAGTTAATGAAATCCAAACTGTTGACCCTATTTTCACAATTTGTGACAAACATGACCATAAAATAGACAATTTCCCAACCATTCCATCCAAAAAAGATGTTCTTTTAGGTGGTACCCTGGTGGAAGTAAATGCTTTGAACTTTCAAAAGCCTCATTACAAAAAAAAAACTTCAACCCAAGGTATAATGACCACCCAGGCTTCCGCCGGAAAGATAACCAACAACGTAGCCAACCACATGGAAAAAATCCTTACCTCCATTAGAACTACCAAACCCATAACCAGTTAAAAACCAAACCTATCCAACACCAACATCCACTGGTCCATTTTCAACTAACCATCCCACCTCCAAAATATCCCCCCTGGGATAAACCAATCTTTTCAAGCACTAACCCAAACTGTTCTGCAAATCCTACTAGAACAACTATGCAAACAAATTGAACGGATGAACTAGGAAGTCTATTCCCTTAAAAAAGAACTTCAAAACATCAAAACTAGCAAGGCACCCATGCCTACTCAGGTGGTTCCATCTTCAACTTCAAGGGGAGATTCACGTTATACTCAAACACCTAATGAACAACTAAAGGCTGTGACTATTTTAAGAAGTGGGAAAACAATTGAGAAACCTGAACAACTAATTTAGAACCCACCTGAAGATTCAAACATGGATGAAAATTCAAATTAACCAAATGATTAAATTGAAAAACACGATAACATTGTCATAGAAACAACTCTTCAACAAACAACCCCACAACCTGCACCATTTCCTCAACGCATGAGGGGGAAAACCAAGCCTGAATTAAGTGAAACATTAAGAGAAATCTTCCCACAAGTCAAGTTGAACATTTCCCTTATCGATGCCATCCAAACCATACCTTCCTACTCAACGTTCCTTAAGGACTTTTTCAGTTTTAAAAGATAATTTTCACTTAAAAACCAAGCCCTTTTGGCTGCTAATGTGAGTACCACCATTAAAGGGACCATTCCTCCTAAGTTGAAAGACTCGGGTTTCCCTTACATCATTGTTGAACTAGGTGAGAGAAAAGTTGTCAAGGCCTTGTGTGACCTAGGTGCTAGTGTCAATCTCATTCCCTATGATGTGTACTACCAGTTAGGCCTAGAAGAACTCCAAACCACATCTATCACACTTCAACTTGCTGATCGTAGCATTAGAGTTCCAAAGGGGATTTTAAAGGACATTCAGATAATGTTTGAAAACTTCATCTACCCTACTGATTTCATTGTCCTTGACAACCATCCAAAATATAGAAATAAGGAACAAACCCCAATTATCCTTGGTCATCCTTTCCTTGGAACAATCAACTCTTTTATCCGAGTCCGAAATGGGAACATGACCATCACCTTTGGAAACATGAGTCTAGACTTGAACATCTATAATGAAATATCACAAATAGGGGATGAAGAAGACATTCATGATGTAAAAATGATAGGAATAATTGATAATGTATCCATACAACATTAAAGAATATCCGATGAATGTTTGAGTCGGGATGAGATTGATTTCCTTTGTTCACATGATGGATGTTTATCTCCTTGGATTGAATCATTTTCAAATTGCTCTTATTATTAAGTAAAAGGTCTAACAATCTGTGGAACCTTTCAAGAAACCATATTCATAGAGATCACTGCAACATCCTTCCCTAAATATGATCAGGCCAATCTAGTAGCTGAAACTTATACATGTGGGGAATCAATCCTATCTACAACTTTAGGTAATAAAATTGATCTTGATCCAATGTCCCAATCTTCAGCTAAAATTATGAACCAACATGATCTTGAATTTAAGGAACTTCCTGCTGCACTAAAGTATGCCTTCCTAGGGGACAATCAAACACATCCTATTATTATTTCTTCTTATCTTTAATCCAATCATGAGACAATGCTTTTATATGTCTTTGGAAACATAAGAAATCCATTGGTTGGACCGTATATGATATTCCCGGGATTAGCCCACTTGTTGGGAATCAAAGGATTGTTCTAGAATCTGATTCAAAGAGATGTCTTCAACCTCAACGATGACTCAATCCTAATATCATATAGGTAGTAAGGATAGAACTTCTAAAATTTTTAGAAGATGGTATCATATATTCCATAGCTGAGAGTGAATGGGTGATCCCAATCCAAGTGGTTCCAAAAAAGGCTGGAATCATAGTGATAAACAATGATGATGGAGAGATTCTTCTAACAAGGGTGATTAGTGGATGGAGGGTCTGCATTGACTATATGAAGCTAAACTGATTCACCAAGAAGGACCATTTCCCTTACCATTCATTGACTAAGTCCTTGATATAGTGGCAGGTCATGCCTTCTTCTATTTCTTAGATGGGTACTCAGAGTATAATCAAATTGAGGTCACCCTAGAGGATCAAGGGAAGACTACATTCACATGTCCATTTGGAACCTTTTCCTTCGAACACATGCCATTTGGTTTATGCAATGCTCCTGGAACCTTCCAGTGGTGCATGATAGGAAATTTCTCAGATATGGTAGGGGATTTTCTAGAGGTCTTAATGAATGACTTCTCTGTGTTTGGGGATACATTTGAGGGATGTCTGCAGAATGTGGAGAGAGTTTTGTCAAGATTTGAAGAAAACAATTTGGTCCTAAACTAGGAAAAATTCCATTTTATGGTTAAAGAGGGACTAGTTCTAGGCCATCTGGTCTCAGGTAGGGGGATTGAAGTTGATAAAGTTAAGGTTGACATCCTTCGTCACCTTCCATCACAAAAAACTGTCAAGGAAGTGAGGTATTTATTAGGACATGCTGGTTTCTATAGAAGATTCCTCAAGTACTTTAGTTTAATCTCCCATCCCCTTTGTGCTATCCTCGTAAAGGATTCTCCATTTGTTTGGACAGAAAGCTGTGAGGGTTCATTCTTAACCCTAAAATCCTCTCTCACCTCTCCTCCCATTATGAAATCTTCAAATTAGAACCTTCCTTTCGAACATATGTGTGATGCCAGTGACTTTTCTATAGGAGCTGTGTTAGGTCAACATTGTGATAAAACTTTTTATGTCATTTCTTATGAAAGAAAATCATTTAATAATGCCCAAATCAACTACACCACTACTTAAAAGAAGATACTTTCTATTCTGTTTTCTTTAGAGAAATCCAGGTCCTATCTCTTACGATCCCCCATCATTGTCTTCACCAACCATTCTACACTAAAATACCTCTTCCAAAAACAAGATGCTAATGATAGTTCGATTGGGTGGGTCCTTATCTTACAAGAATTTGACCTCACAATCAAGGATAAAAAGGTAGTTATAAATGTTGTAGCTTATCACCTCTCTAGGATGGAATTCAAAGACAACTCAAATCACCGTTCTGTGTCTGATTCATTTCTTGATTAACACCTATACTCTGTGAGAGATTGCCCTTGGTATGCTAACATAGCCAATTTCATAGTTACAGGAGTCGTTCCAAAATTTTTAGGGACACAAGCTCAAAGGAGGTTTCTTTCTAATTTCAAAAGCTATGTGTTTGATGATCCTTACCCATTCAAGTTTTGTCCTAATCAAATCATTAATAGATGTGTTCCTGAGTCTGATCAAGAGTCTAATTTAAGATTCTGTCATGCAGAGGCATGTGGAGGCCACTTTTCCACAAAGAAAACCACTACAAAGGTCCTCCAACGTGGATTATACTGGCCTAACATCACTAATGATTCCTACCAACTCTAACAAAGTTTTCCTCAATGTCAAAAATTAGAATCCATTAGCAAAAGGAATCAAATAACCCTCACTCCCATTCCGGTCATTGAAATATTTGATTGTTGGAAATTTGATTTCATTGGACCGTTCCCAAAATCTAGGGGATACCTCTATATCCTTTTATCTGTTGATTATGTCTCAAAATGGGTTGAAGCCATTCCCACAAAGTCTAATGAACATCATGTTGTGATCTGATTTCTGAAAGAGCACATATTTTCTCGATTTGGAATTCCTAGGGCTATAATCAATGATCCAGGAACCCATTTCTGCAATCGCCCATTCCCTTCACTCATGTCTAAGTATGGTATTTCTCATAAAGTTTCCACTACATACCAACCTCAAACCAATGGTCAAGCTGAGTTAGAAAATAGGGAGATTAATGAAATTCTTGAGAATATTGTCAACCCCTCTAGGAAATATTGGTCTGAGAAACTCTTAGATGCTCTTTGGGAATACAGTACAACATTCAAAACCATCCTAGGAATGTCACCATATAGGTTGGTTTACGGAAAATCATGCCATTTACCTATTGAAATTGACCATTAGGAATTTTGGGTAATCAAAAAAATGAATTTCGAAATTTCTTCAGCCGAAGAAAAGAGGAAATTATATCTTAATGAACTTCAGGAACATTGGATGGAGGCTTATGAAAATTCAAGGACAAATAAAGCTCAATTTCAAGCCTACCAATCTAGGAAAATCAAAGTTAATCATTTTGAAACGGGAAATTTTTTTCTCTTGTATAGTTCAAAACTTCATTTACACCCGGGAAAGTTAAGGTATGGATGGTCAGCTCCATACATAGTGCATAAGGTGTACCCCCATGGGGAAGTAGAGATTCAAGATCCCACAAGTGGTTACATTTTCACGGTCAATGGTCAATGTTTAAAACCGTCCATTGAATCATTAAATAAACAGGTAATATAGGTGGAGTTAACTGAGCCGACCTATGAACCAGAAAACAAAAATTGATAGATTTTGGATCCATGTCGGGAAAGCGACATTAAACAAAGCGTTGCATGGGAGGCCACCCATGGTTTTAATGTTTTCAATCTTTTTGGAATAATTTTTTATTAATCGTTTTGATATTTAAAAAAAATAGAGTGTTGACATGTTCTTCTATTATGAGTATGGATGGGTATGAAAGAGGAGCACCATTTTCATCTGTGTCATGTGGTGTAATCCCTGAGTACTACCTTACCTAGAAATTAAAAATAAGACAATGTATCATCAGTTGATTTCAAAAAAAGGGAAAACCATAAAAATAATGAGACTTGGTATTAAATTAATTGGTGTGTTGTTTGTTTTGTTTGGTTTGTTCTTGTTTGTATGGTTTATGGACTATTTTTTGGTGATACATATTCAATCAAGGAGGTTCCTACATCTCTCATGAGACAAAAGAGTTATTTGAGGGCACTACGATCATCATTATGAAGCCACAAGGTGAACTTGTTCCATGCCCTTTCCAACTCATTCCCCCGCCCCCACTTCTCCTCTATTTTCTTTTTACGAAACTTGGGACAATTTCATTCTTAGTTGGGGGGTGTGGAAACAAAATGTTTGTTATAAAAAACAATGATAAAAAAATGTAAAGTAAAATTCCTTTATCATTCAAATAATAACATCTTTTCTCACATTAAAACTACATAGCAAATAATTTTTCTTTCCTTGAAACTTAATTTAATTCATTATTAAGTTTAAAAGAATCGATTTTGGAAGTTTGGTTGTCCAATGAAAATTTGCATCATTTTTATTTCAATCCATTAAATCAAAATGCCAAAATGCACGTCCACTAGACTATGGGGTACTAATTTGAATTTTTGGGGTCCCATAATAAATATCATAGGCTGGTTTTATTTTTATGAATAATATGAGTATTCAAAAAAAATAAAAAATAAAATAAAATAAAAATTTTCGTGTATAGAAATGGATTGATAAAATGCATGACTTTTGGCACTTGGGGATCGTGACTCCAGAGTTGACTAGCCCTGAGGTTTTTAATCTATCTCTATTTATGGTAATATGACTTTGTTTTTTATTAAGTTAACTCGAGACGATGCTCGAGTATTTGGGATTCACTTGGTGCCCTAAGGCCTTTGATTCTGGGAGTCATCGGCAAAGTCTTGCTACATGGGTTAATTTGATTAAATGTACTCTCAATTACTATGGAAATATTGCAAAAAAATTCAAAATAAGGAAAGAAGAATACTCATATTAGGATTAAATGCGATTCCACATAGCACCTCCATGATTTCCCCCTTGAATGAAAATGAACCCCCATATCTATTGTGATTCACATAACATCATTACACCTAATTGAGTTGGATGAAGTATGATGATGAATTTGATCAAAGGAATGGTCTTGGGATTGGGATATGCTTTTAAATTTATCTTGTTTTAAATTATTTTGATAGGTTATAAAGATATATTTCTGTGCAGTTTATATTGTGAGCACTATTTGTTATAATGTGTTTAAAGAAAGGAATTCAAATAAGATCATTGAATTATTGGCTCGGGACTAGAAAATCTCAAGTTGGGGGTGGGGGGGTGTGATTATCCAATAAAAACACATATTTTAATTACATTTTAATGGTACTAAATGTTCATTTTTGATCTTATGGGCCTGAGTTAGTGGATTTTGATTTTGAACATCCATTCTCATCATTTGTGCACTCCATGCCTAATGTACACCAATTTAGGCCCAACGAGTCATCTAATTATAAGGAATGTAATTATCCATATTTTAATTTGATATTTTGTTAAATGGATCATCACTTCAATATAAATATTTTTCATTCAGGGATCAATGGATGATTTATAGAGGATGATGGAGATATTTGGCGATGAAAAGAAACAATTCTGGAGAAGGCAGATTGGACACCAGCCCACTGATGAGAATGTGGGACCCACAATACAGGCCCAATGAAGCCCAAATTTCGTAGGATACTATAAGACATATAGGGGGTAAAATAATTCTTTAGGATCCAGTGCAAATTCTTCCTCGATTATGGTTATGTAAGTGGCCCACGTTAGAGATACAATTCTGGGCTACATTTTGTGGCCCAGAAACACATCCCACTAATATGATCATATCTCGGAATCCACCACTCCAAATGGGACCGAGGTTTACCGGAGGTTAGAATATATATGAGGCTCCACTTTATTCTTCTATGGCCCACTCTGATTCGTCCATCTAGAAGGTATTCCAAGCGCTTCTGTTCGGTGAAGGAAAGATGGCTTCCACCTCAGGTCAAGGGTGGAAAAATCAACTCTCCCTTACTTTCCACCCACCTATGGCCTACCAAAATTAATTAAGGATACTAGGAATGTTGGAGGATCTACCCAAGGGATAAAAAATTCCTATTTAATTCAGTGGTGTTGGAGGATTTAAGGATCTTTAGTGCTTGGTTTCATTGTAGTGTTATGCTGCATCTTTGTGTTTGTAATCACATTTCTTTCTCATGTATGTTGTTTAATTAACCTTAGTTTGTTAATAAAATCTATTCCTTTACTCTTATTCTGTTTTTCTACTTATCACGTTGATACCGTTGTTCAAGGTGTGAATTTATTCATACCATACTTTGTGATATTTATCACACAACAGAGGTGTGATCGATTTTTGTTGATGTTTTTACTTCTTCAATTCCACCCTCGTAAGCCTACTTCCTGCTTCCGTTGAATATATGTCATCAATTGAGGGCTAACTATTTTATGGGATGATCCAAGGGAGTAGAAAGGGGCTGTATTGGATGTTATTTATCACTCCATTAATGTATAATCTCTTCGTTTAAATGAGATTTTCATTTGATGATTTTAAAACCTCTTCATCCTTATTGAATTTAAGGTCAGACATTTCAAGTGCTAATACGAACCTCTACTTTGGATTGCTCAAAACATTGATCCTTAATGTGTATATGTGATTAGTATTAGGGTGTTTTGGAATTAAACCAGTATGTGATGATTTGGTTTTATCTTCTTAAATGAATCCATCTCAATTATAAGAAATTGAAATCATTAAAAAAGGAATTCATCTAATCCACCCTGAGCGATAACCTAGGATCATCTCATTACCTTAATTTGAATTAACTTAAATCTATTTGTGATCCTTTAAAACCATCTTAAAGTAATCTAATTTGGCCACTTCATATCCAAAAACAATATATAGAATGTACGTGTCTTTAGGTTACTTCTTAGGTCTCTGAAGATTCGATAACCCAAGCTAGACTACAAGGACCGTTCTACCATCATCTCTCGGGTAAATTTGAGAAAGAATCAACATACATAATAATTTAATTGGTATTTTGATCCTACAATTTTTGTGTAATTGATTATTTTAATTTAAATTATTTGTTTTTATTATCCAGTGTTTAGAGAAAAAATATGTTATTTTTTATTTAATATTTCAGAATCATAAGAGGAATAATTAGGGAATACTATTAATAATATAATGTAATGTGATTAAATTTTATCTAATTAGTGGGATGTGTTTATGAGTTTCATTTTAAAGAAGTGAATTCGCCATCTTATTCATATGAAAATTTAGAAATAATTTCATGGTATAGTGTGCTAGGATGATGAATCCATTAGTTTCTATGAGGAAACATCCATGTCTAAGCCCCACACCATCAATTTGTAACACATATTTTACGATGTGACTGTACGGTCCACTACCTCCACTTGTTTATCACACCCATCATGAATAACATGGTCTTAGAGGTCATTAATGACCATGAAACCCTTCACCGAGTCATCCATCGTTGAGTAAGACCTAGTTTACTTCTGAATTATATAGGTTATAATCTATTTCATATAAACTAGCTACATAAGAAGCCTCCTCCAACTTAAATCCCAACCACTAATTAACATAGGTTCTACTACATAAGGATGTACCCTCATGATGTGACTTATTCCCTTTATGGGACACATCCCCTCAGACGCACCTATATAGGGTGTTTTGAACCATCCACCATCACCCATATCATCCATAATCCACCATAATTTTACCTTTGTCTACCATGTCCTCGTAAGAACGTTTCATTCAACCACATTAGTAATATTCCATCCTGGATTCCATCCTAGGTGAACCAGCCCCACTTTCAATGCATTTGGATATATAACCATGTGCAATCCCCAACACGTCTTTGTGCTGTTAGCTGTGCATAATCCCATGCTTGTCTTCAAGAATCTATCCATGTGTAAGCCCTGATTCCATTGCCCCTTTTCAGAACTACATGGAATATGATCCTTGTCTTCTATAGAGGGTATAAAGGAGTAATACTTGAGGTTCATTCCCATCATTCATTTAAATTTTGTTCTTTCTATCGAGTTTCCGCATTTCAAGAGGTTTATTTCCTAGTCCAGAGGTTCCACTATATTCGAGTTCCCATCTATATGCTCTATTCTCACAAGCCACCTTATTAGGTGTCCTATAACCCACATGAACTAGGTGGACATTGATGCCTACCTTCTAAACATGGCAAGTTTAAATCCTCTATGAGGTTAATGTCTTTCACCCCTCACACTCAATCAATTTCATCCATTCTATCTGTTACAGATCATCCATATCAATCCTGATTCTTACCCAAGCCTCCACATCTCAGTGAGATCACTCCATCCTTTTGGGTAATATCAGTGCATTAACCCCATTCACCCCATTACTAATCTCATCATCACTGATGATGCTAACCGTGCATATGCCCCACAAAACCAAAATTAAACCCACCGAAAAATTAAACCCACCAAGATGTACACTATTGTAAAGGGTAGATATCCATGTGTAGTCTTATATCCCATTACCATTCATAAATATATGGGTTTTCATCCAAATGTTCTAATCATTGTAAGTTGAAAGCCTCCCCGAGGTTCAATTCAAGATAATGTTAAACATTATTGTCCCCCTTATTGTGGTTCACATTCCTATCCTTCCGTTAGTGGTGTCTAGATCCTCCTTCAATGTTTGAAAACTTTTCTTTATGAGATGCACCATACCAGGTCCGCTCTCATCGAGAATTCATAACCATCCATCCAATAATCCTTACTTATGTTCCATCGTAGGGGTCATCATCTTCATTCCATCTCTATAAAACATTTAAATTGACATCACACAATATCCAAAAGACCTAAAATTTGTATATTACCTCATGTTAAACATCAGATTCCTAAGGAAAACCATGGAATCCATCCCTCTGGTATAAGATAACCTTTGGTAACCAAAGAATTAATTATTTTTCATTAAATTGAAATTCCCTCTTATGAGGACGAATACAGGTTCTCTAATGTTCCAACACCAAGAATAATTCTCAACGTGATTACCCTCCAAACTGAATGTTTCTACGATGACTATAACATTTGGAATTTCTAGACATATGTATCGTAATTAAAACATATCCACAAAGAGACGGTTCTAGGAATGAGTATTATGATATACGACTAAAATCATTGAGGGACACATGGGCTAGGTGAAAAATTCCAATGAGGAATCCAAATAAAGAGGAATTAAAATCCTATAATACCATTTATATAGAAGAGAATAATTCCCTAGAAAAGTGATTAATGTCTTCCAACATTAGAAAGTGGGAATGCGTGGCAACAACACTGCCTTTCAGCAATTAAGCGGGAGAACCGCGGTGGAAAGTTTCAGAAATAGAGGTAAGTTATTTATCTTCTCTCATTAATATTTTTGATAATTTTATATTAAATTGATGTTAATTCACATTATGTTATAGAATTTACGAAATATAGGTATTTATATGATTTACCTTGTCCAAAAAGGCTTTTACCTCATCTTATAGACTAATGGAAATGATATATTTTAGTCGATGAAGCAATAGTATATAGAAGGGGCTCTGGGTATTTTCATTTGTTAGGGAGGGAGATTGGATGTGATTGGGTATATTTTTTATTTAAATTGCCTATCATATTTATATTTTTCATATACCTCCCATATAGAGATCCATTATTCTAGATTTTCATATATATTTTTTATTATTTATAAATATCTGATTATTTAGAGAATGTTTTACCGTGTGTGTTCTTATGATTCCCCAGAACAATTTTCTAGCCCATGGGGATGGGAAATTTCCTTTGGTATAGTGCCAAGATATGAAGGGTTATAGTATGGATGGATGGATATGCCGATTAGTTACAAAATGGTATGACGAAGTGTAGATTACGTTCTCAATAAAAACCTAAAATACTTTTCATTAAAATATATCTTAATTTGGGTAATCATAGTAAAATCATGTAATTATTTTCTTTGATAATAAAGTGGTTTTTCTGGATTATATTCTTCATCCCCACATAATGTGACGATGTCGAGTTACCGTGGGATGTTGGATTTAAACTCTGAATAAGTTTTTTTTTAATTTTCAATTGATTATGTGTTGCTCCTGAGTGGAATTATATGATTTACCTTGGGGGTAAATTCACATTTGGGGATGTTGATGAAAGGAAAACAAGTGGCATGAGGTTGGTTTGTATGGATTGATAAACACGAGCAGTGACATTTTAGATGATCCTACAAATGTTATATAGATTTTTGTATGGATAGTTCATTTACCATCAAGCCATGTAGTCGAGTCGACCATAATTCAAAATCCAATTTCACATGTTATTTATGATTCTCAAGATATACCCCTAATGGTTAGGGATGTGTCAAGCTCGGTATATTGATGTGTTCACTATCTGGATGGAATTATTATAGATATGTGGTGTTCCTCCTTTTGGTGTTTTTATTTTGTGAGTTGTTTTATAGAACATTTTATAGAAAAAAAAATTAACATGAAATTAAGACAATGAAATTAGTTCAAAAATTTATTTTAATTTCAAATAATCATTTTTTGGTGGTTAATACTTTTGATTTGTTAAAAAAATTAAATTAGTTTTTATGAAATATTTTATGATTTTTTGTTTTAAAATTATTGATATACTTATTGATTCATGAAAAATCATTTTTTTCGAAACTCATTTGTATTTTTATTCTAATAAATTGATTTATACCATTTAATGAAAATTGTGTGATAATATTTTATGACATATTTTAAATAATTGGATTTTAGAATCTCATGTTTGCGCCTGGATTTCCCAAATGATTTTTTAGCATCTAGGTCCTTGTTAACTTTTATTGATAAAAAGGATTGTATTCTTTCTCGAATGTGGTGGTTTTTAATGAATATTTTTTCAACGTATTTTTATTGTCTATTTGTGTTGTTTTATCATTTTCAATTGCGGGGGTTGGTGTGTTGTCTGATTTACAAAACTTGGTCGAGTTGGGTATATGCTTCATTTTTTGAATAAATATTCATCCCAAAGGGTCTTAATGAAGATTGAGTGTTTTCAATTAAGGTTATTTATTCACTTTTTAATTTTTAATCTTTATAATAATCTAAGTGGATTATCATGTGTTGTTTCCCTTTTAGTGAGATTTAGTTAAATAAATTTTATTTTGTAAACTAGTCTATATAATCCTTGTTGAATCATATATATAATTGAATGAAGATCATTCTGTTTGATCTTTTGGGTGTAAGATTTTTTTTATGATTACAGTTTGTTTTTATTATATAACCTTGATGAGTATATATCCTTATAAAATTGTGGTGTATTTTTCCTTGGTTTTATTTTGTGAGTGGTTTTGGATCATTAATTTGTTTCTTTTCCTATGGGCTTTGTTTGAGTGTTAGTTTTTTCGTTTTTGTCATGTATCATTTTTCTTTATACCTATTATATAATTTTTTAGTGATTTTTTCCTCTTCATGTGGTCCTTACAATAGTTTCTATTTTTTTGTAATTGTATTTCCTTGGGTGATAGATTCTAGTTGTTATGGATTAAATATAATTAGCTCATATTATACATTGACTTATGTTAGATCAGATCAGATAGGTTCACCATGAGAGGGTAACCCTAGTATTAGCTCATAGTTTAAATAATTTTATATCATTTTGTTTTCCAAGGTATGATCCCAGGTCATTTATTTTCTAATTGAATAAGTTTACTCAATTTTTTTTAGATCTATTCGAATGTGATGATTTTGGCATCTTTCACTCCTGACCTTTCCTTATGTGGGGTGTTACAATGATCATGCTTCTTTTTTTGACATGATCTCATTATTGAAGATAATTGATAGAAATTACATGTGGTTACTCATATAGTTTTTATTAAATCGTGTATATATTATAAAATATCATGTTATATGATTGGCCTTTTGATGATTCACTATTTTGATTACATCTGAATGATTGGGAAACCTTTATTCGGTTTCCCTTTATTTTGACTTTCTTATTGGATACTCATAGTTGTTTTTTGTTTAAGGATATTATAATTTTGGGGGGAATATTTTTCTTCTATTAGAGGATGGAATGTGTTTGTGGTTTCCCTTCTCTCTAAGGATCCCTTAAGATTTCCCCATCCCTTTACTCATTCTTGCATGATATTCATTGTCATTTCTCTTTGTTTGTTACTGTTATCTTAAAGGTGATCATTTTATGGGGAAAAGGTTGCATTGGGGGAGAATTGTTCACCCTACCCTCACCAATATTTTTTTTTGAAATTTGAAAATATTTGGGGGAAATTTTTGGCCTCGCGGATGTTGGGTGTTTAAGTTTGATAGTTTTAGTTTTTTGGGGTGTTTCTTGAGTCATGCATGCTTAGATTTAACTGTGAGAACATTGTGAAAATGTATTCTATATTTAATAGGGTAGTTTTTCATGGTTAATTCATAATTTATTAAACCTTATATGTATACACAAGAAATTATGAGATGTTTTTCGTGCTTCTAAAGTAGTTGATGCATTATTTTTACATGAGTTGGTAAACTGTTCGTCTAAAATGAGTTGTTTATCTAGAGAAAAATAATTATTCCAAAAATGAACATAACAATTTTTAGTTTTCCAATCCACATTTCCTCTACCACTTAACCTACAACATAAATAATCTACCTCCCCTCTATGCCATGTATCTTACCAACTTCTAACCTCCTCTATTTATTGTAAATTTCCCACGTTTTCATGTAGATTCTTTGCTGAATATTTAATACTTTTTCATTACTCCTCATTCATTATCATTTTTTCTGGTTACATTATAACATGTATTGATTTCGTTTTGGTATAAACCAATGGGTAAGGGTTTAGTGTATTTTTTATGTTATCTTATTTATATTAATATGTCCATCCCCTTATTTCTTTTTTGGGATTCTATTGTTAGTGGTAATGAATTTCTTACTATCTACCATCCTATGAAAGTATATTTTACTTATAACTCTATTTAATTAAATGTTAAAAAAATTATGTGTGACATAAATGTTTTATATGAATTTTTAATCACATTTGATATAGTATTATTCATGAAATTAATTTTGAATTCCAATTTATGGTTGTTTTATCCCTTGTAAACATGATCATATATAAGGAAATTTATACTAGGAATATTGAAAAATATTCCATGTTTTTAGGTGATTTAAAATGGTTTGGAATTTTTGTACATACCCCCATGTATTTTTAATTGTAATTTAATTAATTTGAGTACTTTTCATTGGACATAATCTAAAATCCATGTGTTGTTTAAAATTCCCAAATCGGATTAATAAAGGGTTTGAAATAGTTTCATATAAATCAAATTATATTTTCATTTAAATAATCTTCTGTGTGATTTGTTAAGGATACGTTTTTAAAAATCCTAGAAGGGTTTACACCTTTTTAATATTTTATGCTCATTTGTTCTTATGGTTGCCTATAGATTTTTAATGAATGGAATTTTATTTTTATAAATGGGATCATGTAACAATTTCTTATTAAAGAAGGATTCTTTGAAACTATTTCTCCACATGAGGTTTTAAAACATGATTCGATGCCGAATGGATTTTTTTTCAAATTTTGAAAACATATCTGGGACTCCCATGTGTTTTGTGTAATAATAGTTTGAACATTAAAATGAATGAACCTATAAATACATAAAACCATCAGTTTGTTCCTTATGTTTTTATTAGTGATCAATAAATAACTCCAAACTCCCATGTCCACTATGATTTGGGACCCCATGGGAAGATTATATTATTGGAATACTCTTTTTGATTCTTATGCTTGATTTTTTTATTGGCACTACTAATGGTAAGGTTGGGTGAGGGGAGAATGGATTAATTTTCAAACACATAATTGTTTTTTCATGTGATCATGTGATTGATCACATCCTTTTTTGACTTGTTATGGGAATCCAAGGATGAGAATATGTGACATGTATGAGTGAAAACCCTATCTTTACGCATGTTCTACTGACTATATAATATTTTAAAATTTAATCATTGATGGAAATACAAACATGAGTAATGAGTCCTTTTTTGGACCATGGTTTGGGTATCCTCCTCTAATGGTTTATTTTTGGATAGTTTTATGGGACTACCAGGGATGTGGATAGGATTATCAGTTTCATCCACAGTAGTTTTCCACCAGAAAAATTTTATTATTACTAGAGCATATTGATGTTACACATTACACAAAAGAATTTATTATGATTATTTAATGTATTTAGTTTTTTGGATCCCATGTATTCCTAAAATTCATTTTAACAATTTTACAATTGTTTGGTTGCGTAGATAGAATACACCTTTCTTGATACATGGTTCCATTAGGAATTTCTTTCATCTCCAAGTGTTTGATGGTTCACATTTAAATTGGGTTTTTTATAATTTTTTTGAATTTATGGATTCATAATGGAATATTCGTAAGTTATTTTATTAAGTGTTTTAAATTAATATAATTTCTTAGAGATTTTTTTATTAAAATATGATTTTCCAAAAATTTTAGACAATTATGAAAAATTTATTTTGTTTCTTTTAATCAATTTAAATTACACATTTTCGAGATTTAAAATTTCATAATTTAAAATTCATTATATAAATTTTTTTTCTATAATATTAATCTTACTTGTTTCTATTTTATACGTGATTCTGATGTTCTCTTCAATTTTTCTTGTTTTGAGTTAGTGTGGATGTTCTTCCAAAATGTTGGTGCCTACTACAATTTATGTAATGGAACCTTTTAAAATTGAAATGTTCTTTATGATGGGAGCTTGGTGTCATATCACCCTTTTGGGGGGAGCTGTTTAAAACTCTAGGAATCTCTTATATATTTGAGAATCATTCATGAATCTATTATTTAAGCACAATTATAATACAGGTCTCCCTTGTATCAATATTAAATTATTTTACATGTGTTTATTTATGAATCATCTATATATATTTGAGGTTCTTCATCAATAGAGACATATGTATGTACATGAGGATCTCCATCAATAGTACCAATTTTTTAACTATTTTGAGATTATTATATCATTTATTTTGTTGAAGCTAGTTTTAATCCCCATAATTAGGTTCCATAGAATTTAACATCATACGAGATGGAAAAAGTTGTTTTTAGTGGGTTTAGGAGCATTAGATGGTATTATAATGTATCCTTGTGAATGTAATCCAATCTCAAATATTTTAGTTCAGCCTAATAGATCATGTCATACCTTTTAATATTTTGTGACGAGGACCCAACTATAGAATTTAATTTCATTCGGTATGGGCGTCTATGTGAAGGGTTGATATTCAATGTATTGTGTGGGACTTATGCTGACGTGGAATTAATGAACCTATATGGGAAATAGTCACCCAGGTGGGGGAATGATTATTCTGGGAATATATTCTAATAAATATCATGTTGAAAGACACTCAAAAAGAATATGGCCCCTAGATTGGATATGAACCTGCAGGGGAGTTAGCCACTAAAAATTAGTGTGAATTCATTGTGTTGTATTGTAGCCTCAATGATGATTCCAACACATCCAATTTTTTCAGGAATCAAATCCCACAGTGTTCAGAAATTTGGTTCACACACATTGGGAGGAGGTTTAATGTGTTTTCCTCAAAGGGAATATGTCCCTTTTAGGTCATGACAACATGGTTTCAGAACTAATACCTAGTTTGACGCCCATTTGTTGATATAGTTGGGGATTGTACCAATAGGGATTCCTAATGATGATTAGAGGAAGTTTTATACAACAAATCATTTCATGGTAAAGATGTTTTATTATGTTGTTTTTATGATAATGGAAAAACATAAAGCCCGTGTGAGTTTTTCTTAGATTAAAAAACAAGAGGATGTTGAATATCTAATAAAAAAAATAATCTAATTCATCCTCTAGTGGATGAAAACTGGGTTATATGATAGAAAAATGGATTTTAATTCACTCGTATCCTATATAGTTTTCATATCCAATATAGTCATATATATCCACCCATCACGCTATAGCCTATAATAATGTCTACGGTACTACTCCATGAGGTATTCTCTATTCCTGGTTCCATGAAATAAAATTGTATAAGGAACCAATCCTTATCTATGGGAATGTAATGAGTTTCCTCCCGCACCATAAAAAATTGGGCAGCCCCTATCACTACATCCATTGTTGGGACCCTCATTACCATGGGAAACTGTGATCAATAACATTCATAGAATCCCCAATTACTGGTAGGTTACTAGTATGACCTCATTTAGCATATGAATATATTATAAAGGGGGGATGTTGGTGTGTTATTTTTTATTGACAATATATAGGTTGATAATTTTAAAGGGGTCTTAGCATGGTAGTTCGTGAAGGGGACCATTTGGGACATAGCACTTCACATTGAAGGTTGAGGAAGAGGGTTGTTTGAAATTTTCAAATATGGGTCTATATAAGGATGATCATTATGAAAAATGGTTCCAAGGCTGAATGAACTCATCCCACATTTATTTATTTGCAGGAGGGTGTCCCCCAAATATTTCAAATGCATGTGATTCATGGAATGGTGCCCCACAAAGGGAGTCTCTATTTGTATAGTTTGTCAAAAAAGAAAATATTTAAAAGAAAACCATTTATTATCCTTTTAAGGGATATTTTTATTCCCCTTTTTAGTTTTTAAAAATTATTAAATGATTACCTGATAAAATATCATTCTCATACTAACTCACTCTATATTTTTTCTTCTCTCAGACGTCATATGTATCACACAAGAATTCCTCTCCATTACACCGTATGTACAATTATTCTATGTATAAATGTTCTTATAGGGGTATGTGTGCAACCAATCTTCCACCAACCATGAAGTATTTTTTTTGTGTCCACCATACCATGAAACATGAAAATTCATTTGCGGGGGCCTGAATGGTGATTCCTCACCCCAAAAATAGAATATTATTCGATGGGTGGTTGATAAATATTCATGGCTCAACCCAAAAAAAAATTAATGTGTGGCGTATATTTTTGGATACTCAATATATAGAATAATGTCTCATAATACATGTGCTATATAGAAGGAAAGGTTCTTTTGTGTATCCTTTAAAAAGCCTTTACAACTCATTTTAATTTACCATTTATAGTACATTTATTTATATATCATCATGCAATTAAAAAAGGCATTGTAGGATTTTAATCATCCTTGAGAATTTTTCCAGACTCAAAAAATTCCCCCCGTAAGAATGGGGTCAGATGAACAAGAAGAGGATTCCATTTTGATGTAGAAATCGTCCTAGTTGAATACTTTATAGATTGATTTTCTTGAAATATATAGACCTAAATAAGGTCTATCATCTATAATTGGTATATTTCATGATTTTTTTTACTTTGTGATCAATTGTTTCTTCTTCGATCTATGCTATCCCATATAGTGTCTCCCTTCACAAATAATTTCAATCATTAATGCATTTTTTAACATAAAGAAAAATATCTTCAACAAAAAATTAGTTTTCACAAGATTTTTATTCTTATTCTTATTTATATTTTTCTTATGTGGAAATAATGTGTTCTTCATTGTGACTAATGTGATTAATTTACTAAATAGCAGCATAACTAATTGCTAGTCCACAAAGCAGCTTGAGTGCATCATTGTCCACATAGAGGCTATTTAGTTCACAATACATTTCCATGTGGTCTATTTTTATTTTAATATTTTGATTATATCCAATATTTCTATACATGATTTGGTAGAATTTGGATCCTTCACAATCAACTACATCAATTTTAATAAAAATAGGAACGTTATGATTGAAATTATTTGAAATGACCTAAAATATTACATTACCCCAAATCATCCAGATTTCGTAGGACATATGGGTTATAGACTCTAGGGGTATCTAATTATCGATTGAATTCCTCTTTATATATTCATATTTCAATCAGATGACTCTATTATAGAACCACATCGAACAATAATCATATATAAAAACACACACTATAAAAATATCTCTTCATTGGAAAATTTTATTGTCAAGACGAACTATGATGAAACTGTTCAAAATTACACCCCATTATTAGTAGAAAAATAGTATATTCACCATAATGTATATCCACTATTGTCACTATATTTTGAGGAAATCCATTGATACTGATAAATTAGGGTTGTTTTACAATTGGTATCATTACTACATAGGATCACTCGGTCCATAGTGGGTATGGAACTTCTAGGTTCACAAAATCTATGAAGAAATTAAAGATAAACTGGAGGCACTGGGACTATATGAGCCTTCTCGGGAGTTGTAATGTTTTTCTAATTAAAAAAAATACATAATACACTAAATTCTCATCATGTTGATCCCATACATCAATACATATCACTTACTGCATGTGGAGGTTGATATCAGCCATCTGAAAAACATTATGATCTCAGGGACCTGAATTATGTGGGACATGTATGATTTATTCCTTCCTCCTTCATCGGTGTGGGATGATCTTGAGAGAACCCATATACTTGTGAGGGAATTACATGCCATAGAAACGAATCTGTAGGGGTATTTTGGGAAATTAAACAAGCTATATCTTCCTTTTTTACAGGATTTAGGATTTCGTCACACCAAATTGTCATGATCCATGTTCAAGAAGGCCAATATAATGTATAACTCTAAGAACTCAGAGACACATTAGTGATTAATTTCCTCTATTTGAAGAAGGTCACTTAAATTGGTGGTGATGGAATTCTTCCCTAAAGTCTGATAAATTGGTTAATCATTCAGACTTCTAGGAGATGATTTGTAGTGGATGGATACTAATAGTGCCTGAATCCACCACCCGATATAGAGCTACAACAATTTTTATTTTGGCCCAACTACCCTTCGGGATACCTGTTAATCATACATTCCTAGTACAGGCTATAATTTGTCTTTTTATGGGGTATATAATAAAGGTAAAATCTCACAACCATCTCATATAACCATTTAATGTTCTGTAAGACTGTATAGAAACCCACATATTGGGATACAGCTTCATCAATGGCCAAAATATTATGAAATCATGATTTTGGTCATTCATGCAATTCAAAATTTGGGTGAAACCAATGAATTTTGGAGAAATATATATAATAGATTAGACTAATCACTAAAACAATCATTATAAACACCTTATTCATCTCCCAATAGAACCTTAACAAGTGATTCATCTTGAGTTGACACTTGGTGAGGGTTCCTCATTACCCTAGGAGAGGGTGTTTTGGTTTCTATAATTTATGGAAAACTCATTTTTGAATGGTATTCACCTTATATATATGCATGTTGGTTTCACTATGACTAGAACATGTACCCTCGAACGATTAACAACACCTTGAGAGAAAATAATATAATGGATGCATGTCATAATTTTATAATGTTCTGCTAGAAATAAACATGTTGTAAGATTTATATTCAATGAAAAAATATTTCACCTAAACATTATATATATTTTGAAAAAAATGGATTTTATCAAACCCTGTTGGCCATTTTAAAAAATTGGTTTTTATCATTGTAGGTTAGCCCATATCTGAGGCCTAGGTGGATGAAGTGTAGGATAATGCTTTTTTTAGGCAAGGAAAGGTGATTTTCCCAAGAAAAACATTCATTTCCAAAATATAGGGTAAATCCTTTGGGATATGGGCTTTAGATCATCAAAATAATTTTCAATTCCATAAAACATCATATCCTCAATTTTTATTCTACATAGAAGCCACATAATTATAATATTAGAGGGAGTGGGGAATATAGAGGAAATCTCTGTTGGTTAATTAGATCTTTCATTTCCTTCCTAACAAAGAAATCATTTTGACAATATGTGGTAGATTATACCTGCCTAAAATCATTTCAAACATGGAGAATCCTGAATTAGTAGAATCTATCATCAATGTATTTGATTCTTCTATTAATTTACTCCAATCTCAATTCATATATTCAAATCGGGTATTCAAAATTTTATGACCATACAATAGTGATAGTGAAGATAGCTATTGTGGTTTATAGGGAACTGATGTGATAGATTTAATAGTTTCACATGAACATCGTGATATTCCTTCTTCTTCGTAACTGAGGCCTTAGAATAAACCCTATTAAAGAGGAGAAGTACCTAAGATGTTGGGAAAATAGTTAAGATACATGATCATGCCATGCCTATAAGGTTGGCCTCCTCAACATTATTGATCTCAATAATGGTAGAATTTACTAAATATTAGAAATAATTATATAGTTTGGGGGATAACCCTTATGTTGACAAGATATATGGTTTTCTAAAGTCAAAGGATAATTATCTTCAAAGATATGGGTTTATCACTATACAAAAACAATTTTCATTCCTTAAAAATCCTGAAGAAATCAATAAATATATTATATCAGATGGGTGCCTCTATTTATGAATTCAACGTAAGGATTAATTGTTCTAACCTATGGTGGGACATGGATGCCATAATTTTAGTATGGTTTGATTTTTGTGGATAGGTAACATTAGCACATGAATTGAGTTTATTTTTATCCCACAATAAGATTTTAATCTTGCATATCTTTCCCTCTATCCAATATTTTTAGGTTTCCAGGGCAGAACATTCACCTATTCATTCTGAAGAATATATATTTGGAGGAGATTCTATAGAACCAGATACTCCTAAGGAAGAGAGGTTCATTGAAGGCAAATCTCTGGGGATGCTGAATATATGTATTCTATGGTTAAAGATCCTCTATCAGTATCCCCATCCCTTCCTCCTCTTTCTACATTTCCAATGTAATTACCTCCAACAGAATTTATTAGGTGTCGAAATGAATGTAAGATTTCAATTCACTTAAGATATAGGAATGAAAGTATGAATAGTACAATTTTTTCTTTATTTTTATGCAATATTTTGAGTTTTATAAATTAATCAACTACTGCAATGGTTACCAATGTATCTACAAGCTAAAACATTCCAACCATTCAAGAGCCTATGTCTCATTTTCATATGGAGTTAAAAGAAATAGTAACAATGGTTCCCTGAAAATCTTGGATAATGAATATGTAGGATCAATAGGTATTTTTTCTACAAAGAATGTTGAGGGAAATTATGCTTTATACTTAAGTCTATTTGTCCTTCCCCCACAAAACACAATGGTGGTGGAAGCATCAATGATGGCCCAATAATGATTTGGTTCAATTACTGCCCATGGCATCCTAGGTCAGTCTATGTGAGCTCAGTATATATGAAATTCCTTCTAGAAGTTGATGATATGTCCACACAATAACCCATTGAACATACTTCCTCAAGATCATTTTCTTTTAAGGATCATGTGCAAGCTCAATAGGTGGCTCTTGAAATTATTTCCAATTTGTATGTGATGACCAGGAATGTTAATGCCTCAAAAAATGAATGTGAGTCTCTCAACGTCTAGACCGTCTCATATTTCTCTTAACTAGGTATTGATTATTTTATACCAATTTTAGTATAATTATCATAAGTTTTTGACTCCTCAGATACATCAAATCTCTAATCAGATTAGGTGAACATGGCTTTAACTATTGATGAGGAATCTCAGATGGATAACATAGATGATATGACTTCAAATATTTTCCATGTCTCAGAATACATGCTTCATTCCAAAATAAATTAAGACATATTATATGAGACTCTTGATAACATCCCCATTCCTTTATATGGAGTATTAAAAAATATATTGACATTGATTTCACATTCCTCGCTATTAGATCTTCTATAAACGTGTCCCCATGAATTTCATATTTTTATATTATTTTTTATGGGATAATAAACTACCATTTTTTACATTTTACGAGGAAAGGGATGTTTTTTATCAGCTAGAGGGTGAGCATGTGGATTTCTCAACATAAAATAAAGAATTTGATAACCCATTTTTCTGCCACAAAATATATTCTTCTGTTTGGGGGTATCAAATAGGATGAGATAGAATCCCTTCACCAAAGTCACATTGTAGAACAGATGAACAAGGTGGAACAAAACCATTAGGAGAACTATCTTCAGAACCATGAATTGGATCATGTCAAATTTGTGGTTATTAAAGAGAATTGGGTGGTGAAAGACCCTGTTAAAACATATAAGGATTCAATTGAGTTGGAAGAGGTGACACAAGCTAATATGGAAGTAGAGGATGCAACATTTGTAGATCTATGGCAAGTTGTATAATATTCTAAAAATTTAATGATTCTACTTTTTAAATTTTTCGAACAAGATTTAAAAATTAATTAACACATTTATATGGAGACACTCAGAGTTATGGATGATAGTCTATTTTCTCAATATACCAAATGAAATGGACTTCAACCTCAATATTAGCTCTCACTATTCAAAATTTAAATATAAATTTTATGAATAAAACTAGAATTGTGATTATTATTTGGCTTTAAAATCATTTATTTATTTGTGCTTCTATAATAGTAATTGATGAAATCCTTAAATTTTGATATTTTGGGTCTTACAATACCAACAAAAGAAATTTTTTTATGTTGAACATATTCGAACAATAGATGTGAGATTGATTACCCAAAACTAGGTTTTCATGTACTAAAAGGAAACTCAAACATGGATCTGACTTTCATGTTGAGAGAAGTGAATTTTATTCTTATCTTGTGTCCATAATCTAGAGAAAATATTTTAGATGCTTTATTTAGATCAAAATCGTACATTGTAAATGGGGTATTAATATTCTAAGGAATAAACGATTTCTCTTCCAATTACATTAACACTAATAAATATCCCATGTATGAATGAAATAGGACATGATAAATGCGTCATGGGGAAAAGATACATGCAAATCAAAATGACTCTATGGGTCCTCTATGATCAGATGAGTCCGGATTATTATTAGAATCAACAGCATAAATGTGAAGTCATATAAATACACATGATATTGCACATTAGGTTACATGTGTTGTCACTATCACCTCAATCATATTTTATGATTGATGATAATGTATATTTTTGACTATGTATTGATAATCATATCCAATGAATCCTTGAGAAAGGATGAGTCTCTTATATAGATTGAGTGCATGTATAGGGGAAGAGAATTATCATATATTGATCTACTATGGGATTGGAATAATATGTATCTTCTAATCTAGTATGAAGTTCCTTTTCATGGATCTCGATATCACATAGTTAAGGGTCATTTATATTTGACTGCATTTTATGAAGTTTAATTAATGAAAAAAAGGCTAAGTCTTTCTACATTTTTAGGTCATGTGTTAAATTCATTTAAATAATACTTAATTTCATATATATTGGATTAGATCTATATAGTTTAACATCATTATTAAAAGGAAATGGGACACATTGTTAAGCTGAATTATTTTGGGATGTACAATTGTTTCTCTCATGGTTGCATGGATTTGACCAGAGGATTATTGATATTCCATTCAATAGTGATCTGACTGATAATACTTCATCTTTATTCATTAATTAAGATGGAATTATGTGAGATAAGAACTGTGGGAGTTTTAATATAAAAAGGGACATGGGATAATTATTAAAGGAATGACCTCGGTCTATATTTGAACGAAAACATGCAGTATAAATTTTTTAGAACTTACAGATTTACAGGAGGTCTCTCTATAGAAAGAACATGTCTCTCGTTGATAGTACATTGATCGAAAACTTTTTTAAATCTATGAAAGTTAATTTTATTCATAATCAAAGTATATTTTTACTCAAGAAACTAATATTTTATTATCAACAATTAAAGGTATATTATGGATATTAAGATTATCCTAGATATAATTTTTGATTTCTGTAACGATGGTTCCTCGGTATGGTATGAGAATATGATATCAAAATCACTCAAGAATGGTTAGAAATATTTCCTAAATAGTTTTGACCCATACATAGGGGATCAATTTTATTTATCATGGTTGGTCCTAGAGACCAAAGGTTATGTCATCACTACATATCTCATGAGGATGGGAAACAATCAACATGTAGGTTTGGAATAAAATAAAGGTATGGCCATGTACCATGTTTCAAAGGTGGTTTTTAGTCTAAATAATCCCCACACTTAATAGAATTTTCATGTGATGATGAGGAATTATTTTATTTCAATATAGGCTCACAAATGGGGTAATATTCTATAATAGACCTTCTTATCATGATTTGAATCATACATAGATGAGTGAGGTGTATTTTATATTACATACATACCATGATATAATATCTTGAAATCACTATGTATATCATGCATATAAGAATCAAGACACCCATTCTTATAGAAAATAGGTGGTGGTGGATGACCACCACTGAGTATTTAGGTTCTCCTAGGAGAGGGTCATATAATTCATGTAAGATATCTCAACCATAAAGTTTAACATCTTGTAAAAAGATGTTAGGTTTACCTTATATGGTTATATATCCAAGACCATATTACCCCCGACATGAATTCATATGCATTGATCATGAAGGTAATTATTTTACCAAAACTCATAAACTCACATGAGTTATTCTTGGTGTGAGAAATAACGAGTGGAAATGGTTTCATTTAACAAATAGAAGAAGTTAAAAGTAGTTATATAAGAATTTTTTTATTATGAGGGGGTAGGATAAGGTATAGTATCTGGGAGACACATCATATCTCTCATTGGTGAGAATCAATCCATCCATAGTTCTTGGATTGTTTTTATAGTTCAAAGTTGAAAAGATTTGGATGATGGTTGTGGAATGATTTGTTTGTTGACCAACAAGAAACAAAACCAGTGTAAATAGATACCTCAAGAGATAATGGTCGGTGAGAACCAAATTATAATGGTAATAAATTTTTGGAAGGCCCTATGACCAAGGGGTCTAAGAGTCCATACATATTCTGTATGGACAAGAATAAAGTTGTTTGTAGTTCATGGAAACTATGTAGTTTAACTTCACACAAAACCGATAATTGTTACCTAATTTTTTGAAAAATAAATTGATAATTACATACTAGTTTATAAATGTTATCACATGAATCATATGTTAGGAAAAATATTGGAATCCATGATCTTAGGGGTTCTTGAATCGGGTGAAATGATATGTGATATGTATGAAAGAAAAAAACACGGACCACTTTCAAAAATTAGTTTCTCATAAAATGTTTTTGGGTCCTTTAGAGATATAATTGTTATCTCATTAGAACATATATTCCACAAGTTGAGATGAATTCTATGGTTGACTTATGTAGATTAAAACTATGAAATTTTATTTAGAGTCAGAATAGACGTGTCCTCAAAAAACTGAAAATCCATCATCAATGAAGAATTAATAATTATGGAGATATGAGTCCCCAAAGGATAAGAATTATGATATATGTTAGGTGTGTGATTGAGTACAAAGGAAGAATTTTTACTAAAATAGGCCATTTGGTATGGATTATCATGTATAAATATTTTGTTGCGGCAAGATAGGTTGTATTTCATCCACATCATGGATGGCCCTAGGAATTGAGGTCTGACACTCAATATATATCCCATTTATATTAGAATCATTTAATAGACAGTTATTATATGAAATCTACTCATTAAATTCTACCCCATATAGAGGGAATATGGACATTTATATGTAGCAAATGGGCCTAGGATTGGAGATCTGGCCATCAATGTATTCTGGTGAATAATTCCTCTGATGAAGAAGCTAACAAAATTTTTGGAAGGTTTCTTAAAGTAGCAAACAATGAAGAGTAGAGTGCATGGATTGACAAGCAAGACCTTATCCTTATAAGGGGATATAATCAAGGGAAGATTTATCAACGAGAGTACAAGAAAAAATGAGACAAGATGTCATTAAATCTTGGAGACATATTAGAGGATATTCCAGGAACATGGGTATCTATTATCGATCGAAAACCTTTAATGTATAATGATTCTAGTAGGATCAATTTTATTTTCAATGGTTCTATAATTTCTCATGATTCTTGAACTGGGTGGTTTCACACTTTTACAATATTAGTGTTTTCCAAAACAAAACAAAAACGATATTTTAGAGGATGGTAGGATTTAAACCACATGAATTTTAGGAGTAGATGTGTTGTAGGAGACCATTACTATTTATCTTGACCTGTTTATGTATGGATCGAAATGCTATTAAAATTTACATCATTTTATAAAGATAAATACAATGACATTTAGTATAATATGACCTTGAATAAGTTTTTAGACATTCTATGTTAATCAAATGAGGCTTCCTTGTTTTATATGGTGTACCTATTATAGATTGAAGTCATGTTAGGAGGATTTTTATTGGGGGTTGTACATGTATAGGAGGAACATATGAGCATTTTTTAGGGATATCAGTAGAAGAAGAAAATGGAATTGCGGTGAATTTATGACTGGACCGAGAGAAATAAAATATATTTGTCACTATGAATTCCATGATTATAGGAAATAAGAAACATGTAGTTCTATAATGGAGATGTGGTCAATTACCAAAACCAACAGTTATGAACAATTCATTAATGGATCAAAATGTTTTGAATTTTTATATCGTTCAATAAAAATGATATGTGTACTTCTTTAGATAATTGAAACAAGAAAAAAAATTTATGTGTATTTTAATGTTATAAAGTACGGGAAAAGGGAAACCATACTATTTAACATCTTCTTGATATGATGATATCAAAAAATTATGACATCAAATGATTTGAGAGATTATTATAGGGATTACACCTATATATGTTCCCATAGTTGGAATCACGAGGAGAGTCTCATGTCATTGTAAATTTAGGGATTTGATCTGGGATGACACCAATGAGCTTTCCTATTATGTTGGAACCATGAGGATAATCTAATATCAGTGTAATTTTATGGATTTGGTCATGAATTACACATAGGGGGGTTCTAATTTTTTTATAATCATGTAAAGTATTTCTTGAGAAATCATGCATTGGTAGGGGGTGTAGTGCATTCCCCATCCATTTTCATCAACTAGTAAGATCAATTCTAGTGGAATTTATGTATGGAATATGTTCAATACTACTTTGTTTCATGTTTTCGTGTCCTCTTCCACTGTATCATTGGGAATATAATGACTAGTACCATCTCGACTTGATGGAATGATCAATGATAAACATTTTTGTTGAAGGATCGTTCTATGTGGTTTTTGTATATTCCTGAATTTTGAAGGGGATATAAAATTTTATCAACATGTATCTATTATTCATAAAACATATTTTGTGATCATTCATAATTTGAATGTTTTTATAGATAAGTATTCAAATTTAGAGAAATTGAATATTAATGGGAATTACTACATCTATTCCCTAAACCTATGAATATGGTGGTGTCAGAATAGCAGTGCATGTTGTGGTTTTGGTATGCCCAAAAGGTGAGAAGAAGACTGTTGGGGAAATATTTTTCCCCATACTCCATTTTATAGATAATGTTCAATAACAGTTTGTTTAAATCCTCTATCTATCAATATTCCCCTATATGGTAGCAGAAATAATGGTTTTATTTTTTATTCTACTACACATACATGTTTTCAATTATAAATAACATATATACTTATTGTTTTTAGTAGAATTATAGGAGGGATAGTAAATATATTGATTATTTTTTAATTCATAAAATTGATGATAATATTGGTCCAAAAATCCATAATGGGTATCACCTCATCCCTTTTGGAGGAAAATTCAGTAGTTGTGTGGATATACCTGAACTACATGGTCATAGCTAGAGGGAATAAAAGTACATTATCGATTCCCCATACCGTAAATGGCTTGGAGTCTTTACTTATAAGTAGAAACTCTATGGGATGATGGATGATGTTGGAATGAATTTGTAAGGAATGAAAAATATAGAAAAATATTGGGAAATCCCACATCATCGAAGGATAAAAATTCAATATAGTTTTAATTTTATTATAAATCTTGGATCCTAAATAATGGGAACCAGAAGAGCTAACATGAACTTCTTCTGTGGTGGTAATGGTATAATTTCTTTTAATGAATATGAGGAGAATTCTATTAATTATTCATTCGTAAAGAACATTCTAATTAACTAACCAATCATGGAGAGTGAAATTAACTTCCCCAATTTAATTAGTACTTTTAAATATCTATCAAGGAGAAGGGATCAATTAATAGGTGTCCTAGGAAACGTTTCATCCACCCATCAATAACACTGTCTTGTTCAATGGTATAATTTATCTCCATGATCTATTTCAATAAACTATGATCAAATGATAAGATTTTCTAGTGATGGTTATAATTTATGACTCATTCATCATAATCTAGATCTTCCAAGGATGCAGTAGAATTTACTAAAGTTTTTTCTTATGTGTTTTTGTGAATGTGCGACATGATTTAGTATTGGTTTTTAGGGTAATTATTCCATCACCCCATGAACTTAATTAGGAATGGGGATTAATTATTCTATTATAATGGAGTAACCAACATTGATCAACTTAATTTCAAACTCACAATCACTATTTATTCTCAAATGAGTCGCTATTATTTTCAAATATATTTGTCAAAATGAAATTATGGAATTGTATTTTTCCTCATTTTTGAGGAATAATTATTATAGTATAATGTAATAAGGTAACCTTTCTTTTGTTTGTAAAATGAGAATGAATTCCAGTCCAAAATTATTGATCATAGGGTTTTCTAATCTCTTTCCAATTATGATTCTAGATACACCATAAAAGAATATTTTCCACATTTCAGTTGGTTCCTAAATAGAAAATAATTCATCATTTGTATGTTTGGTACATATTCTTACTTATTCCATAGAGGTATGTTCTTATAATAAATTTTGTACGGAATATCTTATTTTTTCCTTATATGGTGTGAACTAGTTGTAAATTTACTGTAAAATTGTCACACATTACACTAAAAATCGAGTAATATTGGGACAATTGGGATATAGTTGAGCATGTCAATTTGATCAATCAAATGGATATCATGGTGCTACATATAATGCTCTAATTTATTAATTTAAAATAATAACACCAAATATCTATTATGAATATAAAAATATTATCTCTATGTTTTGAGAATTGATATATTGAAATAAAATGGTTTTTTCATAGTTAGCATCATTTTTCTATGCATGGAAGGTACCTAGGGTATATTCTAACATTGTCATGTATTGGATGAGATGAATTAATTTCATAGTGGAATTAGAACTGGTGGGTCAATAGATATTTCATTATGAGGTTTTAATTATTCTTAAAAGTCATCTATCCACTAAAACAATACCCCTTGATTTACTATCCTGGTAAAGGGGATACATTTTCAAATGAGTTTTTTATAAATCCTAAAATTTTTGAATTGTTCCCATGTATTCATTTAATATATTTAATATTATAAAGAGGTAACATAGCCAAAATTTTCTTTTTCATCATAGGTTCAAATTCAATTCTATGATTACATGTGTTGAAGATTACAAATCACCCTAAATTATGGCCAAATGAATATTTTTGTGGATAAATATTAATTCTATATTTTATAGAGTTGTTGAAAAAAAATTTCAAACTAGTAATGTGATCATAGAATTATCATGATTTAACTATAGAATCTTTGATGTAACACTTTATTGATTTATAAAATAAATTTTCTATGATATGATACATGGAACATTGATATTTTCACAAGTATTTATTAAATTTGATGGAACTACCCAGTAGAAGAATACTACCTAGGGGGTCCTGAAGGCAGTGGTTTATTTATATTCTAGAACCATTCATATTTAATTATAAGCTAATATCCCTTCATGAAGAATAGGGTTTGATATTCAGCTGTTGCATTAATCAGAATTTTGGTAATCAGAATTGGGATGTCGTCTTTCAGAAAATGTTAGTTGAGGTCTCTAAAAATGATGAAAATAATTATTTTATAATTATTTATATTGAAGGGGACTAGTTTGGTAGGAAATTTTGGATATTGTACTTATATATTGAAATTGGATTTGATGAGTTTATCCAATTATGCTTTGACCAAGGAATCTTGAGTAAATGATTCCTCATATTTGCCTAATTTTAGCCATGATGGACTTTTTGTAGACCAAGTTGATGGGTAGACAAATTCATATCTAGTCCAGGATTCTCTTTTTAATTATCAGAAAATTCATCTAAATATTTCTTTGGAAATAGTTGTAGGTATCATTTTCATAAAGGGGTATATTTTTTAAGATCAATGTTGTTCTCAGATCTTCCTTGATTCCCCATTGATCTATCGATGTTCATATAATGTTGTAGAGGCACATTATTCAAATGATGGAGGAGCATCCCTGAGGTATTTTTATCCATCTTATTTATTTTCTTCTTCCAATTTCTCTTCGTCGTTATATATTTCCATTCCTGGATGGCTGAGATAGATAGGTGTGTCATTAAGTTATATGGAATGGATTATTTCCCAGGAGCTACCTTTGAATGAATATATCATGAATTATTGAGGTTAAATTGATTAAGTGGAGTCCTAATAATTTTATAAGGATACTTTTTAAGAAATTACATCCAAGATATTGATACCCCTAGAGGAATCAAATATTTATTCCACATATTAATGTTTAACTGATGTAGCTGTGATCAGGAAGACCAGTGAAAAATTCATTGAATCTGATATGACATCGCTGGATTAACTAATTAACAGGACATATTCATCAATAATATCACTTAATGTATTAGTATAATTCATTTTTGGAACATTATTGTTGGTGAACTAAGAAAAATTACCAAATATACATTTTTCTCATTCTCTATAGTAGAACCCCACATTAACGTATTTATATTCATAAGATTATAAGATAAATTTGTCACCATTTAATGTATCAATATGTTCATTGCTACAATATTTGAGGTATTAATGATATGATAAAGGGGTCCATGTACTTTGGGGAAAAAATTACCTTTATATTAAGGCATTGAAGGCTTTGTCATTCCGATTGAAGAAGAACTCATACTCAGACACTAGATCTCTAAAATTATTTTTGAAATTGATCCATCTGAGATGGTTCTGTTTATTATTTTAATAAACATGATGTTTTAAAGTATAAGGGTACAAGTAGGCTTCAACATATCATAATCGGTGAATCTTTCTACCTTTAATTATTCTGACACCCAATCTATTAGCAGTGAAATATTGATGTATGTTGATGTCATCTAATATATAAAATAAATACATTTTATTGTTGTTTACCTAAATGACATCATCTCTATCTACTGTTGAGAAAGACATATCTATATAAAATTCTATAGAATCCATCTTTTAATGACATACCTTTGGAGAAACTTTATCATCTATAAAATATTGAGGGATTAACCTGGCCTCTCTTAGTAATCATGTAAATAAATTAACATATTTAGAGCATCCAAAATTTAATGATTTCCCTTAATTGTGGCCAATTTATTTAGGGTGATGTACTTATAAGTCATATATTTATATTTCGAGAGAGGTAACTATTCTTTATGAGGTGGTTTTAGAGATGGTATTCCTGGGGCATTTTTATCAGTTAGTTGAGAAGAAGTAGTGGGCACATTGTCTACTATTGGATTGGGCTTCTTTGGCCTATCTACATTCCTAGACTACTCATGTTGTCTCATACAAGTCAATGAGTATTCAAATGTGATTGGTTAGGGATTTTTTTTGACTTGTGTGGAGTCATATTATTACCTCTACTACAATTGTTTAATAAATTCAATATGGGCTTGATAACCATAGATAGATCTTGAAGGGATGTGACTTGTATTTTCTATTCATACATAGTTGTTCCTCTTACTGTTTTTTCAACCCTATGGCCATGATTATTGTCTTCCAATTTTTTTGGTGAAAATATCATATACATTATTGTACTCATCATCAGATAAGAGATTAACTAATTTAATGTGTTTAATGGATCTGAAGATCAACACATCATTAAATTAGAACATCGTTTGATAGTTCATTTACTATTGTACCATTTGGTGGGAGTATCCCATTGTACATTGTGGTGGAAAAGAAACCATTCTCTTAGGACTGAAGACCTAAAATTTGAGAGTCATATCTAGCATTGGACTTGGTACGGTTTCATCTTTCACCATTTCCCTCCCCGAGACCCATACTATTTCTTAGGACATTGGACATTGGATGGTTGAGGTGCTGAAGGAGTTAATTTTTTCATAGTACATTCATTTAGGGAAATATTTGGTTGTTTAAACTATTTATAAAAAATAATATGATTTTGATTGATTTTTTTCATATCATCTAATCAGAGAAATCATTCTATCATTTTCTGGACACTTCCATCAATTCACCCTTCACTTCAATAATATTTGTTGTAACACATACCACTTGTACCGATGGATTACCCTGTTTCACCAACCTAGTTTCAACCATCTTTTTTATAATGTATTTGATGAGAAAATAGTCATGAACGGTGTGACCTAACATTTGGTTAATGGTTAAATATTGTCGGAGATCCTCATGACCATATTGATCATGTTTCTTTGTTCTGTTAGAGCTAGAATGTTGTTTTCCAAGGATTATAGGAAATAACTAAAAACCAAATTATCTCAGAAAGACTAGTATCATTTATTTTTTTCCTCAAATAGGGAACATTTTCATACTCTACTATCAACCTGATGAGGTCTTTTGTTTCTATTGTTCATTAGAAATATGGGGTTCTTCATGATATGGTGTAGGAATCTGAGTATGATTATGTATTAGGGGTGGATTTAATGTAATTTTTATAGTTTCTAATTTTTTCTTCCCCTTTCCCTTGGATGTCGGCAGTAGTTTTGATTTCTATATGATTAGTAAGATAGAGTCTTCCAGTCATTGTTCAAAAACAAACAATTCTTAGAACCCACCTTTGTATTTTACTATAATGTGTTTTTTGTAGATTAAATCATGGAAATTTTATAGGTAGAGACACAAAAAACATTCTTCAATAAATTGAATATTTTGGGATTAAGTCAGAACCTTCCTCTTTGTATTGATGTCTGACACTCTATCTTTTTCTTATTGATTACTATTTTAAGTGTTTAAGACTATTATCTTTCATAGTGTTAGGCTAAACTTATTGAGAAACTAACAAAAAATGGTCATATAATCTTTTGACCATCCGTATATAAAATAGGTTCACCACATGAATGCTAGTCCCTTCATTGTATGTACAAAATAGTAGAGTTTTGTTAATTAGTTTTATAATAAATTTCCTATCATGGGGCCATAATTAGGTATATAGTGAATCATATAATACTCCAAATCTACTGAGTTGTCAAACATTAAAAATGTCATATTTCAAAATTATGTGGGGGAATATTTTCATTTACGCACTCAAGGTATGGTTTTTTCCTTTTATAATGGCACTCCTTTCCCCTCTATATCATCAATCTAGGATTTCAATGATTTAATAGTGTCAACATGTCCTGGTAGAATAAAAAACTGAGGGGGATCTAGAGTATGGGGAACACCAAGCTAAAATAGATGTGATTTTTCCAATGTAACTTTTGTTGGATCTGTTCGGTCATAAATTTACTAACATTGGTATGGTTGTTTAGAAAACGGTGGAAAATATTGGTTTTTCGCTATCACTATTTTCTAATATACTTTTTTATTTCTACTTCACTCAAAAGGCATTTGGATTCTATTTTCTCAATTATGATGATCTATTCTTTCTTAGGGAAAATATTTGGAGGGGTGAAATGTGGTTTTTTTATGAACATTCCCACTGGGATAATAACTCCTAAGTGGTTTGGCAGTATGCCTCTCAATTCTCTCATTTGTTTCTCATACTGAGCTATCCTCTCATAGAGTTTGAGGGGTTTAACACCCTTATGTATTAATTGGTCATGAAATATTTCATGAACCTTTTATTTTTATGATCCCCATTGAGGAGAAGGAAATGAGTCATTAAACTGAACCCCCAAATTGCTGACAATCTTATGATTTCTACTAAAAGACCTGCATAATTTTTTTAGTGTGGATAGTATTTCGAACAGATATATTCTCATCATATTATCTCACATTGGACTAATGTTCAACATTATTTTCAGAATTGCGGATGGTGTTTTCTTATTTGAATTGCATTATCAACATTTCATCAGTCTTGTAATAGTGGGTGATGTGGCTTCTTTGGGAGTGTCTATAAAAAGAGTTTTGATTCATGTGGATGGTTGCAATCTAAATAAGGAATTTCATATTATGGACATCAAGGGAGCTTATATTTTTTTCATGGATACCTTTGAATCCAATTGGAAAAGAGTATTTTTGTGGGATCCTATTGAAATTTGTTTCCATGTCTATTATGAAGATACTGTATCACCAGATGAGATGAAATGACCTGATTCATTTTGTTGAACTCCCACAAATCATTAATACTGACTTTCACTAATTTTGATGTAAAAATTCTATAATCTTGTAGGTTGGGGGTTCACACATTCTGATTTCACAACACTTGGGGTATCATTTTTTGGACTCAAATGTTGGGTTAAAAATTCCTCCATCAATACGGTCTAGTGTTGCTCCTAAAATACCATAATTACTATCAATTTTAATGATCCTCTTAATTTATGGAGAATTTTCTAAAAATGGGATGTGTTTATTACATCAAATGTACTCCAACCATTAGGTTATGAAGAAACTTTCAACATTTTTGATACATGATCGTTAAATTTCCTTAAGCGTGATACTTTCATGATATTTTCAAACACTTGGTGAAATAGTAATTTTATGGTTCACTCTCCTCTATAGCAACATTTATGAGAGTATGTGTAGGTTTTTTCTTATTGACTTGATCATATTTGTTGAGCATATTGTATTTCTATAATCCAACCTATTGATATTACATAACATAAGGTCAACATTGGTGGGTATTACTAACTGGGTAGTGAGGTGAAGTGAAATTCCCCATGTTTTTCTCATCATCTAATATGGAAATTGGATGGGGGCATCATCAATTAGCTAGCCTTATTATTTTAACACATCTATACAAGAAAATTAATGGGCTCCATTCTCTTTACCCAATTATGGGTGTCATGTATCTAGGAGGACCTCCAACATGATTTGGCAGTGCATATAATCTGTTACATTAAGATGATTTGGGTATTTTTTGTGATAGAAATTTTTTAATTTTCAATATATAGAGACTAGACCATATGATTTTTGGATGTTGTACACATAATAATATTACAATTTCACTTGAATAATGAACTAGAGAGTGGGTAATGTCCATAACATTACTGGTAAATTTTCCGTTTCCAATTGACTTATCATGAGAATTATTTCTCATTATTCTTTTGTAATTGGTTCCTCATAAATATCTACATTAACTTGAAGTTTTCCCATTTCATTGTTCTAAAAAATGGGGTCAGTAGGGATTTCATCTTTTGTATTAGAAGTTATCCAATCCAAAGAGGGTTTAAAAAATAACTATTTCCATGGTCTACCTTCTATTTGAGAAAGAAAATCACATTTAAATGTCTAAGAATCATGTATAACGAGCCCCATTTTCCCAACACCTCATCATATAAGGGATTTCTCATAGTTTATTCATTAAAGAGATAAATTTCCAATGAAATTAAATATTGTTGTAGGGAGCACCTTCATAGTAATTTTTATATTGGGGAAGACTACTATCACCACTTGATGTCCTACTATAGGGAAAATGTAGAATGCATATACCTCGAGGTGGACCATAATGATTAATAGTGGAAAGGGTTGTACATTGTTTTGTGTGATCTTATAGTCATGTGGAGGGATTCCACAACACTCATCAGGATTTGGGCTATCTAGATAGATCATATTATGATCATGAAGTTATCATTCAAAGTCATGTGTTTGGGTAGGACCTTTGGATCTATTAGATGTAAAATATTCAGAATGATCTTTGAAATTTCCTTAAATACCAATTTAATTTTTGATGTGGTAGTAGAATCCTGAGATTACATAGAGAGACGTATGTGGACATAAAAAACAACGACATTAAGCATAGCAAGATCGTGGATAAGATCTTTATTACCCAATCATCTTTGATGAGGTGTAGTGACTGCAAATTCTAATTGGCTTGAGAGTACAATGAGTCATTACTAGGCCTTAAGTGAAATCCCCAAGACGCCAAAGGATGGAAATACATGTCGATGGGTTTCAATTACAAATGGGGGACGATTTAATGTTTAGTAAATAAACCATTAAATGAACAAACCATAACCATACCATTAACTAATGATGCATGAACAAAATAAATATATATAAAAAACATCATGTATCTAAATACCACATAAATGTGCACAACAACAGGAAAAAAACTTTTATTAATGTAAACATCATATAAAAAACTAAATACTCTTAAGAGACGAAAAGACTTCGTGCTCTACATGATCCTAGTTACACAATCACCGAACAACCCATGTATCACGAGGTAGTGTCAAAAACACGTGAAACGTTACCTTTTCCCCTATCCAATAAGATAAAATATACAAAAGCACCAAAGATACATATTAGGGGTGAGCATAAAACTCAATAGGTTTTCCCCCAATGACCTCCATACTCACTCCACATGGATAGAATGTCTATCGCATTATATAAACCAGTTTATATAAAACAATTTACGAAAAAAGATTATAACCAAATGTAAACGAGTCTGAAAACCAATAATAACCAAGTGAAATCAAAGGTAAATGAAACCATTTTAAAGAAATATATTTTTCATGAAAATAAATAATCACATATTAAAACCAATTCTTATTGTCACGTTGGAATACCCATTCCATAGTTCAAAATACAACAACACATGAATGCATTGTTCGATAGTTCCATATTCATGAAAGATCTCTTGTACAATTACCTTGTGTCCCAATGACAAAAAAACCCGATCTAGGGTCATGCGCCTTTTTCCTAGTGATACTCATCTATTTTTATTGGGGCATTAATAATTCACTCACACTAATGCCATTTATTCCATATATTTCCATTACAAAAATAAACCAATTCCATAAAACTGAACATTTATTGAAAACTAAAGCACAACCAATTTCAATGAAACATTTAATTTTTATAAAACATTCCATTTTATTGAAAACATCTTATCTAAATCATGTCCCAATAATCCAAAAAAATTATTTTTTAATATCTATATTTTAAAACTAATAACCAAAGCACTAATTCAAAATCACCAATATTCCATATTTTACAACTGTTACTCAAGAAGTATTACAACAAGTGTAAAAAAACCAAATTAAAATAAATTCAGAAAAAATACAATCATTTTAAAATAGTTACAATCATTTATAATAAGAGGAGTCGAGAATAAAGACTCTTTTCTCAAAGGTTTTGATAAAAACCACATCGAATGATGAACACACAAGAAAACCAGGTCGATTCTTTATAGAACCTCCTTAGATATCATCTCCTATAAAGATGATAATAAAATCTTGACTTATTTGGTATCCATAGTTATAGATCAACCCATATCATGATTATTTCTATGAAACCAAGAATAAAGGATAATTATATCTAATTATATCTAAAAACTGATCATGAATGGTGAAGAACAAACACATACCTCAAGAATCCATCCTTGATTCACCAAGGGAACCATTTAGATCGACTCCAAAATTCATGGAAGAGGTTCTCCAAAAATTAAGGGTGAGTAATCTCAAATTAGATTCGTTTAGGGTGGAAACGAAGGAGTTATAGAAAAATAAGGGAGATCCTATTTTTAAGGGTCTCATTTAGACTCCACGCACGGTTTGACCGCACGTTTAGGCAAACTGTGTGTAAATCGTACTGTAAAAACTACCCACACGACCTCTCCTTGAATGGTCCCCCAAACTATGCTCTAACCATTCTAGAGCTACTGTCTCAAGAGGATAACTTTTCATAGTTAGGCTGCACATTTAGAAAACACTTGTGCTGCTCGTGCGACCTTCACTAAGCCCCAAATATTCTTCTAATTATCTACAAAACTCTCCCAACCTGCACCCTTACACATTATAAACATTAAAGTAACCAATAAAGGTTACATAATAGAAACCTTGGTTACTACATTATTTCCAAAATTGGTCTTTCCATCATTGGAGAGTAGAAAACCATCACATATCTAAGTGAGTTTCGGCCTTTGCTCATTCATTTCCATCTCACATTCCCATGTATCTTCCTGAATATGACCATACTTCCATTAAACCAACACCCGGACAATTTTGTTTTAGGAATGAATTTATCTTGTCTATCCACAATTCTGTACAAAGAAATGTGTCAATGAAGAATCAGGATCTTGGTCAACTTGATCCCATATGATCCCATGATCAGGATCAGGCCGATAGTTTTTCAACTGAGATACTGGGAACACATTATGCACCAAACTAAACCTCGATGGTAATGCCACCAATATTCCACCTCTCAATCATTTTCATGTATTCCTAAACAGAAAATATATCATGGGATAACAATACCTTATTCCTAAAATGATCATTTCCATGAATTTGAGATATCATAAAAAGTCATGATCACCATGAGTGAAAGAAAACGTTATTTGATGGCGATTTTCATATGATTTCTGATGACTCTAATCCATTTCCATTCAATATATAATCAACTGTATCTTCTCCATTAATTCATGGAAACGGATTGGCACAAATAGTGAAGTCTCATCCATTTCCACCCAACATAGTGGAGAATGACACAGATTCCCATACAATGCATCAAATATAGCCATATCTATCAAGGCCTGATAGATGTTATTGTATGAAAACTCCACAAAGGTTATATAAACATCCCATGGTCCACCAAAATATATTATAGAAGCCCATAACTTGTCTTACAACATGAATATCGTCCTCTCAGTCTGGCCATCTATCTGAGGATGGTACACGGCGCTCATGGTCAACTAATTCCCAAGGCCTTTATGAATGGATTTCAAAAAATAAGATGTGAACCTCTGATCTCTGTCTAAGACAATTGAAACTGGTATACAACATCTCTTTACCAAATCATGGATATAAATATTGGAAATATCCTCCACCATATGAGATTCATGAATAGGGACGAAATGGGTTGACTTGGTAAAACGATCCACAATCATCCATAAGGAATATTTTTTATGGACCGCTCTTGGAAGACCTGTAAAAAAAATCCTTCGCTATATGTTCCCTTTTCCACATTGTGATTGGAAAAGACTGCAATATACCCACTAGTCTCTGATTCTCTCCTCATCTTGGTTATATTTTATACACTAAGAAACGTAATCAACCACCATCCTTTTCATGCCTCTCCACCAAAACTATGCCTTCAATGCCTTATACATCGTTTGGGTACTTGGATGTACAACACATCTCAAATGGTGATAAGCATGAAGGATTTGTTCTTGAGAAGACAAAGGTACATCCATCTAATCTATAAACTACAAAAATGAACTCCCATCATGTTTCTTTCGCACAATGGAATCCCCATTAATGAGTTTGGAACTCATAACTAGAAATTATTCATTAGATATTTATGCCTCTTAGACCATATATAATAAACGATTAACATGAATAGATAAAGACTAATCCACAACCTCACCTTAGTCTTCACATTCCACATGCATGTCGGCAAAGACTGACATCAACTGCCATTCATCTAATGCATCTTTCCCCAACATAGCATATGACTTTATACGCAATGCATCCTCCATTTAATTTTCCTTCCCTGGTGTATACACCAACTCAAATAAAAAATATGGAGATACTCTATCCATATCCATTGCCTCAGATTCAAATCTCATTGTTAGAAAATATGTTTGATGATTTTATTATATGAAAACACAATTATTTTATCATCAAGGAGATAACATCTCCATGTTTTCAAAGCATGGATGACTACATCAATCACCAAATCATGAGTTAGGGAATTATTCTCTTGCAACCTCAATTGCATTGAACCATAATTCATGACACGATAACCTTTCATATGAACACAACCCAACCCTGATCTAGAAGCATCATAGTACACCACATACCCATGTCATGATTTTGTAAAAATAAGGATAGGTGCTGATGTAAGACGAAATTTTAGTTTTTGGAAAGAATTTAGGAATTCTTATGATTATTGGAAGGGATTATTCATCTTTTTCAATGATATCATTGGTGAAGCTAGTCGTAAAAAATCATGCACAATTGATTAGTAACAACTAGCCAGACCAAGAAAACATTATATCTTGAAGACATTATTTTGTGGTTTTCATGAGATAACAACATATGATCATTGAAGGATCAACAGAAATGCATTATTGAAAAACTATATGGCCATGAAATGTAATTCCTATATAAAAAAATCAGACATTGATAATTTGGCATACTAATGGTGATCTTTTAGGATTTGTAACACTTTTTCCAGGTGTTCTCATAGTCATCACTTATATTTGAATACTCCATGATTTCATCCAAATAACCACAACCAATGTGTCTAGATATCACTGAAATATCTGATTCATCAAATATATGAAGATTTTTGGTGAATTGTTCAGACGGAATGGAATGAGTACATATTCATTATGGCCATATATATTTTTCTGAAAGCTGTCATCAGAATATCTTCATTCCAAACTCACAATTGGTGATACCGTAATCACAATTCAATCTAGGATAACCACTAAGATCTACTTATTTGATCGAACGATCATCAATGTGTTGAAGTTTATATTTGTTATTTATCATAACTTGGTTTATCTTATGATAATCAATTCACATCACAAGAGTTTCATCTACATTATTTGGGATCAACACCAGTTCTGCTCTGAGAGACATACATAGTCAAATGAAACAGTTTTTTATATTTCGACCAACTACACATTCAATTCCCTTAACTCTTTTGGTGACATCTTATAAGATGGAAGGTAAATATGACTTGTCTCCATAAGGAGATCAACGGTAAAACTCCACTTACCTTATAGGTGGTAACCATAAGATGTTCTTGGGGAATACATCTGGAAATTGATCAAAAAATACAAAAAAAAATATTATCATCAATATCTTCCATTGATTCCGAAGTCAATGCCACCAACTGGAAGGAGATCATTCCCACTATTGGTGTTAATAATATCTTTGCACCTTTCATTACCATATTTTATCATCTAAAGAGATGCTCGATGATGTCCTCGGTCATAAACCAAACTATGCTTTTAAAATTGATGATGAGAGCCTTAAAAATTTTCAACAAATCCATAAAAAGGATTACATCATAGATATTAATTTCCAACACTGAGAAGTCACATTTCATCTTAGCTCCATCAACGATTATAGAACATTCCATACACACAATGAATTGACATTCTATTTCACTAAGAGGGGATTGTAGTTTTAAAAAGAATGAAAAATTTCAAAAATTAAACACATAAATTAAATAGCAAGAGGATATATTAAAGAATGTGATGCACTACTATCAATGATCACTTGCACTAGGGTTTAATTCAAAAGAATCGTACCTCTCACCATAGATAGTCCATCCTGATCATAGACAATAATCTTCTCATCTCCATACAACTGCTTCTTCGCTGCATTATTATCATTTATGTCTTGCTGGGATTGCACTGGTTGAGTAATCATGGTGTTTCTAGAATCACCTTGCTTATCCATACTCTACTGAGGCGATTGAATTTTTTTTCCTCACATTGACGAAGCATACGATGTGTGCGACACCTGAAAATTGTCCTGAGAACTTGACCGTGGGGCACTACAATAATAGCACATAAGATACCACATATTCTGTCAATTATAGAATGATATTGGTTGTTCTGAACACTCTCTCTTTATGTGATCTCATGAACCACATTGAAAATAAACTGCTTTTCTCTGGGGTGGTGGAGGAATGTTCACTAATCCGGGTGTTTATTTCTTGTTTCCACTTCCACATTGAAAATAAGTCTCCCTTTTCTTCTAGATCCTAGCAGTTGAGTTACCACCATTCCTTGTAGGTATCATCATACATCCTCCCATAGATCCTAAGATATCACATTCATCCATAGTTTCATTATTCACTATCTCTTTATAATCCATTATAATGGGCACAACAATCATCAATCGAATCTCATGCCATATCATCGATTCAAATATGCATGCCTTCAAGGATGCACTTGACACAACATTTGGTGAAAATCACACTAAATTCATGAATTTAGCTTCATACTGTGTGAAAAATAGACTCTCTTGTTTCATGTGGTAGAAGTCTATCATTTTCTGGGTCTTGAGCATATGAGGGTAGAATTGTTTTGTTGAACAATTCTTCAAAATCCTCCCACAAAAATATTTCATCCAATTTATCCCGCACCTCTAAATCTCACCAAATGAATGCAAAATCCTTGAGAATATATGTCACTAGCATGACCTTTAGCTCCACTGGTTTTATGATGAACTTGAAGATACGATTCATCCAACTAATCCACACCTCCACCTTCTTAGGTTCATCATAATCCCAGAAGTTAAGTGGATTTGGAATCATGAACTTGATGGTATGATCCACATTCCATCGATCATTCCTCTGGTTCTATATATACAAAACATGAAAATCAGCAACAATACTCTAAACTAGCTCTTGGTTCATCCGTGGTTCGGGTGCAACCATATTTTCTACGGCTTCTTCGAGTTGGTTTTGACTATGCCTACTAGGTTCCATTCACTAAACGAACAAAAAACATTATCAATCTCACTCTCTAGAAACTGATGGCTTAGAGTTTCAAATTCAATCACATCTACTATCACAACATCATTTTCCAAAAAAAATATTTCTCCATATTCAACCCTTTTGGAAAACTCCCATCCTTCTAGAATGCTATAAATCTCTTAGAGGGAATTCATACATCTAAAAAACATGTCATGATCATCTCACTAGACAAATCAATTATAATGATATTTATAACATTCTAGATGGTTCTCAAAAATTCTTATGTACCAAACTCTTTGGTAACATGAAATTAAGTATAAAATGGTTAAGTACATCCTTTTATGCTATACATTTCATTTTCTGAGAATACTAATCTTGTCAACGATTCCCACCAAAGGAATAGATAAAAAATAATTCCAAATCTAACACCATGAACATTGTTGACTACTTGGTAGGGAAGGACCATGCAAGCTAACAAAAATTGTACCAAAAAGGTTGGACCATAAAAATCACATTTATAATGACCAGAAACTACTCATTGGCTTCATAGTACATGGAGTCATTACTGGGGATTAAGAAAAATCTCCAAGAAGCTAATGGATTGCTATAAATGCCAAGGGGTTTCAAATACAAGTGGGGGACAATGTATCCTTTAGGAAATACACCAATAAACTAATTAATCATAACTAAACCGTTCACCAATGATTCGTGAACAAAAGAAATACAACTAATAAACATCATGTATCTCAAAACCACATCAAAGTGTGAAACATCAGGAGACAAATCAAGTATCAAATTATACACTGTACAAACAACTAACGACTCTCAATATACCAGATTACTCCATGATCCACAATCTTGAAGCTCCATAATTACAGAACAATCCATGTATCATGAGGTAGTGCTATAAATGTGTGAAACATTACCATTTCCTCTATGCTGAAAGATAGCATCTGCAGAGGCAACAAAGTGAGAAATTAGGGGTGAGTTTGAAACTAAGTAGTTTTTCATCCCAATGACTTCCCTACTCACGCCACTAGTAAAGAAAAGTTAACACATTATATAAAATAGTATATAAAAAGTAATATACCAAAACAGTTTCCAACCAAATGTAAACAAGTTAAAACATAACCATAACCAAGTGAAATCAATGGTAAATAAAACCAATTTCCATTAAGTTATTTTTCCAGAAAATAACTATTCAAATGATAAAACCAATTCTTATTATCTCTTTTTCATACCACTTCTATAGTTCAAAACACACCCACACATGCATGCCTTGTTCGATAGTTCCATACTCATGAATAGTATTTCATTCATTTATCTTCTATCCTAATGACACATGCCCCGATACATGGTCATGCACCTTGTACCCCAATGATAATTATCCCTAATTAATGTTCTATTAATAATGAATTCAGAAAAAACTCCATTTATTCAAAATATTTACATTTCCAAAACAAACTACATCAAAAAAATGAACTTTTATCGAAACCCAAAGGACAATTGATTTCAAAGAAACATTTAATTTCAATAAAACGCTTCCTTTTATTAAAAAAATCTAATCGAAATCATGTTCCAAAAATCCATAAAAATCACCGTTCTAAAATCCACATTTTAAAACTATGAACCAAAGCACTCATTCAAAATCAAACATTTTACAGTTTTCACAATCATCACTTAACAAGGGTTCCAAAAAGAGTTAAAAAACCAAATCACAATCAATTAATCAAAATAAATTTATTTTCAAAGCTGGTGAATTAGTTCAACAAAGGGGAGTTGAGATTTATTTCACCTTCTTCAAAGGTTTTGATAAAAACCACAACAAACGAAGAACGAACAAGAAAACTGAGTTGATTATTCATGGAACCACCTTTGATATCTTCTTCTAGAAATATCAAGAACAAAAATCACCTTACATTGTATCCACACTCATATATCTACCCATAAAAGTTGTTTATATAAGAAACAATAATTAGAGGAGAAGTAGATCTAAGTAAATCTATGAAACAGTTCATGAACGGTGAAAAATGATAACATACATCAAGAATATGGAATCAATTCACCAAGGGAAGTCTTTAGATAGACTCCAAAATTCTTGGAAGAGGTTCTCTGACCTTAAATGGAGAGTAATCTAGAATTAGGGATATATAGGGGGGAAACGTGGGAGTTATGGAAAAAACAAGTGAGATCCTATTTTTAAGGATCTCATTCTGACTCTACGCACAGTTTGACCACATAGTTAGGAACATCGTGATCTATTCATGTTGTGGCCACTGGTATCATGGCCTCCTATTTCATGATATACCACGTTGTAATTCAACTTTGCTACATCTACTGCCTCAAGAGGACTATTGCGCATGGTTTGTCTGTGTGGTTAGGAAAACTGTGTGCCTACTGTGCAACCTTCACCTAGCCCCAAAAACACTTCCAATGTTATCTTAACTCTCCCAACATCCACTAATACACTTTATAACTATAAAAGAAAAACATGTACTGGTTATATACCATAAATTGGGGTACAACACAAGGTTTACTTTTAGATTACTTCCTCTGTGCGATTGGAGTCGCCTACTACGGTTGAAGACATCTATATTAAGATCCATATTTTATTAGTTAAACTGTTGTCTCTAGAATTTTCAAATAGATTTCATAGATTTTAGGAGGCATATATATCTAACCAAGAGTATCCATGAGTGTAGAATAATGACCTCAAGTTGGAATCGGAGTATGGGCCCAATACGTTTGTATATTTATCATGGATAACCTCAAACCTCATGGATGAGAACTCAAATATATATCTTCTCTATGGTGACTCTCAAATTATTCTAATGAGTCCCCTCAAATGTGGTGTCGAGTTTGTGTTCATAACACATAGTCTCAATTGATGCTATAATTTTTTCATGGATGACTTACATAATGTCAATAAGATTAGACACATTTCCATTCATCATCTCTATAATTTCTATTGTTTTCCTATAGTTGCCTCCCATTTGTTTATGGGATATACCGACAATAATCAAGTTCAAAGACAGATAAATGGTTCTTGCTCTATTTGTCGTCGGCAACTACTTACCTATTTCTCTTAGTGATTTACTTGAATTCTTTTATGGATGCGGACAACTATGGGAACCACATCACAATTTTCTAATGAATATGATTAGAGGTCGTCTTTAGATGCTTATGAATGATTCTAGTTTGATTCAGTGGTGCATGCCGGTGTTTGTGACTACTCGTGATTTTCTTCTAAATTTTTATAGTAGGATTCTTAGGAAGGAATAGAGTTACAACTTTTCTCCCACATAACTAGTCACTGCACATAGTAAACTGTCTTGGTTTCCCATTACTGAGTCACCTGAACAGAACTCCCAAGAGTGGTACACCAATCATGTTGAGAATTTCTTGCACTGTGTTATTGGCAGAAGTGACATATGGTAGGATACCTATAGAGGGACCTAGGTGTTTCTTGGACGAGGTCACTAAGAAAATCATGATTAGCATATCTTTGAAAATGGAGTAATTTTTAGTTGTTATTCGCTGATAAACTCTCAAAACGATTTGACAAGACAACCGGTTCCATCTTCTTTTGGACCACAATCCATTATTTAGTAGCTGGATTGTGGGACATCATGAGTGGGAGGGATTTTCCGGAAGTCTCAAAGGTTGGGATAATACCATTTTTGTGTTACCCAAAAATGTGAATGTTTGAAACCTCATAGTGGAGATGTTAATTTGGTGATGGTATCCTCTTATTGGATGAGGACCAACTAGTATATTAAAACGCTCTAATTGGATGAAAGGATAAAATTGTATTAGATTGGTGGGATTTCTCTAAAAAAGTTCTTATTTGTATATAGAATATACCATCATGAATAACCCATCAATATAACATATCAATAAATGAACACATTCACAATTAGTTGTTTTAGCTCCTAGTTTTAGGCCCTCTTTCATTTTTTGTCTTACTGGTCCTGACATGTGGGCGACACAATCATCTTTTGGTTAAGAGTTAAAATGTGTTTAACTGATTTTTGTTTTCACAAGGCACAGAAATAAAAACATTGAATAACATTTGATCACTACAGAAAAACCAGTCATTTGTACAAGGTTATTTGCGAGAGGAAATGGTCTCGCCACAAATAGTCCGTCTAGATGAACTATTTGGAATAAGACCATCTTCGTGCCACAAATAGTTAGTTATTAGTGATAGAATAGGTATCCCGTTGAAAATGGTTTGGCACACACAGTACACCAATCCGTGGGAAGGTTATTTGTGACTTGTGGTTTTCACCCATTGCATATAACCTTGAAAGGTTTAAGTATTTATGATGTGACCTGTTGTAAATACCCTTTGTAGGTTTCATCATTTACAATGGTTCCCGTCAGATATACTCTTTCTAACTACCACAACATAATTATTAAGGGTTCATCATTTGCAACAAACCTCATTGCAAATAATAGTATTTTGACATGATTTATCACTCTTCGTTGATGTTCTGTCGACAGGTCGGTATATTTGATGAGACTCATTGCAAATATCATTTTTACCGTAACCCCTAATTAATATGGGTTAGTATTTGTGACGGGTTCCCTCCCAAGTACATGTGTCACAACTAATCTAACATATATACACCCCACATATTTTTTTTCGATTCACATCTCTCTCAACTCCCCTCTCACTCTCCCTCTGAACTCTTATATTTCTCTCTAATTTTTTTTCAATGTTTAATATTTCATATCAGAGTGATTTTCATGCATTACATCGAATAAAAGATCACGTTTATACCTATATATCTATTGGATTTAATTTTTAGTTAATTAATATAATTTTATGCTAGTAAAAATTATTGTTAATTAGTGAAAATTAAGCTAAATTAGAATTTGATTGTTTAATTTGGAATGTTTATTTTTTTCGGATATATTATTTCATTAGTAATAAATACTAATAAATTGTAAAAATTAGTAATAAATTTTAATATTTAGTTATAATTGGTAATTATTACTAATAATTACTAATAAATTTTAATAATTAATAATAATTATTAATAATTATTAATAATTATTAATAATTAGTAATAAAGTGGAATAATTAAGAATAATTAAGAATAATATGGTATAAATTAGAACTAAATAGGTATAATTTGTTATAATTTTTAATAACTAGTAATAATTATAAATAATTAAAAATAATTAGTAATAATTACTAATAAATTGTAATAATTAATAATAATTAGTAATAATAATTAGCAATAAATAGTAAGAAATAGAAATAATTAGTAATAATTAGTAATAAATAGTAATAAATAGTACTAAATAGCAACAAAAAGTAATAATTAGTAATAATTAGTTAATATTTTGTAATAAATTTCAATAATTTGTAATAAAAAATTAGTAAAAATAGTAATAAATAGTAATAAATAATAATAAAAAGTGACAAATATTTATAAAAAGTAATAAATATTAATAATAGTAATAACTGTAATAAATTTTAACAAATAGTAAAAAATAGTAATAATTAGTAATAATTAGTAACAATTAGTAATAATTAGTAATAAATAGTAATACATAGTAATTTTTATTATTAATTCGTCATAATTAGTAATATTTAGTAATAAATTTTCATGATAAGTAATAAATAGTAGCAATTACAAATAAATAGTAATTATTAGTAATAAATAGATATAACTAGTAGTAATTAATAATAATTAGTTATAATGAATAATTATTAGTGATAGTTAATAATAATTAGTAATAACATGAAAAAAATATTAATAATTAGTAATGAATTGTAATAAATAAAAATATATAGTAATAATTATTAACAAATAGTAAAAATATTACTAAATTATAATAAAATAGTATCAAAAGGTAGAAAATAGTAATAAATAGAAATAAAAAGTTATAAATAGTAATAAATAGAAATAAATTGTAATATTTTGTAATAATTAGTAATAAATAGTTATAATATTTAATGATTTATAATAATTGTAATAATTATTTATAATTACTAATAAATAGTAAAAAATAATAAAAAATAGTAATAATTAACAATAATTGGTATTAATTAGTAATAAATAGTAATAAATAGTAATAATAATAATAAATAGTAATACATAAAAATAAATAGTAATATTTAGAAATCAATAGTAATAAATAGTAATCATTAGTAATCATTAGTAATAATTAGTAATAATTATTATTAATTAGTAATAATTAATAATGTACAGTAATAAATAGTAATAAATAGCCGTAAATAGTACTTACTAGTAATAAAAAGATGTAAATAGTAATAAATATTAATAAATAGTAATTAGTAAGTAGTAGTTAGAATGTAGTAATTTGTAAGTAGTAATTAGTATGTAGTAAATAGAAAGTAGTATATGGTAATTTTTAGGTAGTAATAATTAGTTGTAATAATTAGTAATAATTGGTACATAATAATAATTGGTATAATTAGTAATAATTAGTAATAATTAGTAATAATTATTAATAGTTATTAATAATTAGTAATAGTTATTAATAATTAATAATAATTAGAAATAATTAGTAATAATTAATAATAATTAACAATAATTTTTGTGAATTAATAATAAAACTAATTAATGTAATTTGTAGTAATTAGGAAATTAGAAGACATAAAGAATAATTATTTTTTTCTTTTTTCAAATCATGTTTTTCTTATATCAAATTATTCGTAAAAAACTAATTATTTGTATTTTTTAGAGAAATATAGAACAATGAATTTGACAAAAGTCATTTTTATATGATTGTTCTTGGATAAATCAGTACCAGAATCCAAACATTTTTTTCTATAAATCTCATATTTATTGAGGGAATTGAAACATTCTTGTCACTTTCATCATGAAAACAATAATTTATTTCAGAAGGGACAATTATGTGTCCAGGTAAAAAAATTCTTATTAGGAAATTTGACACATTTGAAAATGTTGGGCTCATCATTTTCATATTGATTTAAAAAATATTATGTATTTTGGTACAACATAGTGGACATGGTTCTAGAGAAGATGCTAATTATTTGGTTCAAGATCCATCATGGTTTTAAAATATAGTGCATAATATGAATAGACCCTCTTTTCAATAAAATAATGCACAAGATGATATTGATTTAACTCCTATGCTGGTCACTATTGAATTTTATGAGAAGTTGAGGTCCACTAGAGATTATTTATATCCTAGTAACAAGATAAAAAAATTTAAAGCTGCTGGAAAATTTATCTCTTTAAATAACATAATGGATTGTCAAATAGTTGATTTGATCATATATTATATTTGGTTGAAACACTATTACATGAAGGAAATGTGTTTCCTAAAAATTTGTATGATAGAAAAAGGCTGATTCATAATCTTGATATTGTTTATCAAAACATTCATGCATGTTTAAATGATTACATATTATATTGTGTTAAAAATGAGTCGTTGGATAATTGTCCCACATATAGAAAATTTAGGTTTAAATAGACTCAACTTATTAATTTTTGATTGAATCCTATAAAATAGTTGATTTATTTCTCTCTTACACACAAATTAGAGTGTTTATTTTTGTCTCAGAACACAATGAAATTGATGTCATGACAAAAAACCAATATGTATACCAGTAAATGATTAAATTATACCAATGATAGTGATTTAGGGAATCATTTTGACAATGTACATATATCATTTTCTTCAGAATCCCAAAACATATTATTGGGTCTTTTTAATGATGGTTTCAATCCATTTGGTTCTTACGGTAGCCAGTATTCATACTGGCCTATCATTATAACTCCCTAAAATTTACCACCTTGGCTATTGCTGAAAGATCCATATATATTTCTGACCTTATTAATTAAAGTACAACCAAAAAATAATATTGATGTTTATTTGAAACCATTGATTATAGAGTTAACATCATTATGGTTCAACGACCTCAGTACATATGGTTTTACTGAGAAATAAAATTTCCTTTGGAATGCTGCATTGATGTGGACAATTAGTGACTGCCCAACATATTGAATGTTATCTAGCTAGAGTACACATTGTATAAATTCATGTCCATAATATATGAGACACAAAAAAGTGTTTATGATCATCAATGGAAGAAAACCATGATTAATTGACTGTTATTATAGATTACTTCCAAACAATAATCTTTTTCAGAGGAACAAATATCATTTCAGAAATGGAATAATTAGATTGAATGAACCTATAATAGTGATCTCAGGTTCAAATATGATATTTTTCCCACATAAGTACCTTCCATTACATTTGGACCAACCATAAAGCAAATTTAAATTGATGGATTTAGGAATCAACACAATTGGATACAATAGGATAATTTTTGGGATCTTCCATAACATTACGACTTGTTATTCTGTCATATGTTGTATTTCATTCTTATTGACAATATGTAATTTAATAATATATTTTATATATTTTGATTACCTCAGGTAAGATAAATTATAATTTAATTCCATGATATGATCTTGCACAAATTTGTAAGTTCTCATAACTTGAACTCTTTGAAAACATCAGACCAAAAATGATAACGTATCCAAAAGTAGCATATAAAATTTTCAAAGATAATTGGATATTATATTTTCAATTTATTGAATATTGGAGTCCTCTGGGTATTTATATATAAAATTTGGGAAAATGTGTAAAAAAGTGTCATATTAATGGATTATGAAGTCACGATTGTCATGTTATAATTGAAAGAAGTATGCCAATTGGAATAAAAGGTTGGTTAAATTATATGAAGTTGGATGAACTAACAGACATATCATATTTTATCTAGGACATTAATGAAGTTTCCATAAATAATGATGCACTAGGAAGACTGTAAGAAGATGTTGTTTTAGTTTTATATAAACTGGAAAAAACATTCTTGTCGGATTTCACTGAACAATAGAACATTTTATATTTCATTATTTGTAAAATGAAAAATTTAAAGGTTCGATATAGTTTATATGGATGTACCTATTAAATATATGAATATATAAATTGAAGATACAATTATGTAATAAAGGACCTATTGAAGGATCGATTGCAGAAGCATATTTTAATGATGAAATTTCATTTCTCTACTCTCATTATTTCAATCCGAATATATTTCAAAATGAAAATAAATGGTTTACAATGAGTAAATGTTCATGTTGAAATGTGTAACCAATTATCAGTTTTTAATAAATTAGAAAATGGCTTTGGTGGAGTTCAAGGACGATAGATTTCATATGATAAACATCATAGAGCTCATACACATGTTCTCTCCTCAACTGTGACGAAAAAAACAATTTATAATATGATTTATTCTATAATTATTTCTATAATATTAATTATAGTAAATTAATATTATTTTATTTTTAGGATATATGATAATCAAATAATAAAAAATAATCCCCAAATTACATTAGGTGCTTTTCAAAAACACTGGAAAAATAATTTTTCCTATTCATTCGAAAAACTAGTAACATAAATTATTTTAGGATTTACATATAAATTAAATTTATTATTTATTATATTTATAATTGATTTAGAAATTTTAAGGTATCTTAATATACCGACAAAATTAAAAATTTATTGTGTGTATTTAGTAACCCACTATCAAAAAATTGATAAATCTTATAGTGAATATATGGTGAATGGTTTTAGATTTCTTACATGTGCATGTAGGGAATCAAAAAAATAATAAATACATGTGTTATAATGAGATGATATAATCATAGAGAAATTGATGCCGTCTATTATAGTATGCTAGAAGAAATTATTGAACTACATTATCTTGGGAAGAATTATATAAAGATGTTTATATTTTAATGGTTAGATACTGATAAGGCATTGTGTGTTCATCCAAGCCATGGATTCAATGATATTAAATATGAATGTCTTCTTATAGTAAATAAATATATTTTTTGGCTCATCAGGAAAAAAATTATTATGAAAATTACTGTTATTTTCAAGAGTGTTAGGGAATTAGTGGATTATGAAAAAATGCTATCACATGAAAATTATTATATTAAATGTTAATGTGGTTCTACTACAGTGCAAGGAATTGAATATTTTTTACAGAATACTCAAAAAACATATTTTTCATGAAGATAAAAAAATATCAATGATGAAACCCTATAGTTAAGGGATGATGATGATGATAATGTAAATGATGTAAAAAGGTGTTTGAAATGACAAGATATGATGAAACTAAAACTTTTATATAAATTGATGATATTGAGGAGGAATAAGATGATATTCAAACCATCATATAAGAAGATATGGATGAGCATGAATATTGACAGAGTAAAAATATGGTTATAATTTTATATAATATATATCAATATAAATTAGTTGTTTTTAGCAATTTTGTAATTTTTTTTCTTTCTATAGATGGACTCAGATCTATTACATATTGAATCATATAACCCTCATACTGTTGGCGGTTCTTGGATGACTCAAAGAGGGTATGGTTTTTCTTGATTGATGATTCCGGACCATATTCCCGAGCAACTTCCAGGTATTTTCATTAATCAATGCATGCAATGGTATTTTTACCTTTTTATTTTAGTTTGCTTTCATTAATTGTCATTAATTTAATTATATAAATTTGGATTATTATCTGTTTTTTTTTCACAGCACATCACATATAGATATTGGATAGGGGATTGATGAGTTGAAAAATTATTCTTATAGAGAATCAGTTACATGGGATAATATTCCCATAGATGTTCAATACCACTTGTTCTCTAATTGGATGGTACGTAAATAAATAAAATTTTTGTCAAAATTTAATTAATTAATAACATGATATTATTAATTGTTTATAAGGTTTATGATACCCATATAAGAGATCATGTGTGACTCTATCTTCCAGGAATAGAAGGGTTGTATGTTCGATCATTTCTGTTAGTTTTTACACAATTAGAGGAGGAAAATGTTAAGGAATGTATGGGTAAGTGATTTTGATGAGTCATATTCAACTGATATACCTGATTACAGATAATCTCTATATTTTGATGGATTATGTTTACTTTGTATGGGTTTAAATTTTCAGAAGAGGTCATCAGTTGGTCTGAAGAACCGGGGGAGACCAAAAGTGACACATCAATATAGTAGTAAAATATTTAATATGCATGGGATCATATGGTAAGTAACATTTTTATTTAATTTACATTACCTTAAATGTAAAATATTTATTTTATATTTATATAGGATGTCGAATGATGCAAATATTATGGGTTTATATTTTTACAACAGGATGTAAATCGATCCTATCACTAGAGAGATTAGAGGAGATCACCATCATTTGATTTTGGTTAGTATAATTTCATTTGGGGTTTATAAAATAACTGAAATTAATATTTTAACTGTTATAAATTTAAATGGTTTTTGAATGAGTTATATAATGCTATGAAGTCTCAGTCATAGATTGAGAGTCAGGACAAGAATGAGGATTAGACCAATGCATCAGGATTTGATGATGCAGAATGGATGCAGGTGACCCCGTAAACCTTCAAGAAATGCCATGTTGTTGTTGTCGACTATCGATTGATGTATATGAGTTATTGTGGTGCTGCTAAGATATCTACATGCAGATCTGGGACAATCATTATCATCTGTTAAACAGTATCATTAGAATCTGTGAGCATAGGGAGAGATTAAAGAGAGTATGTGAATGGACCAGGAAGGGATATTTCAATAGCTGCAACAACAACAAGAGGAGATGTAGTGATGGAAGCAGCATTAACATGAGAAAATGATAATGTATATGCAACATCTCACTCATGAGATAAGGATAGAGTTCCCTCCACCATCTTTCCCATATCCTCCTCTAACTCCACCTCTAGGCGACCTTCCCCCATAGTGAGGTATTTAGTAATTATGATAAAACATTTGAATGTATTTTTTCTAATATTATATAATTACATATTTATATAAATCTTTTTTATATTTTTTTGAATATTTCATTTTTTATTTTTTTATTTTATTTTTTATTTTATTTTATTAACATTATTATTTATTTAATTTTTTTAAGTTATTATTTATTATTATTATTTTCTTAATTTAATTATTGTTTTTATATTTCTGAAAATTTTGAGGTTTGTATTATTTAATAAATATATTATTATTATTATTAATTTTATTATTATTATTATTATTGTACTATTAATATTACTACTATTATTATTTTATTATTTTTATTTTATATTCACGTATTATGATTATTTTATAAGTATGATTTTATTATTATTATTAATATTAATATATTCAATTTTATGAATATAATCTTTTTGTTCATTAATGGTATTTTTGATAGACCCATCACAAAAGTGTTTTTAAAAAATTCAGAGAAACTAAATGCGACAGAGTCATATTGAAATTAACCCGTTGAATATATTCTGATTTATTATCATTGATAGTGAGAAAAAAGGATTCATAGTAGGTTTACTGTTTTGGGGTTTCACCATTTTTCCACCTATGCTAATTTCTTGTTGATGTAAACCTACATTCCAAAGGCAGTTGACCACTTGGATATCTCTAATTAGGCTTCAATAAATTATGATTAATGAGAGGATGTGTGGTTGGGATCATAACACCCTTTTTTGTGGGAACTATTGCATACTTTGTGACTCTCATATAGATTTAATAAGTATTTTTTAATCCTTTATTGAATAAATAATAATAGACATGTCACCCTTATACAAACAATGTATTATTTTTCATGAGTTTATTTCAAAACCACCTATATGTATTTGAGGTTCTTCATCGATGGAGACATATATATATATCCAATATTTCCCATCGATTTAACCCTTTTGTAAATAGATTAGATATTCTTATGTCGTTTAATATGAAGATACTAGTTTTAAGACTCAGATTTGGGTGCTCAAGAATTAACATCATCTAGGAAGACAAAAGTCATTTTGATGGTGAGATTAAGCCCATGAGATGGACATCCTATGTATCCTCGTGAATTGAATTAGATCCCATGTAGTTCAGTTCAACATAATGGGAACCATATTACCTTTTTTAGGTCATGTTATGAAGTCCCAACTATGCTTTTTAATGTAATATAGAATATATGTCTAAGATAAATACATCTTGTCAATGCATGGTGTGGGACATACATTAAATTATAATGAAAGAACATTGAAAGGGAATTGTCTCTCAGGGGGGGGGGCACGATCTAATAGGAATATAGTCTAACCATGATAGTGATGAAAGAGACTGGATAAGAATATGTCCCTCTTTATTAGATATAATCCTACCGAGGATGTATCCTAGAGACCATTAGGGTGAATTTGGGGTTTTGGGTTTTGACTACATATAGGATTCCAATGTATCCCATCTGGTTGGGAAGCAAATACCATATAGTTTATAATGTTTGGGATTACCTTTTTTTAGGAGTACCATTATGTTTTTCTCACATTATAATATAAACCTTCCTCGTGATGATAACAAGGTTTTGGGTATTATACCTCCTTAGATGAAAATTGGTGCAAATAGTTGGGTGTTATTCCAAAGGTGATTCTTAATAGAGTTTAGGGGTATATTTATAAATGGTGTACCCCCCAAGGAAAGGAATTTGATTATGAAGATGTCATGATAATAAATAACCTCAAATCCCATGTGAGTCTTGCATGGTGTAAAAAACAATTGGAGGTTGAATATCTGACAAACCAGAAAACAAAAAATCAACCTCATCCTTTAATGACTGAGGTTGGAGTTATGGTATTGGAAAAGGGGTTTGAATGTGCATCTATCCTCTCTAATTTCATTACTATCATATTCACCTTTGGATAACCATTATGTGGAAACCCATAAGATATTATTGGGGGACTCTATGAGGGATTATGTATTCCCATTTATAGAGAAGATTATAGGATAAGGAACTAACTGTCACCATGGTGAAAAGAAAGTGTCACCCCTCTTACCATCCAAAATGGGGAGGCCTATAGTAATATAAAAATGGTTCTGAACCTTTTAAATATAAGAATTTATGATTAATAAAATTTTGAGGATCCCCATAGTTTGGAATGTTACCACTATTAACTCATTTACCATATAAAATTATGATTGAGAGGACACACTAGTGTGTCCTTTTGTTTTGATCATACATATATGGAGTCTTTGGATGAGTTCATGGATTAGAAGTTATTGATGGGGCCCATTTTGGTCATTTTGATTCATGGGAGAGTATAAATATAGGGTTTTTGAAATGTTTTTATATGAGGTATGTTAATATTGAATGCTACATGAAAGGGAACCAAGGATAAAGGAACCCACCCCACATAATCTTTTACATGTAAGAGGGTTCCTTATAATGATTTCATCCACCTGCAGTTCATAGAATGGTGGTCCACAAGGGAATTTTGTGTGTGTGTGGATGGTCCTAAAGGGACCATTTAGTATGATGATGGCTAATTATGCTATACATATATATTTTTATGCTCTATTTTGGTTTTTTATATGAAATAATGGATTACCTGCTAAAATCCCATGCTTGGACCATCTCTCCTTATCTTCATTCATCTCTCACATACTATATAAATCATATAATAATTCTCCATTAATCCTCTATATTCCTCATCATCCAATGTGTGCGTGTTTTTATAGTGGTATATATTGTACCTCTCAAACACCTCCCATGAATGATGATGGTTTATATGAACCCCCTTAACCTGAAATGGGAAGATTCATTTGTGTGGGGGGGGGGGGTGAAGGTCGATATCTCACCATGATAAGGGAAATTAATTATCAGTGGGGGTGGGATAAAAATTCAATCATTTCCCCATAAATGAATTTTTATTTTCTAGGGATATATGAAGTGGCATCATACAGAAGAATTATATAGAGTATGGGCTTACATATCTATCAATCTATATGGAAGGTTTGGTTCCTTTATAGAACTATTTTAGTTCATTTGTAACTCATGGTATGTAAACATTTTAATAGATCGATGCACATTAATACATATATTCAAAAATTAGTAACATAATTGTAATATTTCATGTGAAAACATCTACACTCAAAAATCATAAGGGTGGTTATAAATAACAATTATTATGTCTTGTTGTTTAGCCTTATTATATTTTTAAAGCATATAAAACCCTATTTTCTAATATTTCTTCATAATATAATTTTATAAAATATTATACTATGAGAATTACATAGTTTCCACTAGTATTGACCAGTTAGGAATGATTATTCTCATTATAATCTTTCATTTTAGTTTTAGGTTTGGACTATTATTTTGATCCCTCCCTGAAAATTTTTTATTAAGGTATGTGATGTGATTTATTTTATTTTTCAATTAGACATATGGTTACATTTTATGAATTTAATAATAGATTCATTTTCTTTATGAATTTTTTTATCATTTTCCCTTTGGATGTTTTTTTAACCATTTGGGCTTTTACTAAATTCTATATAAATAGTGTTGGGATATATGTTGGTGGATAGAGAAAATCCATCTGGGGGGGGAGGTGTGAGATTTGAGTCTTTTAATATGAGGGGGAGGGAGACTAAAGGTGTTCTGAGTTAATTTTGGATTTTTTTATTCTATTAATTAATATTATTTTATTTTTTATATCTTTTCTAATTTAGAGGGAATGTCTGATATATGATTGGTCCATTATTGTTTTTCATTAGATCTTTTCTATTTTTATAAATCATATTATTGTGAAAAATTGTTCCCTATTTTTTTCCTTCCGTTCATATGAAATACCATCAAACCCTTTGGGATGATAAATAACCTTATATCTAGTGTATATCCTGGTTAGGTGTGGGTTCATATTGAATCCTTGATCGGTTCCTTATAGATTTTTTACCAAAGTGTTGGGATTTGAAAATATTGAAGGTATTTGGGATAAACATGAAACTGGTTAAGAAGGGAATTTTTATCTGAAATAAGTTAATATAGATGCTTAGAGAATAATTCACGATGATGTAATTATTTTTTTTTTGATGAATACATTGATGGTTAATTTAATACAGTGAATTAAATAGTTTAGAAACATTATAGTTGTTTGATAATAGCTGTAAAAGTTCATTATTATAATAAAACTGATGAGGATATTACTCGATCAATTTGAACTAAAAATGTCATACCTTGATGATAGGGAGGGTATAACATATTATGAGTTTGAAAATATCAAAATATACTATGAAATAATTAAAAAACAATTAATATGAAATTAACAGATTAAATTGATTTAGAATACATGAGAAAACTAAAGCTGAAAGAAGAATAACTTGATTTTTATGTTTATTTTTACAATGATGACTATAAGGATAACTAAATCAAGATAATCATGTCTCATATTACTGGAAAACATATAAAATTTAATTGAAAATAGTAAGGAAAATACTCTTGAAATTATTTATATGTGGATGTATTAGAAACTTTTTTATCAACTACTCCAAGAATAAAAAACTATAAGTTTGATGTTGATGATCAATATTAAAAGATATAAATGAACAATTATGGGAAATGTTCTAAAATATTAGAAAATTTTTAGATAATAAGAATTGATTCCAAAAAATAAAAGGAAGAAATGAGATGAGAAATGAAGAAGTGGAAGTATCTTCCTATAGTGTCAAATCCAAAGATTAATAATCTAAAAACGTTATAAATTTTATAGATTCTATGAAGAACCATGAAACATCCTTATTTAGGGATTTAGATGGTATTTAAAAGGCATAAATGTAGAAAATGAACCTATCAGAGTTAGATGATTTTCTTGAAAAATATACAAAGTGGAGTAAGAAGGCTAAAAACAGAAATAAAAATTATGAGAAGAAATTCAAATAAAATGAAATTTATCACACAAAAAAACTAAACTAATTTGAGATATAAATAAATTCATGAATGGGTTTTCTATGAATTACAATATCAATAAATAAAATTATTAAAACCAAATTTAAATGAATATTATATAGGAAACCTCCATGAAAAAAATTCCACAACATGGGTTAAAAAGGGTGAAAGAAGACATTAAAAAATATTTTCATGTAAATGATTAATCATCTAACATATTTGGGATTTCTAGAACATCCATCCATGTTAAACAGAAACATTAAATTGAAAAAAATTAAAGTTATTTATAATAATATTGTATCCCCTATTAAAATTTTCTAAAATCCTATACTAAAAAATATAATTAGAAACGTTCATTAAATATCTTTTGACAAAGGAGGAATAATATAGAAAACCAAATTGAAGAATAAAAAAACATAGATCTATATATAAAGTAAAATAATCAAGATTTGAGTTTTTTGTGTGAAACTATCACTATAATAGAATATTGAAATTTAGTGGTAACTATTATATATATTATATTCTCCATGAAAAAGATTATACATGCTGGTGAAACATAACCTTGTGTATATGAAAGAATTAATTAAGAGAGAGTATCTCTAAAGTAAAAGAAAATAATTTTAAAATAAAAAATGATATGAAATTTTTTTATATATTATTCCTAATCATAATTGGTTTTATAGTTTAAATACAGTTTGTGGTTAATTTGACAGATCATGGAATGGTGTAGAGAAGAATGAGGGAAATGTGGAACTGGAAGAAGAATAATTTAAGAATACAATAATTCATAGTAACAGTGATAGTTAAATAATGAAAGATGGAATGACCATATATCTGTAATAGTGTTTGTTCATCCAACAATCTCAAATTCATCTAAATTATAAATGTAATTAAAAACTAGAATTATAAGCAGTTTCTTTTTTATGTGAAAGTTTCTTATGTATTAAATATGTTTTACCATCTAAACATGTTCTTAAAGGACTAAAATAAAATCATTATTTATTTTTTTATGTGATAAATCATAAATTTGTTAGTGATAGAAAATTGTGTAATAAGTGAAATAAATTCATTTTTAAAATATATTCTTCATTTTAATTAATTAAATTGATTAAAAATTCATTACTAAATGTGGGAGAACAAGTGGTAGCTTGTTTTAAATTTATAAACCATCAAATAAGTTTTTTATGAGATCTAAGAATGAAAATGATATATTTCATAAACATAATCTCTACATATTTTAAAAAAATGACTACTAAATATTATTTGGTTAGAGGAATTCCCACGATAAAAGGGATATTGAATTAGTTTGTAAAAAATCACTAAAAGGGAATATGGTTCAAGGAAAGCACGTGAAAGTGGATATTTAATCCACTAGACCATTATAAATTTTAAATTTAACTATATATGATACTATGGTAAAAACATAAAAATGGGAAATATTTTTTTTATTAATTTCACTGATAACTACTCCTATATAAATTTTGTTTTAGTAAAAAATTATATATTAGAGGAACTTCTTATCGTAAAATTTTTTAGAATAAAATGGTAAATAATGTGATTTTTATGTTATGAAGGTGTGGTTTGATAATGGAATGGAGTAAACCTCCAATGATTTTGAGATCTATATATAAACTCATGGAATAAATAATTAATTTAAGATACTATATAATAGACCAATAAATGATGCAGCTCAGTAGATAAAAAGTGATTTCGGGATATGGGAGGATATGTGATTGATTTAAACTGAAATCAAATTTTCTTTTAGAGAAAATATAAGTGTTATTATAGGAAATGTCATAATATATTTTTATTAATATATAATAAAAAAATGCATTAAATAATATATGGTATTACAATAATTCAACTATTAAATACTATAATTTATATTGAATCCCTTGATACATGAATATAATAGAAAAAAGTGGAAAATTTTAAAAAAACAAAGAATAATTAAGTATATTAGGTTATATTACTAGTATATATTGCAAAAAAAAGAAACAAAAAAATTATTTAGACGGTTTATATGTTAAAATTATTAAACATAAGAAAAAATAGTGGTGTTTATTGATTCTATAGAAAAATTTATGGAGCTGTGAAATGTAGTTTCTTTGAAAATTGGATGTACAATAAACTTGTAGATATCGTGTTATACTTGAAACTAACTCTTATATGACAATTAATGATGAATAATTTTGAGATCAAAATAATATTCAGCATTTTCTAATGAAACATATTGATTATAAAAATATTTTTATCCAAGAAGATACACATATCCGGAAATGTAAAATTTTATGAATAGATAAGAAAACTGATATTATATCTCAAGATGAATCTTAAACATTTTTAGAATGACATTGAACATAAATAATGGATTACTACCATGTAAGAGGAAATATATAAAAGAGGAAATAACTACACTTGGTAAATGGTATCAATTCCTTAAACAAACGATCATTATAATCATGTATATTTTTTGAAATAAATTGAATAATAATGTAGGAGTCGAAAGAAATATATAAATGATTTAATTAAATTTGTATTATTTTCTAGAATTTTTTTAATTTTAAGAACAATTTTAATCAGTGTAAATGTATTAGAACATTAACATGTTTTTAGCAGTGTCATCTTACATCTAAAAAAATATAAAATCTACCATCCAGAATGGTGATCATGTAGAAAAAGTTTACATTTAAAACACTATTTTTTTTCTTATTAATATATATGAAATAATGTTTTGTTGGATTAAAAAGGATATATATGATGTAAGATAGTTCCCAAGACCCTTTTTTGCAAGTTAAATGGATTCTTAAGATGTTTGATGATTTCAAAAGGAAAAATTGATTGTAAAATTTATGTGATGGACTGACTACATGGACTGTATTTTTCATAATATATGTTAATGATGGCATTTTAGTATGAGGAAAATATTATCATTGTGAATTGATGATTTTTTTACTAAAGATTCATTTTGAGATATCCGTTCTATGTGAATTTTCATAATTTTTATGGTCACATTTTTTTATGGAGGTAATTATAATTACTAATCTTTTGAAAATTACTATATAGAATTGATGACTATGGTTATAATAGAGGAATGTTATGGTATTTATACACATATTTCTGTTTGATGTAAAATAACCAAACATAATGTAATAACAACTTTATATCGAAGGGAATACACAAAAATATTTAGAAACCATCTCTTCTTAACTGAGTCCAATCCTTTAATAGTATTTTTTGTGAAACTATGTGTCATATATAAATGATATATCAATGATTCTAACAATATAATCTTGAATTAAAATATAAATATAATAATCATTGTTCTACTATATATAAAAAGTCTAATTTTTTATATTAGAGGTCCTTACTAATGTTGAATGGCTTGGGGATTATGTTGGTTGAAATTATTAATCCAAGTAGAATATTCCTTCTTATTACGGGTTGTGTGGAATATATTATGATGATTTAATGTTATGTGTCTTTATCAAAGATGAAGTTGTGTACATTTTAGGGTCACATTATAGTGTTCAAAACATTTGGGTGTAGATTTATTTAAATAGATTGCAATTTAAGGATGAGAAGCCCTTATTAATTTTCTATGAAAATCATAGAACTATATATCTTTCATTGAATATGGTCTCATAGTCTTGGATAATGAATCGATATATTAGATATAATTTCCTCAAATATTATGTTGTCCCATTTTAATAGAAAAACATATAGCAGCTCAAAAATTAAACACATGTTAATTCATAATATTTTAAATATGTTTCAATAAATAAAATTCAGTGATCTGGAGGACTATTGTCTTAAGAATATTAGAAAAACGTATACATTATCTTCAATATAAATACATTATAGATATTTAAATATAAATATAGAGATTATTACTCCCATAGATCGTCTTAAATTGAATAGGATATCCTAGAAAAAATACAAAAGGACTACGACGATATGGAAAAACAAGTGAGGGAATAAACATGGTAATAAATCAGAACTTGTGATTCAGAAGGAATATCATGATATCAAAAGGAGTATGAATATAATCATGGAGACATGTTAATATTAAAAGATACCATTTCATTCTAATTATTTGGAAAAAACATAAAATCTATTATCATAATCATAATTCAAGGGTCACACCCAAGACTGTCATCATAAAGTGTGAAATTTCCCATGATGGATTAGGTTCAATACCTATTAAATTTCATAACAACACATAAGATATTAACTATTACCAAAACCACTGTACAGATATATAATTATGGTCCCACCCATCAAAAAAATTAAAATAATACTTTTGTGTGTTGATGAGGAAAATAATCCCTACATTAACCACAAGAATGATCAAACACATGAGAAAGAAGTAGGTTTCAAAATTTTGATTCAAGGAATAATCAAGATCAAAATCATAAGAATTTATAAAATAATAAGTAATTATCTAATTTTGGTATTTTTTATTTTAAAAATAAACTCCAATATTAGAAATTGAGTTCTAGTATATGTAATTTATGTGAATGATCATGGATAAGAAAGAATAAAAATCTACCAATACGGTAATGTAGTATTAGTAAATGTTTTTTCAATGAAAGAAATAACATATTTTCACCTTTAAAAATAGAACTAAACAAAGTGATATGTTAATAAAATAATGATTTTTTATAGGAAAATATATTGTTTAAAGTCATTTAATAGGCATGATTATGGATATGAGACAATAAATTTTAATGTTCCGTTAAGTCAAATTCTATTAATATTGGATATTTGGATGGGAACTAAAATAATGTATAACCTCATAGATGAAAATAATGTTTTAATATGAATATAGGTAAGGCAAATTAGTAAAAAAAATAATTTAATCAGAATAAGATTGTATAAAATGGAGAAAATGGAATATAACTTATGAAAAATATTTATCGATGTTTCTATGAAGGATACCTTACATCTAGTTCCTGGTTCATTCTATGAACATGATTAAATATTTGATTAATCAATTTTTATATATGAAATTACTAAATAATAAAAATATTAATATGTATTCCATATTAAATTTTATTATTACTATTATATTTTATTTTATTATTATATTGGTTTCTTTTTTATGTCAGTTACTTTATTTTGTTTGGTATTTTTTTCCATTAACCCTTATATATTTATTTAGGCAGAAATTGTTTTAAAATTGTTTCATAATATACATTATATTGAATGTTTAAAATAAATGTTTTTATGTTAAATATATATTTAAATAAATCCATGATGAGATGTGATGAAAATGGAACTTAGGGCTCATAAGGGCAGTTGTTTTCATATACACATGATTAATATTTCCATTTCTCAAAGAATGTAAGGGAAGAACTGTAAATGATAATTTTTAAATTTAATAATCATAATTATATTATAGATATTTTATATTTTAAAACATTAACTCATTTTTTTCTTGAAAGGAATGATGGTGATGAGAAATTGAATATATCACTCTGTGGATGTCATTTTTGTCTAAACCCACTAACAACACTTTTCTTTTTCCTAACAGATGAAGAAAAAAAATATTTATTATGACATAGGAATAATTAATTAAAATTATAATAATGATACTTATTTCATTATATTATCATTGATATAATATATTTGGAATATGAATAATAAATATAAATCATTATAAATATGGTGATACATACATAAGAGACTTGATCTTCTATTAAGGATCACCATTAGAATTATACACATAAATAAACATATCATGGACATAGAATTATAGAATAATAAAAGAGAATATAGGGAGGTAATATTATAAAATTTTCATGTGGAAATAGATTGGTATGTTTATCCATAGAGGTGTGGGTCCGATCCTCTTTATATGTGATAATAATGGAACTTTTTAGAATACCATTTACACTTCAATGATATCATTACACTAATCCTTTAAATTGATTCTAATATTAAATAATAATGGACATTATGTTGATAGTGGGTTGATAAATCCTCAAAAAAAATTTCCCACTCATTTTTAATCATGTTGCATATCATTAATTCTATGTTTTTTTATATTCTAATCATTTTTATTTCTATCAATGTAAGTAGTTTTAAATTATGTAACCTATATTTTATGTAAAATAATAAAGTAACCATATTAAAAATAATATGCTTATAAATTAAATTTAAACTTCATTTTTCTTAATAAAATTTATAAATATTATAAAATAAAAGTTTAAAATAAAATATATAGTAAAAAATATATTTTTTTGTCGAAAAATAACTCCTAACCATTATCTATTTTTAAAGTTATTCTGTATTGATTACTAATAGAATTAATGTTAATATAATAATATAAAGGTATAAAAATAATATTAGGATTATAATTGAATTTTTTTGAATTTAAATAACTTGATAAAATTTTCACGATATTAAAGAAAAAATTCATTTAAAAAACTTGTTTCACCATTATTACGATAATTAAAATCGGTCATACTAATATTATATTTATTCCAAAATATAAAAAATTTAAATTGTAAAATAATATTAAAATGTTAAAATAAATTATGGAGTAAATTATTTTATATTTAATTCAAATAGTTATAAATTCTAATATTTAATATATGTGCATAAAAATTGAGTTATACATAAAATATTAATTGAATTTCAAAAATGTTAAACATGTGTCTAAAAAAATCACCATTGTATTTCTATAATTCTATATATTTAAAAATATATATTAATATATTATATAAAGGGTTTTAAAATAATTTATTTCATTCCTGTATTATAAAACTCAATGTTCATAAGAAATAATGTGTTTCCCATTTTCCTAAAAATTGATAGCATCATAAAAAATATAAAAAATTAATAATATGATAATTTTGATATAATGAATATAAATGTTTAATTTATTATGAAAATTTAAAATTCTAATGTTTACACACACATATATATATCGTTTTAATGCGAAATATAAATTATAAATTAAATGGTTTTTATTAAAAAATGGAATTTTAAAACATTATATGTCCATAATATTATTTCAAATCGATTTATTATATAAGTGTAATTATTTAAAATATAATTGTATATTGAATGTGAAAATTTTTTTTATATGGAAAAAACATGCAATACATAATAAAAAAATTCATTTAAAATAAAAGCATTTTTAAACTGTATAATTTTTAAGAACTATGATTAATTATTTATTTATTTTCTAAAAATTAATTTCATTACTCCATTGATATAAAAATAATTATTTAGATATTATATATATATCATATTAAATTTTAATAATAATAATATTATTTTTTAATACAATACTCGGAAACATATAAAAATATATATTATTCTGTATCATATTTTCATTTCATTATGATTAATGTTTTTAAAAAATTCAAGTCTTTAAACTACGTATTATTTTTAGTTTCAATGATCATATTTTAAATAACCATATTCCCAGAAACCATATTTTCAATTAACATGTTTATGATGAAAATATTTCGTTCAAATATATATTCTTACGAAACTTATTCTATCCACACTTCATATTTTCAAAAACATTCATCTTAGATATGAAGTTATTATTTCCCCATTCATTGTGTTCTCCCTTGTTTAGGTTTTATTTAGTTATTTATGATCTTGAATGGTAAAAAATATCCAAGAGATCTTTAACTCTTTAAAATTTTTTTCTTCTCAATTTACTATCCCCTTTAAATTTATCAACAGATAAAGGATGTAGTAGTGCATGGTGATTAATATTCCTTGATGTGTAATACTCAGTTTTATATTTTATTCCCTAATTTCATGTTATGAATGAATAATATGTTGTTGGTTTAATTCCATTGTTTTAAGAATTATTCACTACTCTATTTATATTCCATGAACATATATGGAAAAATTAATAATTAAAAAAATATATATAATGTAAATAAAATTTATTATAAAAACATGTGGTGTAATATTCTCCTCTTCCCCACCCCTACCCCCAAATAAATGAATTTAATTTTCACAATTATAATTAGAGACTACTATTAAAAATATCCCTAGGTGTAATGTATATTGTATAAACAAAATACATATTTTCTAGAGTTATATTATCATTACAAAAATTGGAAAAGTATATTTTTCTGTAGAATCAGATTATATATAATGTTGAGTTTTTCTTTAACAATTTGAGCCTAGAGTATATCATTGTTTGGTATCAAGACCCATATTATATATTTTTTATAAAGTCTTGTCATAATATAACTTCAATATAAATTCATGGGTTGATTTAAAATTTCATCTCATACATCTAAATAATGTTTCCTCTATGTGTAGAAAATTAATACATTTACAAAAACTCATTAAATTCTTCTAAGGGGTAGAAAATAACAATTTCAAATAGCATATAACCATAAAATTAATCATTGAATACAATATTAATACAAAAAGAATTTTTATTCAATTTAAAAATGATCAGGGTGGTGATCTAATATTATGATGAAAATATTAGTTATACTAGAGATCTTAATTTAAAATTAAATTAAGACATATGTAACTTCAGAATGTAGAGTACAGGTGCCATAATTATCAACATCCACATCTATAGTAGTGCATGCATATGCATTCTAATTTCTTCTTTTTCTTATAGGTTTGTGATTCTTGTAATTTCGGTTACTAATTTCATTATTTATTTTAATTTTTTTTATTACCTATACAAAATATACTCAATTATTTATTGTAAATTTGTGTCAAATATATTTCTTTAATCTTGTTACCTAAAATAACCATTTTTTAGAGTAGTTTGAGGCTTGATAACCTAACAATCCATGAGTAAAACATCATCAATTTTCTATGAGGTAATTATTTTGGTGGTTCATTACTAATTTTTGAAATATATAAAATTTGAAACACATTCATTCATTACCAACATCACTTAATCTTTTAAGAGATTCCATCATTCTCTACTTTGGTGTGTTTGCAACATCAAACTTGTTCCCATTGTTAATCATATTTCATGATACATGGTTTATAATAACCCCAAAATTTTCCACTCTCAATCTCATTCCAATATTACTTCTGTAACATTGTATTATTTTATAACGGAAATACTATGTTTGATAATGTACATGATACATCACATCAAACATAGGCGAACAAATAAATATTAATATTTAAATGTGTTTATTATATCCTAAAAGTTATGTTGGTGGATATGAATATGAATAAATATATTATGTTAAGAAAAGTTTATAAATGTTTTTACATTCATTCAACAGATTTGATTGTAAAAAAAATAAGAAAAAGTCTAATTTTACTAAATAATGATGTATGTATCTAAAAGATATTTATCCATATTTTAATGGTGTAGTTATTTTAAAAATTAAAATTTCAACTTTTATAAATGTTATTTTATAGAATAAAATTATTTATTTTGAGAGTAATATTAGTATTTCATTTGTTTTATTTTTTGATATTTTTATGAGATGTTTTATTTTTTATGAATATTGAAAAGTTCTGAATTTTAATTGAAAACTAAACTTTAATATAAATAATTTATAATGTTCTATTATATTATAATATAATTTTAAAGTAAAATTATATCACTTATTTGTCTATTAATTCAATTAATTTAATTTTAATATTATTTATATTTAATTTATATAAAAAACCCAATAAATCATTAACCATTTTCAGTTAAAAACCCATTTTATCCCCCCACATATAAAATTATTTTTAAACCAATTTTAGGCATTTATATGTTTTTAAATTTTAATAAATGATGAAATTTTTATAATCAAATGTTTCAAATTTATAAAATATGTCCCTTTTATTTTTTTAAAAATATAAATATGGAACTTAGAATATTTAATTAGAAAAATTGATGGTAAATCATGTAATTAATGGTACATATATTTATGAAAATAATTAAAAGATTACCCTAAAAGATAAACTAATTTAATTTTATGAGTTATTATTGAAATAAATCATCATTGGGCCAAATTTTGAACCATTTGGATTAACTAAGAGTACTTTAATCCTTTTATTGAGTTTTATATTAAGAAAAGACAATCTTGTAACAATAATGTTTTTAAAAAGTATAACAGTTATAATATAGGGTCCTTTGTAAAATATATTCCACTGTAAATAGTAAATTGAATTCTAGAATATTTATATTCATCATGAAAATTTAATTTAATTTTTAGTAAAATAATATATACCTTAAAAATAAAGGTAATTTTATATAATTAATTTGATAAATGAATTTTATAGATTCTCATGAGATTTTATAAGGTAAAATAAATAATTTTTTTTGAGTAGTAATAGATATATTATTATTTTTCAAATTTAAAGTAATGAGTAGTGTCAAAATGGACATTAATAATCTTTTAAAATATATAATATTTTATTAAATGATATAAAATTTCTAAAAATCTAAAATTAATAAAATTTACTTATATATGGTTCAATGGTTAACTATAGTCCATTTATAATTAGTTTCGAATTTTATGGTAAATAAATTAAATTATAAAGATTAGAAATTTATGTTGTCACGTTAATACATAAAGGGGTTTGATAAGGATTAAAAAAATAAAAGGTTATAAATTCAGTTAAAAAATATGTAAATTTTATTTTTAGGTGTTTTATACGGAAAATAATCTTATATTATAAATTAATATGTTTTTATCCATTTATAATTGATATTTAATTTATACTATTTTATTATTTTGTAATCATCCAAAAGTGTCCCTCACATCTCTTATAAAATGGTACCATTTCATAACATTTAATCAAAATTAGAAAAAATATATATTTTATACAAAACATATTTTATAATACATTTGTTGAAACTCTAACTAAATTAAATAGGTCCTTCAGTATTCAAACATCACAATTTGTGGTCTTCAAGTATTAAAGAAAAGCTATTTTATGAAGAAGATGGATCGTTTTTAATAAAGCGTTCCTATTATATATTTTTTTTTGAAATCCATAAAACCTTCCTAAAATTGATAAAATAATAACTATAGTATCCTATATCTTTTTACATGTTGTTATATATGGTTCATGAACTATATCAATATAAAATTCCATCAAAGGGTAATATAATTAATCATTCATGTGGATGAAAAACTATAGCCTCCCGAACAGATGAAATTTTATTTCAATCCCTATACCTCCATAATAGTAATAATTATTCAATTAATATATATATATATTATATACATTAAATATTTATCATTTTAAAAGAAAATATATCATTTTTTTCAAACCATTCCATGCATAGAAAAATGATAACATCATTTGAGAGTACATGTTAATTGTCACATCTGTGAAGAGATGTGACTCTCTTTTCATAACCACATTACATTTCTAACACCCCAGGTAAATAAAGAGTATGAAATTTTCACATTTATCCATACTTTTGAATAAAATATTAATATAACTTTCAAGGGGACGCTATGCTCGATGGCGTACCCAACACGCAACAACGAGTTTCTTGGGAATCTTACGTTGCACTCTAATAATAAAATAATATTATTTTAAATGGTAGTTAACGCCTAACTGTTGTGATGGCGGGAATGAATAGAACTAACTAAAAAATGATTATATATGTTTGTCAAATATTTTTACTTTTTACAATAAATGTTAGAAGATTAAAAATGCGAATGAATCCAATTTTAAGCATAAACATTCTAATATTATTTAAAAGGTCGATTAACCACCTTTTGATGGTGAACCTCTTTTAAATCCACTTTTGACAACTTTATGTGTTATATTTGAAAAAATAAAATTCTTCTTTAGAATTGGGAAATCAAAATTTACTTTGACTAAATTTTTAGTATTTTTCTGAAAAATATCAATTTTTAATGAATAATGAAAATGTTGTATTTTAATTCAAAACCTCTTTTTAATCTAATTTATTTATATGATTAGATTATATTTTTAATTGGTTTTAAAGTTAAATTAGAATATATTTTCACCAATTAATCAAATAGTGGTCATTGGAATTAACTTCACTTTGAAATTGGACTTAAACTAGTGTCAATCTTTTAATTGATATTGTTTCTTAAAAACACACTATTTGTTTTGACAGTGGGAATTAATTATTAAATTAATTAATGCAACTTATATGTTTTGAATTTTGTAAAATAGACATCATTTTTGAATTAAGAATATCAAATATTGATTAGGGTGAAGTTTTGGTATTTTTCGGAAAAACTTCAATTTTTGATGAATAGTGAAACCACTAAGTGGTACTTAAAAAACTGATTTTTCGTTTAAATGAAATTTTTCCCCCCTTGTGTTTTGAATTTCAAAAATACAACATACATGGTTATCATTAAGAAGTAAAATGTTGTTCAATGAGATTAAGATAATTTTTTGGTGAATAGTAACTTATTAAGTTTTTAGTCGCGATTAGAGGTAATTAGTGTAGTTTAAGGTAAAAATAATGTTTTAATAATATGAGATGAGCTTGACACATGTACTACCCGAATTGGATGTGTAATGGCCGACGAAGACAATCCATGGGTCATATTGGGGAGCCCATGGAGCCACTTTGGTTGGGAAATGACATAAATAACTTTTTATTTAATGTTAAAGTAAAAATGACACAAACATTAAGAGTTTTATTAAAACAATTTTTAGATGGGGTTCTACAAGTCATATTTTTGACTATAAATATTCATTGGGATGATAAAAAGATTTTCCACATCATAGTATTTTTTTTATATTTTTTGGACATTAAATAAATTAAATTATTTATGACATCATGACCTCATTATTTAAAGATTTAAATAAAATGGAACGATAATTTAAAATCTAAGACCTACACATGTCAAGAACCTATTGGATGGGTGGATTTGGAACCATTATCACCTTATCCTCAAAACAAGTCAATGTGGGCCCATTAATATACATAAATCATTATAAAATAAAGTAACATATTTTTACTTTCCAAGAGTGCCCCTCCCCTCCTCTTATAAAAGGCCCCCACCTCTACCTCCTTACCCACACTTCCAAAGCATTTGGCTCAGCCAACCCCTGACCATTTCGTCTCTACACATCTCTGTCTTACTTCTTGAAGACTCAATTTGGGCAGAAGTCTTCCCAAGGAATCCTTTGAGCTCAAACCAAAGGGAGTTACCCGATTTTAAGGTAATGTCTTCACTTCTGTTCTTTTGATTTATTTTGCTTCTCCAACCCCCTAAACTATTTTTATTCATTTATTTTGTAACAACAAAAGTATATTACATATACTAGGATGTTTGTATAAGTAGGATTCGAGCTACACTTACACACACCTACATCTAATGGTTAAAAAACATACTGTTTCCGTGGATGGCGAATTTCTGCCTCCCGAAACGATGATTGTTCAACATTATTTTAACACCTTAAAAGGTGGCCATTAAGATGACACTATATTTTTATATGATATATAATATGTTTATGTTTTCCTTAATCTTCTTTATTTTTCATTTATGTCATACATTTATGGCTTCCATTATGGGTATACGCGATATCTTCATTTTAGGAAGTGTGGACTACCGCCCCCTCAAAGTGATTTGATTCGTTAATACCATATGTGGTACGTATAAAGGATATATTTAATGATATTATATATGATGCCATAATTTAATTAAAATTCTATTATGTATCATTATGTTTTAATTCCATTAAACCTGAAATAGAAATGGAAGTAGCGTTCATGCGTACGTATGGCTTACCGTCTCCATGAACGGTGCATTTCATTTCTTAACTCCAAATGTTATGTAATATTATAAATGCATGAATATACTGGATATATATGATATATATGATATCTACATCATGAATACAATTCTGGTTATAATGGATATTTTACCACATGAACAACTCTTAATTATAAATAGTTTATTTTTTTGACTCAAGTACCAATGATCGTTAAAACGACCATTATTAACATAAATAATAACATAGTGTTCATGAAATGGTAATAAGTGATATAAAAGGAATAATGAACATGTAAAAGGGTTCTTAAGGAAGTATAAATTATCTCATGTTTATTATTCAGGAGATTAAAGAACGATCGAGTCATGTCGGACCCGAGGTATGAGATCCTACTCCTCTCTTTCTTTTTAAGTACACTATTTTATGTCATTCCTTTTAAGATCATATTTATTGTGATTGGGATGTTATTTTATATTACTCCTACTGTAATGTTTATTTTTATATGATGAGAGACTCTATTCCCTCTCATCAATCCATTTTGGATGTTTTGAGTGGCGCCGTTAGGCTGCAAAATTTTCGTAAGAGATCTAACCTCTCTCATTCTTTTTAAGTACTTTCATTTATGTCACTTATTTTAAGCTCCTCTTTGTTATATTGGGGGATGTTATTTCATATTCCTATTGCTGTAAACTTTATGTTAATATGATGAGATACCATATTTTATCTCATCAATCCAATTTTTTAAGTTTTAAGTGGCGCCGTTACGTTGCCGAGTTTTCGTAAGGGATTTTTCATCTCACTTTTATTCCCGTGAGATTTATGATACATTTTCCACAATTTCCATTGAGTGGTGTATGTACTTCACATTATTTTAATAATTGTGTAATATATTTTCATTTATGATTATTTACATCAATGTTGTATTGTCCTTCTTTCACGGGGTGTATGTTTCGAAGGATACCCATGTCGGTAAGGGAACCTTTCACCCTCCTCTTTTTAGAAGACTTCTTTTGTTACGTCTTTTAATTCACATACTATTATGTTCGGATATGTTCTTATATATCCTTATTGATTTAAATTTTATGCCCATGTGATGAGATACCCTTTTTATCTCTCATCAACTCATTTTCTAAATTTTGTAGTGACGTCGTTAGGCTGTCAAATTTTTGCAAGGGAACTTCTTAACCCAAATTTGATTCTTTGGGATAAACTTGTACTCCTTGAATATGTCGTTCTATGAATATGTGTGAATAACCTATGATTTTTTTACACTTAATATCCACTTATATTTGGTGTATTTGATTGTCACACATAATTATGTAACTGGTTTATCCTTAATCCAAGGATACCATCTTTGTAATGGACTTCGTCTCAATATCCTTTCATTGAGGCATATTTTGTTTTATACACCACTTTCTTTTATACGGCGTATAAACCCCTTTGACTTTTACATTTATTCAAAAGGAATATTTTTCTACAAAGCATTTACTAAACGACAAAAGGGAATGTTTTTGTCATACGTATGCGGCGACAACGACTTCTCCGCCACCGTGACCATTATTTGAGTTTCAGCTTCCTCTACAAGCCATACCTTTTTTTAAAAGAAAAATAAATACCATGTTTTACTTTTCTTTTATTTTGGTATTGAAAATGGTTTTCGTAATGTTTTTATATCAATGTGTTGTATTGATATCTTGTTATTGAAAGGTGGAAATTTTATGTTTCCTTTATTCATGTTTTATGTAATAAGATTATAGTATGGTTCTTGGGAATTGTTATGAAGATTGGTGGTTTCGTGATAAACTAAGGGCGGGTGAGCCCGATATAGCTCTCCAATAAATTGGGTAACACGAAGGAGTGAAACTTTAAGGTTTCTCCGAAGAGATTTAGGGAATATACTGTGGTGGTTATTCCAAACGTTACCAAGAGGGTTACTCCCTACGTAAGAATGTTATGAATGCCTCAAGTTACCTTTATGTATTATGATTTCTATGATTTAATCATGATTTTATGAGGTATGTTAAAGTGCTTATGTTTTATGGGTAAAGTATGATTTCATTCTTATTTTTACATGTACTCATGTTTCCTTTCCATATTTTTATATCCCTTACAGAGATTTTTATGCTCATCCCATGTTTTTGAAATGTTTTTCACAGGTCAATGGAAGGGTACATGATATGATGATAGTGTCAAGGAAGTGTCAAGAAAGAATCTATGTTTTTTTTAAATATGTTTCCGTTGATGGGAAAAATGAATACTATCTTTTATGTTACCACTTTGTTTAAATTTGGAATGTAATGAAAGTTTTATGATCTAATTCTCTAAAACTCTACACCTGAAAAGATCCACAATGTGAAATCTTGTAATAACTCAATATTAAGTAAGGTTTAAGGCTGGGGCCTTATAGTTGGTATCAAAGTTCGGTTTAGATAACTTTAGAGGTTAGGGTATTCTTTATGCATAAGTGACATTACCACAATGGTTATGATTTCAGAAAGAGTCCTAGTTTTAGATAAAGTGAATGAGTAAGTATATCATAGTGTTTATCTTCCTCATTAGTACATGATGGTTTTGTTGATATACTCACACCGACATTTCTGTTTTTAGTGAATGGATGGATCTAGCAGGCACCAAAGTGACAATAGGTTTGAAGGAAACTGTGGTGGTTCTCTAATTAAGAGACTGGATGAAATGGGGGATTCAATGAGGAAACTCGTGGTTGTCTAAACCAACTATCAAGGAGTCATGATCAACCACTTGTACCATGGTATGTTCTGTAATTCATCATGTACGAGATGACAAATCGATGTGGAAGTTCATGTAATAATTATAAAGGTAACCATTAGGGTTTATATGATCCATGCTTTTGAGGTAATTATGGGTTATTATATATTATGATGGAAAATGAAAGGCATGAGATAAATTTAATGTTAAAATATGTTATGATTATTTTTGAAGATTTTATCTTGTTTTGGGGAATGTTTTAAGAAATATATAGTTTTGGAAAATGTAAAACACACAAACCGTGTGACAACCCGTCGCATCGGACAAAGCTGCGGGAATCGAACCCACAACCAAAGTGCGACTGGTATTTATCGCCTACCACCGGACTACGTGATGTCCCAGCTTAGTTTGACTGATACTTTTTAGTTAGATGATTTTATGAATTAAGAGTATGTTGATTTTGTGTTATCTATGTAAATTTATTAACCTATCATGGAGGATATGTGATTAGGTTAATTACTTTTCAATACGAGACATTAAGAGAAACTGATGTTATTTGGGGATAAATGTTACGATTTAACTTGAAAGACAATGTGACTAAATCCTTCAAATATTTGGGTTTCAATCTTACTTTGGTTTACTTTGAATAATTTTATGGACAAATTGTTTATCGGATGGTTCTCGTCGAACTTTGGGTTTTGTTGGACAGATTTTGGAGATTAAGAATAGATTTTCTTTTTATAAAGGGTTATCCTTTTCTAGATTATATGATCATTTAATAACCTTTTTGGTTTTGTTTTTGGATAAAGTCTAAAGACATGGGAAGTATATAGTTCTCTTTTGTGGATTAGGTGATTCTCTAGAAGTTGATTATAGTACTCTTAATGTGAAAAAGACTTCCTAAATACTCGCCTTTTAGAGAAAATATGAGTTTGTGTAAGAAATCTAATAAAAGTTGGAAGTCAACATGATAAGTGATTATGTTTCCTTATGAATAAATTCCTCAATAAAAAGAATCATAAAACAAAATTGTTGTCTATTAACATTTCCTAATGGGGAATCGAATACAGTTTAACCCATCACAAGTTTGTGATTTTCTTGTGGTTAACTTTCTCCTAAACTTGTCTTCTATCACTCTCCATCAGAACATGACCCTACGTTTTCTCCTCCATGTCCATGTTTTCCTACATGGAATCCTAGTATGGGGTAACTCGGGTGACCTCTGTACTTCTCTTTCTTTATTTTAAAGTCATTGTTTTACCGACTCTTGTTCTGATGTGGGATTTTCAATGAAGTTTCCAAGCCCAATTTTAAAATTACGAGGACGCAATTCCCAAAAGGGGGGAAGGATGTAACACCCCAGGTAAATAATGAGTATGAAATTTTCACATTTATCCATATTTGTGAATAAAATATTAATATAACTTTAAAGGGGACACTATGCTCGATGGCTTACCCAACACGCAACAAAGAGTTTCTTGGGAATCTTACGTTGCACTCTAATAATAAAATAATATTATTTTAAATGGTAGTTAACACCTAGCTGTTGTGATGGCAGGAATGAATATAACTAACTACAAAATGATTATATAAGTTTTTCAAATATTTTTACTTTTTACAATAAATGTTAGAGGATTAAAAATGTGAATGAATCCAATTTTAAGTGTAAACATTCTAATATTCTTTAAAAGGTTGATTAACTGCCTTTTGATCGAGAACCTATTTTAAATACAATTTTTGAAAAATTTATGTGTTATATTTGAAAAAATAAAATTCTTCTTTAGAATCGGGACATCAAAATTTACTTTGTGTAAATTATTGGTATTTTTCTGAAAAAGTTCAATTTTTAATGAATAGTGGAAAATGTTGTATTTTAATTCAAAACCTCTTTTTAATATAATTTATTTATATGATTAGATTATATTTTTAATTATTTTTAAAGTGAAATTAGAATATATTTTTACCATTTAATCAAATAGTGGTCATTGGAATTAATTTCACTTTGAAATTGGACTTAAACTAGTGTCAATCTTTTAATAGATATTGTTTCTTAAAAACACGCTATTTATTTTGACAACAGGAAATAATTATTAAATTAATTAATTCAACTTATAGGTTTTAGATTTTTTAAAATAGAAATCATTTTTGAATTCGGAATATCAAATATAGCTTAGGGTTATGTTTTGGTATTTTTCTGAAAAACTTCAATTTTTGATGAATAGTGAATCCACTAAGTGGTACTTAAAAACTGATTTTTCGTTTAAATGAAATTTTACCACATATGTGTTTTGAATTTCAAAAATCCAACATACTTGGTTTTCATTAAGATGTAAAATGTGGTTCAATGGGATTAAAATAAATTTTTGGTGAATAGTAACTTATTAAGTTTTTAATCGCGATTATATGTAATTAGTGTAGTTTAAGGTCAAAATAATGTTTTGATAATATGAGATGATCTTGAAACATTTCCTACCCACATGGATGTGTCATGGCAGACCAAGACAATCCATGGGTCAACTTGGGGTCCCCATGTATCCACTTTGGTTGGGAAATGACATAAATAACTTTTTATTTAATGTTAAAGTAAAAAATGACACAAACATGAGATGTTTTACTAAAAAAAATTTTTACTTAGGGTAATACAAGTCAGAGTTTTGAATATAAATATTCACTGGAAATCTAAAAAGATTTCCTACATCATAGTATTTTTTTTAATTATTTTTTGACATTAAATAAATTAAATTATTTATGGCATCATGACCTCATTATTTAAAGATTTAAATAAAATGGAATGATAATGTAAAATCTAAGACCTACACATGTCCAAAACCAATTGGATGGGTGGATTTCTAACCATTATCACCTTATACTCTAAACACATCAATGTGGGACCATTAAAATCCGAAACTCATTCTAAAATAAAGTAACATTTATTTACTTTCCAAGAGTGCCCCTCCCCTCCTCTTATAAAAGGCCCCCACCTCTACCTCCTTACCAACACATCCAAAGCATTTGGATCGGCCTAAACCTGCCCATTTTGTCTCTCCAAATCCCTCTCTTACTCCTTGATGCCTCACTTTGGTCAGAAGACTTCCCAGGGAAGCCTTTGAGCTCAAACCAAAGGGAGTTACCCGATTTTAAGGTAATGTCTTCACTTATGTTCTTTTGTTTTATTTTTCTACTCCAACCCCCCTAAACACTTTTTATTCATTTCTTTTGTAACAAAAACAGTATCTTACATATACTAGGATGTTTTTATAAGAATTATTCGAGCTACACATACACACAGCTACATCTAATGGTTAAAAAACATACTGTTTCCGTGGATGGCGAATTTCTGCCTCCCAAAACGATGATTGTTCAAAATTCTTTTAACACCTTCAAAGGTGGCCATTAAGATGAAAAAATATTTATATATGATATATTATATGTTTAAGTTTTCCTTAGGATTCTGTATTTTTAATTTATGGCATACCTTTATGGCTTCCATTAAGGGTATATGCGATAACATCATTTTAGGAAGTGCGGACTACCACCCCCTCAAAGTGATTTGATTCGTTAATACCATATGTGGTATGTATAAAGGATATATTTAATGATATTATATATGATACCATACTAGAATTAAAATAATATTATGTATTATTATGTTTTAATTCCATTAAATATGAAATAGAAATGGAAGTAGCGTTCATGCGTACGTACGGCTTACCATCTCCATGAACGGTGCATTTCATTTCTTAACTCTAAATGTTATGTAATATTATAAATGCATGAATATACTGGATATATATGATATATATGATATATACATCATGAATACAATTATGGATATAATGGATATTTAACCACATGAACAACTAGTAATTATAAAGAGTTTATTTTGTTGACTCAATTACTAATGATCGTAAAAACGACCATTATTAACTTAAATAATATCATAGTGTTCATGACATGGTAATAAGTGATATAAAATTAATAATGAACTTGAAAAAGGGTTATTAAAAAAGTATAAATTAACTAAAGTTTATTATTCAGGAGATTAATTAACGATCGTGTCAAGTTGGACCCGAGGTAAGGGATCCTACTCCTCTCTTTCTTTTTAAGTACACACTTTTATGTCATTCCTTTTAAGCTCGTCATTCTTGAGATTGGGATGTTCTTTTATATTACTCTTACTGTAATGTTTATGTAAATATGATGAGAGACCCTATTCCCTCTCATCAATCCATTTTGGATGTTTTGATTGGCACCTAAAGGCTGCCGAATTTTCATACGAGATCTAACCTCTCTCTTTATTTTTATGTACTCTCATTTATGTCACTTCTTTTAAGCACCTATTTGTTATGATGGGGGATGTTATTTCATATTCATCTTCATTTAAACATTATGTTAATATTATGAGAGACCATATTTGATCTCATCAATCCATTTTTGTATGTTTTAAGTGGCACCGTTAGGCTGCCGAGTTTTCGTAAGCGATTTTTCATCTCACTTTTATTCTCGTAAGATTTATGCTACATATGCCACAATTTCCTTTGAATGGTGTATGTATTGCCCATTATTTTAATCATTGTGTAATATATTTTCATTTATGAGTATTTACATAAATGTTGTATTGTCCTTCCTTCACGGGGTGTATTTTTCGAAGGATACCCATGTCAGTAAGGGAACCTTTCACCCTACTCTTTTTAAAAGACTTCTTTTTTTTACGTCTTTTAATTCACATACCATTATGTTGGGATATATTCTTATATATCCTTATTGATTTAAATTTTATGTCCATGTGATGATATACCCTTTTTATCTCTCATCAACTCATTTTCTGAATTTTGTAGTGACGCTGTTAGGCTGTCAAATTTTTGCAAGGGAACTTCTTAACCAAAATTTCATTATTTGGGATAAACTTGTACTCCTTGAATATGTTGGTCTATGAATATGTGCAAACTACCTCTGGTTTTTTTACACTTAATATCCACTTATATTTTGTTTATTTTTTTGTCACACATAATTATGTAACTAGTTTATCCTTAATCCAAGGATATCATCTTTATATGGGACTTCATCTCAATCTTCTTTTATTGAGGCATATTTTGTTTTATACACAAATTTCTTTTATACGGTGTATAAACCCCTTTGACTTTTACGTTTATTCAAAAGGAATATTTTTCTACGAAGCGTTTACTAAATGACAAAAGGGAATGTTTTTGTCATACGTATGCGGCGAGAACGACTTCTCCGCCGCCGTGACCATTATTTGAGTTTCGGCTTCCTCTACAAGCCAGACCTTCTTTTTAAAAGAAAAATAAATACCATGTTTTTCTTTTCTTTTATTTTGGTATTGAAAATGGTTTTCATAATGTTTTTATATGAATGTGTTGTATTGATATCTTGTTATTGAAAGGTGGAAATGTTATTTGTCCTTTATCCATGTTTTATGTGAAAAGATTATATTATGGTTATTTGGAATTTTATGAAGATGGGTGGTTCCGTGATAAACTAAGGGCGGGTGAGCCCAATATAGCTCTCCAATGCATTGGGTAACGCAAAGGAGTGAAACTTTAAGGTTTATCCGAAGAGATTTAGGAAATGTATTGTGGTGGGTATTCCAAACGTAACCAAGAGGGTTACTCCCTACGTAAGAATGTTATGAATGACTCAAGTTACCTTTACATCTTATGATTTCTATGATTTACTCATGATTTTTTGAGGTATGTTAATGTGCTTATGTTTTATGGGTAAAGTATGATTTCATTATTATGTTTACATGTACTCATGTTTCCTTTCCATATTTTTATATCCCCTACTGATCTTTTTATGGTCATCCCAAGTTTTTTAAATGTTTTTCACAGGTCAAGGGAAGGGTACATGATATGATGATAGTGTCAAGGAAGTGTCAAGAAAGAATCCATGTTTTGTTTTAAATATGTTTCCATTGATGGGAAAAATGATTACTATCTTTTATGTAACCAATTTGTTTACATGTGGAATGTAATTCATGTTTTATGATCTAATTCTCTAAAACTCAAAACCTAAAAAGATCCTCAACGTGAAATCATGTAATAACTAATGATTAAGTAAGGTTTCAGGCTGGGGCCTTATAACATTAATGATATATATAAGTATATTTAATGTTTTATTATGATAACAATAATATTATTATGATTATTGAAATATAATATGACACAGACCTTTTTCCATAATGTCCATTGAAAAATAGAAATGTTAGTCATTTGTACATACAACCTACTATTTCTATTATTGTATCATAATTCAATATTCATAATCATATTTAATTGGTGGATTTATAATTATAGTTGAAATATTAAAGTTGTAATTATATAATGAAAATTATTCAAGATATTATGTAATGATGAACCCTTTTACCATTGTCAACCTACCATATCCATTTTGGACTTAGGTACCGAATATCATCAAAACGGCTAACATGAACCAAAATGGCTAGCTAATTTTTTAAAACCAATATGTGAGTTATAAAAATAGAATTATAAACACTATAAATGTTATAATGAATTAATAAATTATCCCATGTTTATTGTTATGTAATATAAGAAATGTACATGACAAGTCAGTCTCAAGGTAAGAGACTATTTATCTTGAAACCCCATTTTAATGACTTTTTTGTTAAATCATTATCTTTTATATAAAAGTTTTTTTTAAAAAAACTAGAATTTATTGATATGGAAAATAATTTTTAAAAATATTAATTTTCTAATTTATGAAAAAAATAAAAAAGGGAACTTTTAAAGGTTTTAGGTAATGGGATTTCTTTTAAAAGACTTATTTTAAGGTTACTCATTCACATATTTTTACAAAAAGTAAATGTTTTTATAAAATATTCAATGAACATAATTTCCCTCTTTCTATTCACATTTATATACTATATATTACAATATATGTTTATGTGGTTACTTTAAAGAATGTATATCCCACTTTATGTGCATGGTTTTTCAGAAGAGTGTTTTCAATTAAAATGTTTATTTTCTACAATGAGTGTTTTTATGATATAATCATTTATTATTTTTTTTATTTTATAGTTCTTATGATTTTTTATTATGACATATAGTTATGTTATAAACCAATTATGGGTGACTCTATGATAAAATAATGATGGGTGGTTACCTGATAAACCAATAACAGGTGGTTCAACGATAAACCAATCATGGGTGGTTACATTATAAACTATAATATATTTGGTAATCCATAGTGGGAGGTTCAAGACATTGGATAACATTTTTTTCATGAGAATATATTTATTTTGTGTTTTTTAATTATTGTTATTTTATTTTTTTAAATAACAAAAAATTATTTTTTATATGAATAGTTGTTTATAAAAATTCGATGTATTTTAATTATAATAAATGTGTTATAATGATAAAAATATTATAATTCTTGTATAATTTGAAATATAATGACTTAATTTAACATTTATTATAAAACACATATGTATACTTATTTTTATACCATGCTTTTATTTAATCTGAATCACAATTCATGTTTTTTTCTAACTAGTAATATTTTTAGTATAAACTATATTAATTTTTCTTATCTTTTTTAATTATAAATTAAACTATATGAATCATATTATTTCAAAAAATTTCCCATTTTAATGAAAAGTAATTTATTATAATTTAACTATAATAAATGAATGTATGATTTTATTGTATATGGGGTGTGATTTTTATGCAATAATCTTGTAACATATCAGCAATTTAAAATTTTCTATAACTATAAATGTTTTTTCTTTCATTGATAACACATTTGTTTATAATAGAAATCATTCAGAGTTTGGTCTAATATAATTATAAGAAGTGTATATTAATTTTATTCAACTACATGAATCTCTGAAAATCTCATTTACATATCATAAAAATTCTCATAATGTTAGAGTTGTTTTTTAAATTTTATATTTCATGGTTTCCTTGTACCTTAATCACATCTCATTTATTACTTATCAGAGTTATGTTATTCCTAACTCATTAAAAATATAAATAATTATCTATAATTAACATTTTTAGATAAACTTCTCATTATTAATTTTATTTTACTTAAGAATTAACCAAATCTTGTGTGTTCAACTGGGTGATGAAATGATATACTATTCATTGATTAATTTTTTAAAAATGAAAATTAATTAATTTTTTAAACTATTAATTAAATATTTATAAGTAGAAAATAATTATTATCTATAATAGAGATTTTTTTATTTCAATAATTGAATTAATTTATAATTTATAATGTTGAATTAAATTTTTATAAGTGGTAATGGATTTTTTTTTCTTAAAGTATATTTTTTTTCTAATGAAGATTTTTTTTTGTGATGAATTAATTTTTTTAATGGAGAAATGATTATTTACTTATAAAATTTCATTATTTTCATTATAATGGTGAATTATTTTTTTCCAGTGGGGATCAAATTTTTTTAATGAATATTTAACTTTTTAATAATGGTGAATTTTTTTTCTAAAGTTAATTTAATTTTTCTTTCTAATGATGAATTATTTTTTTACATAATGGTGTATAAATTTATTATTTATAATAAAGATTTTTTTATTTATAATGAGGAACCAAATTTTTATTTCAGACGGTGAATTAAATTTTTATTTCAAAATATTAATATTTTAATGTAAGAGGTCATAGAATATTTCTTTTATTAGATAAAATAACAATGTTCAAAAATATTTCCCTAATCTGTTTTTTATGATTTTTTATTTTTTAATTAAATACATAATTATATTTATTATTTTATGTATTTCATTGATTTTCAAAATTAATATGTAGTATATTGAATAAAAGAGATGTGTGTTAAATATAAAAATGTTTTTTTAAAATATATTTATTTACTCTATAATCATGTGTGCACCTATGACATATTTCTGGAATATTTATATTTTTATATTTAGGGTTGATTTATTTAAACTATTTTCTTATAAATCATTATTTATTGGAATTGAATTTATTCAAACACATTTAAGGGTATTTAAATAAGTATAATTAATTTTTAATTAACATTTCATATTAAATTATAATGGTTTTAATATTTGAATTTAATCACTCAAATTAATATTTGATTTTTATGGGATTTCATTTGGCTTATTATTATCATTTAACAAGTTTCTAAAATTATTCAGAATTGGTCTTTATGTTTTTAATTAAAATAATTATTGTTATGATTAATATAGACATTATTATTCTATCATCCATATAATTGTTATTTCAATATGTATTGTTTTACCTATGGATGTTTTTTTGTTACTCATTGAATATATCTATTTAGATTCTTAAAAAACCATTGAATGGAATAAAATACATCATATAACATATTTGACTCTATATTTTTTTATAATAAAAAATAGTGATTTTTAAAAGTGCTGTACAAATTGAAGCTATATATCGTACTCTATTTTATCTACTAGACAGTCTACCAAGATGAATGAAATATTCCAGGACTACTACTTCCTTGACGGGGCGTCCATATTTTTCAAGAATCCGGACCATCACATTCTTTGCCTATCTTCATTTTCATCTTTTTTCTATGTATGCAACATTATTTCCCATCAAACAAATGAACTCTATGTTTTTTTATTTATTATTTTACATTCAAAATAATTTCTTCTTTTCATCTGTGGGTTGTGACTCCCAGATACTAATGTCTGAATCTACGGATTGTGACCCCCTATATCTAAAATTAGTGTCATAAGGGCTGCGACTCCACATACAAAACATAATGTCATGATTTCCCAGACTAGAAAAGGATCATGTATGGAATTATACTTCCCCCCATAAAATCAAGTAGTGCACACATATCTCTCACTAAGTAAAGATATATAAGAGTATAATAGGCCATATTTGGAAGAAACTAATATAAAAACACCCTGATTTTATTTAATTATTCCACTTGTAATTAACTCTAATATATATCTTCTAAAATTTATTTAATTAATTAGGTAATTTGTTTGGATGTTTTAATCTAGACTATTCGCCAACCACTAAATCATCTATCATTACCCTAACTGACCTAAAAAAATTTATCAGATGTTAAATTCTTAATAATATTTTATCTCTTATTTTCTATTCATAAATAACATAAAATTTTCTAATATATACCTCCTTTAGAAGTAATTTAATCCCTCTATAAAGTGTGGTTTTATTTTATAGTTCTATCTTATTCATAGACATCATATTCAAAATAAAATTATCGTTAAGAAGGTATTATAGAACCTAAATGATGTCTATATTCATCAAAAGTGACCACACATTGATGCAAATTATAATGTGTTATAGATATCCAGAATAAAGGCATACCTCAAAAATTTAACCATTACTCACCGATTTATCATGTCAAAACAATACACTCTTCCAAAAGTTGATCAGGATACACTTACTTAAATTGATGATACCAGGTATTTTATAAATTAAAATGTTCTTTAAATTTTATATTTTGTTATTAACAGAATTGTTTTAGTAATGTGTCTCCTTGAATGAGAGATCATGAAATTTAGAAGATTCTACAATTGAATCTCCTTGGATATGGAAAAATAATTCGAACCATTTTTTGAAAACATCATTCGTACTAACAATACATTATGGTGGGTAAACATGAAATATTAAACCAAATGTTCCATAGATTCAAAATCATTTTGAATGGAATGTATTCTATTAATGATGTTATGAAAAAACCAAAACATATTTAATGAGTCCTAAAATAAATAAAAAATAAATTTCATATAAATACGTTCACCACTTTTGAACATTAGTACTTCAAAGAGTACACCCTGGATGAATTGATTGGATCACTACTTCGGTATGAACTAGAACTGAATAACATTGATTAAAAAGAGAAAAAAAATAATTGGTGTAGATTGTAAATATGTGAATGTTAAATCTTTTTATTTTTATATATAAGAGAGTAAAAATGAATAAATTTTATAGATTGTGACTCGTGTTTACAAAATAATGAAAAATAAATGAATCCAAAAATGGTTTGGTACAAATCCTCAAAAAATAATGGAGATAGGAAAGGTGACACAAATTACAATAGATAAAATGTAACTTGTTTTGAGAACAAGAAACAATAAAATATAAAGCCCATCATTCTTAAACTAATGAATAAAAATTTAAAAAATTATCGGTATAAGGCATTGACCACAATTTGATGTTTTACAGAAAACATTATTCTGGTGAATGATTTATAAATAAAAAATGAATCACTAACTAGTGCTTAATTGAGTCATTAAATATGATTAGTGATTACAGTTTTAATTTTAGATGTTTTTATTCAGACAATAATTCTGAAAACCCAAAGGTTTCCGAATTAAATAATGAATTTCGATGATTAAGAAAAATATATTTTTAATGATGTATTTTTTTTAATAAGGTTAATGAGAGTAAATAGAAACATTATTTTTAAGTTAAAATAATATTAATTAAAATATAGAATATAAGTTAAATTGTTTCTTCTTCTCAATCTATAGTTTATTAAAATTTTAAATCTGTATAAGATAAAAGATAAAAATTAAAAAATGAAGATGAAATTATTTAAAAAAGTTGATCTTTATTTATAAAATCTCTTAAAAAATATCAATAGATGATGATAATAAATAAATTAAATAAAAATAAATATGGTTTTGGTTGTGATAGAAGACTACCTCAAAATATTAAAACCCATTTTGTTAAATTAAACATGGTTGTAAATCCATTGTTACTTGTTTTCAAATGTGTCATGAATTTTCATTATGAAAATAATTATTCTCTATGATTAAAATAGTATTTAGGATTTATAGAAACTAATATTTCTAAATCATTTTTATTAAGAGTACCATACAATATCTTTTTAAATTTTTTATGGATATTCAAATTTTTTAAAACTATTCATATTGTACCGAAAGTAGAATTGATACCAAAATTATAAAGAAATTTATTTTTATAAGAAAATTCCTTGGCCTCTGAAAAAAGAATATGTTATATTGAAAGTTATTCTTTATATAATATAAATATATACCCATCAATATATACCACATATAACATTGGGGATGGAGTCATTATTATATTTGGAGAAAATTATAAAGGAAAAGTAAAGGGTTTTAGTAATGTTGGTAATTTAAATAATTCCTTTATTTTAAAATATTTATATTTGAAATATTAATAAATAATTTAATTACTATATATCAAATATGTGACGTTGGAATGGATGTGAAATTTGGAAAGGAAAAATGTATAGTCTATAAATATAATTCATTATTATTTTAAGCTAGTAGAAAAAAAATTATACTTTTTATTTTATTGAAAATACTATTCAACATGATTAGTGTTTGAATGTTTTATAGAACGAAAAAAAATATTTTGGCATGAAATTTTAGTTCATGATAATTTCAATATGCTACATAACATCGCAAAAGATGGGAATGTGTTACAGTATCCTTATTTGAATAATGAACATCTCCATGTTTGTGACACTTGGATGAAATAACAGCACACCAAAGTTTACATTAGAACTATCGATCAGATAAGTAATAGTATAAATTTTGAGTTAGTACCTCGTGATTTATTTAGAACTACCCAAATTTCTATCCTTGGTAGAATGATATATAATTAAGGTGTTGTGAATATTATATTAGATTTACAAGGGTATACTTTTTTCTCAAATAAATGATATATGATCAAGATTTACAATATGATTTAATTTAGTTCAAATTAAAGGTTGTATGATTGTTTATATTATTAGTAATAATTTTTTTGAATTTGATAATTTAGATTTTGAAAAAAATTATGAAATGATTGGTTATTTTCATAAATTTTGTGCTCCTAGAACACTATATAAAAATGATATTGTAGAAAGGAAAAATAGTAGTCTAATTGAAGTGGATTGAAATGTGTTAACTGATTATAAATTCACAAGATATTCTTTGGTTTATTATTGTTTTTCTTATTTTTATATTTCAAATATAATTCATATTAGACCATGGTTATATAAAACTTTTTATGAGTTATATAAAACTAAAAAAGATTGAAGTTGGTTACTTTAGAGTTTTTGGGTGTAATTTTTTTATTTTATATTCATAAAATAATACAAATATATTTTCATGCTCAAATTGATGAAGGTGTTTTTATTGAATATTCTAATAATATAAAATATTATAAATTATATAATAAAATAATTATTATTAATGAAAAATATATCAAAATTATCTTTGATAAAATTAATCAAAAATTAAATTCCAATTATATTTTTCTGATCAAGAGTTTAGAGAATTTAATTTTCATGAAGAAAAACTTCAGGATAAGTATAAATCAATTAAGGGGGATAATAATCCTTTACAACATAATATAATATCCAAGAAGATTCATAATGATCATTCTGTTGATATTTTAGTGGGATATATTGATTCTAGTGTTAAAACTAGAAATTATTTTTATAATTTTTGATCCAATTAATCTTTTATTTACCATTTTTCCAAATAATATTAATTTCACTTTCAATAATTCTTATTAGATTATTTTTATTATGTATGAGAATATTAAATTTGTCCAAGATAATATTTTTAGTGCTAAAAATTCATAAGGATAAATAGGTAATCAGAACTAAATGTTTATTTATATATATGCTTAGTGAAGTTGGATAGATTCTCAAATATATGTCCAGAATTTTTGCTCAATCATACTCTTATAAATATTTTATAGGCATTGGAGAATCATTTTAACCTATTTAAAGGATGAATTTTATTTGAATTTTGTTTAATTTGTTTCGTTCTCAAGGGTTTTAATTATATTAAATCGATGTAAAATGTGTTATCATAAATTGTTTTATAACTAAAGAAGATTATGTTTCTAAACCTCCTAGTTTTGGAAATGATAAATTTAATTATCATATTTCAAAATGATTTAATCATTATATGCTATCAAACAAGTAGAACATCGTTGTTATAAAATGATTAATTTGTTTTTATTAAATAATTTTTTCATGAAAGGAAATGTTGATCCTGAACATTTTATTGAAATGATTTATTATTATATTTTAATTATGATAATATTTTTTAATATTGATGAATGTTTTTAATCTAGTGAAATTATTTTTAATTATTTTTATACATTGATAACATCTACATAGACATGATTTTAATATGAGAATAAAATTTCTATCGTGGAAAAATATTTATCAACTACAATATCTAATTTTCATAATCAAACTATGTGTGCTAAAGATTTATTTAAACAATTTGGTATTGATTCTTCTAAATCAATGAAAACTATTATAGGTACTAATGGTAAATTAGATTTTGATGCGTATTTTTTTGAAATATATTTCCTTGGCCCAAAACAACCATAGAAAAATTAATATCAAATAATGTGTTTACAAGAGTCTGAAAGACGGGATCATATTACAATAATTTTCATAAAAAAGATGTAAAATAGTTGGGAGGTCTTTGAAATAGTTAATGTATTGATTTAAACCCATGTTATCTAGGCCATTTTCCCCATTTATTTTCTTCTTGATAAACATGTGTGATGATATTGTTGACATCAGTAAGCCAATGGGTGCATTAAAACCAATGGGTAATACTCGACAATGAAATATGTGTAATACAATTCCTAATCATCTGTACGATGGTAGGAAAATCACTTTCAATATAGATATTGTTACAACCAAAGAGCTTAGTGAAGGCAATATCATGTATTAAACTCCTCATCTCAGCTTCAAGAGAGGTAGCGATGCCGCAACTACCCATGAAGCATTCAAGGATATGACCAAGGGGATTCTTGAAGATAGCATCGAAACCCACATGGCCTAGATTTCCTTGGGAGGCACCATAAATATTAACATTAATCTATCCAAGAAGTGGATCTATCCAGACCCATTCTAGATTTTAATGATACTGATAATAATTTCCATTAATTTGGAGGCATCATAGGATTTCAATATTAGGAATAGTGTTGTGGAAATGTTCATTTTGCAGCAAACCAACTTACTGTATAGAAGTGAGGATCCATATATTACCTAAATTATGATTTAGCAAGTAATTTTATTGAATGTTAGAATTTTGATAACACAAGATCAGATGATGGAGCACAGTAACTGCAATACGGAATAGGGTATTGATTTGCTGAGAGATGTCTATTCCATCACATTATTTTAGTTGAGTTTTAACAGAGTCCGTATCTAACCATTTACATCCAAAATGTCATGAATTTAGTAAAAATTTGTAGATGAATTAGCATGTTAATGAAATAGATAGTTAACATGTTCTATATGTTGATTACAGAGTTTTCACTTCGAATAGAGCTGGATTCCAATGATTGAAGACAACTATCTATACGAACACTGTTGTGTGAAAGCTGCTAGATGAGATTGAATCATGAACGTTTTATCCAAGGCTAGTAAATTTTATTATCCATATGAAATCATATTCTTAGTAAAAAATTTAATGATTGTAAAAATTTTGAGAGTTCAACATACCATTATGGGCAATTTCCCAAATTAATAAATCATTAGAATTAGAGAATGGATGGTTTTCAAAGAGATTTAGAATATTTTCCATGATATGATCATGCTTAGAGTATAGAATATATCTAATAGAGAAGTTAGTAATATCAGGGGTTTGATAGAGATATATCATATAAATTAAGGTTGTTACAGTCCAGTTATCTAACCCAAATTTTGTTGAGGAGTCCTTTGAGACCATCCATCGAGAATTATTCATAATATTGGAGAATGATATTTTGATGGATGGGAAGATAGAGGAAATAATTAAATTTCAATTTCCAATCATACATTTTTCTAGAAGTCTATTTTTGAAAAATCTAACCGATTCAGAAGTATTATGTAGAAGGTTTCAAGTGAGGGTGGCTCGAAGTGCTTCTTTAAAGTACTTAATATTTGTTAAGCTGATGCCTCTTTTTTTAATAGGCTTGCAACAAGTTAACATGGGTATAGTCACAATATTTATTTCAAGAGTGATTCTAGTCCAAATAATATTTTTTATTGGTGAGTTTATTTCTTTGATAAGACCAACCGACAATTTATAGACTATAATGGAGTAAACAAACTTGGATACAATACTGGATTTGACCAGGAATATCCTATCCACCATTAAGATAAATTTTCTTTTCCAAGAAGAAATATGGGTTAAAACATGGTCAACTATTGTAGCAAAGTGGAATTATATGGGTTTGACCCAAAAAATGAGAACAAAATGATATGTAAAGTGTAGAGTACCTTCATTTAGACCCAAGTCACTAATAATGTTAGATATTCTAGTAGGTAGAATGTTTTTCCCAAAATATTCAATATTTTTTCCATCTAATGGTTTCTTCTAGAAACATATTCAATGTGGGAGATTGTTTTTTAGGTTTAGAATGGTTATTTTATCACCTTGTAAGAATACGATGACGTCATTAGTACAAAACAAGGGACTGGGGGAATACATGTTCCTAGTGACAAGGATGGGTTTCAGTTTATTCATTCATACTAGATGGTTTAGCAGGAGGCTAAGATAGTCCTTCAATATCATAAAAATGGTAGAGAGGGGGTTACCATTCCTGATACATTTGGTGCATTTGAAATATCCCTTTGGAGAACCATTGACAAAAATAGAGATATACTCAAAATGGAACAATGTTGTTATTGTAGTAATCAATGAAACAATAAAGCCAAAACCATGAAGAACATTGAAGATAAATCTCCTGTCGATAGTGTCAAAACATTTTTGATGTAGTGTGTTATAGTAACGTTACATCCTCTTCTAGTTTTATTCATGTTGTTGAAACACTCATAGGAACAACACATATATTCTTGAATGGATATAATCGTAATAAAAGTAAATTGGATATGTGAGACGATTTTATCTGTTATAGTTGAGAGTTTATTGGCAATGAATTTAGTGATTATTTTATAAAGGGAATGGATAAGGGAAATGGTTCTAAAAAAATGAATCTTATATGAATATCCCACTTTTCGGATCAAGGAGATGAATTGAGCATTAAGAGCATGAGTAAGGACACCATTTGAAAAAAAGGTATGACAAGTATTAAAACATCGACATGAATCACACCCCAATAGTGTTGGAATCTATTTATATATACAACATTAAATTTATTGATCTTTTAAGAATAAACTTTTGGTTTCACTATCTAATATAAAATCTATTTATATATATACAACAAGTGGGTTTTCTAAAATATTTTTGATATATAGAAAAATATATTATATTAGAATTTATATTGACAAATTTCAAATTTATTGTGATAACAATTTTGAAATTTTAATTTCGGAAAACCCCATTTATCATTCCACAACAAAGCATATTGATTATAAATTTTACATTATTAGAGATCAAGTCAAAAAACATGTTATTGTTTTAGAATTTATACAGTCTATAAATCTTCTTGCAGCCAAATTTACTATGGCTTTAGACTATGATAAGTTTAAAAAATTAAATTTGAACATCAAATATTAGAAATTAATTATTTAATATTTGTATTTGTTTAGGGGGGGGGGGTTTCATTTACTGTTTTGTTTATTTACAAAAGGGGGTATAATGTTTTTTTAATTTTTTTCTCTTGCAATAAAAAAATGCTGATATTGGTTATTCTTGTGCATTTATTTATTTATATTTTTTTAATACTTATTAATTTATTTTTTTAAATAGAAAAAACCCTTTAATTTTTTTATTTGAGAATCTATTTTTAAAATATCTCTCTATTTTTTATAAATTGTTTTATAATGCATACAATTCTATAATTATTATTTTATTTTAAAGAAAACATTTTACCCAAAAATTTATTAAATTAAAATGAAATATAATTCATTCTCTATCATGTTTTAATTTAATCCCGAACATGATTCTTGTTTTTTCTACCAAATAATATCATTAGTGTAAACTACATTAATTTTTTTATTTGTTTTCAAATTATAACATACACTATATTTATCATATTCATTCAAATATATCAGTATTTAAAAGAAAAATACATTATCTTATTTTCATTAGAAATAATAAAGGACTTATTTTATTTTTATGGGGTTCCCTATTTATTTTAATATCATGTAAAAAATATGAACTTATGGAATTCGTAGAATTGAAAATTTTTATCGTTTTACTTATATCTCATTTGTGTCAAATATTATTCACTTAGATTTAATTCAATTTAAAATATAATAATTTTTTACTCATTTTATTCAACTACATGAAATTTTAAATATTTATTTTACAAATTTTAAAAAATTGATTAATGATATTATTTTTTAGTTTTGATTTCATGTTTTTCTGGTATTTTTTTCACATCTCATTTAATAATTATCAAAATTAAGAGATTATTGATTCAATGAAAATATATATAAATTCTATACAATTATGTCATGTAGTGTAACTTCTAATTCATTTTCTAAAATGGATTAAAAAGTCACTAATTTTTTGTGTTAATCGTGTATATTAAATGATGCACTATACATCGCTTTTTAAATGCATCTATTAATTTTTATAAACTAGAAATCAGTTTTTTATAAGTAATATTGAATTAACTTTTTCTAATGGGGAATTAATTATTTATTTCAAACAATGAAATAATTTTTTATTTCTAATGGTGAATTAATTTTTTATATTTAATGATTAATTATTATTTTTTCTTAAATGTAATTTAATTTTGTATTTTTAACAACGAATTAATTCTTTTTCTTACATTGATTTATTTTTTTAATGGTTAATTAATTATTTAATATCTAACAATAAATTTTCATAATAGTGAATTAATTTCTAGTTTCTTATGATGAATATGTATCCAAATGAAAATAATTTTTTTATAAGAGTGAATTAATTTTTTTTTCAAATAGTGAATAAATATTTTATTTCTAATAATGATTTATTTATTTATTTATAAAGTTTAATTAACTTTTTATATGTAATTTTGAATAAATTTTTATCTCAAAAGTCGATCAATTTTTTTATTTCCATATTTGCAGATGCTTGATGCTACTGGTGAAATGTTAATTATTCTAGAAAAATTTTGTACTCTATTTTGAATCATTTTTTTGATGAACTAAATTATTATCTGAATTTTTTATATATTTTATTGATTACCAAAAGTAACAAATATTATATATAATCAAAAATTAATGTGTTAAATATAAACTTTTTAAGTTGTTCTTTTAATTTACTCTTTTCTCATGAAAGTAAATACATTATATTTTTAGAGTTCTATATTTTTAAATTTGGTGTTAATTTTTTTAACCTATTCTTTTTTAAATTTTTGTTTAATGAAATTGAATTTAGTGAAATATATTTTTTAGTATTTAATGATGTATATTTATCTTTTAATTTAAAATGTGAAATAAAATAGAATATATTTAATATTTGAATGTAAACATTAAAATTAACTATTAAAAATTATGTGATTACATTATAATTTTTATTATAATTTAACGGATATTTAAATCAATTTTAATTGGTCTTTATATTTGGAAATAAAATCATTATTATTACGATTATTATAGATATTGGTGTTCTTTCTCTTGGATAATTATTATTTTAATTTTAATTGTTTAACTGTGGATGGTTTTTTGTTAGTCATTGAATATATATATTTAATGGGTTTTTTGAGAGGCCTTGAAATGAATCAAATGCCCCTATTAACATCTTTGACTCCTTATTTTTACAATATTTTCTTTAACATAAGTGTTTTACAAATCTAATCTATGTACGATACTCTATATTACATGGTAGATAGTCTCTGTAGATGAATGAAATATTCTAAAACATATAAGTCATTAATTAAACTTTAGTACTATTCAATAAAATAGTACATTATCTTCCCTTGTTTATCTTATCTTTCATATTTGTTTTGATTCATTAACATTATTTCCCATCTATTACACACACTATTTACTTCTCATATAAGATATTACATTGAAAAATTGAATGTTTTCAGAAAAATACAAAAAAATTTACCCTAAGATAATTTTGATATTTTGAATTCAAAAATGAATTATATTTTACCAATTTAAAAATATAGAAGTTGAATTAATTAATTTAAAATTAATTCCTGTTGTTAAAACCAAAAAGCGTATTTTTATGAAATAATAACTATCAAAAGATTGACACTTTTTTGTGTCCAATTTTAAAGTAAAATTACATATAATGACCATAATTGGATTAAATTATAAAAATATAATCTAATTATATTTCCAAACTATTATAATTAATAATTCAACACTATATATTATTTTGATTAAAAAATTTGTTTCTAGTTGAAATATAGAATTTTTCACTATTCACCCAAATATGAAAGTAATCATAAAAAAAGAAAAAATTACTAAAACTAAATTCATACATCCTGATTCTAAAGAATAAGTTTATTTTTTAAAATTTGATATATAAAAGTTTCAAATATTTTATTTAAAAAGGGTCCACCATTAAAAAGTGGTAAATTTCATCTTTTGAAAAATAATTTTTTTATCTAGAAAATGAATGTTTTCTTAAATTATGTCTAAGAAACTCATTATATGGATTCTAAAATTATAAGGATTATATAAAGTTCAAAATTTAGTAAATACTATTCATAACCGCTTTTGAAAGGCTAGTTTTGTAAGTGGTGGTGCACTCGATCTCAATGTTGCGTGTAGTGAATGTTATTGCGTTAAGTATGATGAAATCATGGGGTTTTACATTATTCCCTCCATCAAAACTTTCATCCTCTAAATTTGAAATTGTTCATCGAAAATAAAAGGTTGAAAATAGAAAATACCTTTGTGGGAAAACCCACACCGGTTATTAGGATAATAAAGATTAGTCTTAATAAGATGAAAAAGGGAATGAAAAAGTCACCACCAAATTATGATCTCGATTAGGAGAACATTGATGGAAATTAAAGACACATAATTGAAGGAATAACGTAAATATTTATATGGAGTGATTGAGGTCATCAGTCACATACAATTTTAGAATGGAGGGCCTCAAAGCTATCAATCTATGATGATTCAAAATATCATCGGTTCAACAAGACATTATGTATTAGGATAACAAATTTTTAGGTTTAATATCCCTTACCTAATGTTTAAGATTTAATTTCTTCATAGAATAAGAGAAGAAAAAAATACATTACAAGTGGAGTTCTATCATTTAACTAATATATACCAAAAACTAATCTTTTACTCTAAAAGAGAATAAAACTTAATTTTTTTTATCATATTCGTATAGGGTTCCAAAAAAGTTGAATTTATAATTAATCTACCAAACTTTAAAAAAACAACATTATTCAATCCAGGAATTCAAGTTGGCCAGTGGTAGGTGATACACCCTTTTCGCCCTTCGGTTGTAGGTTCATCTCTCGCAGCCTTGTCGGACGCAACAGGTTACCACCCGACAATTAGGTTCTCCTTATTATGGCAATCCAAAAAATAATCTCAAACTAGAATTATCCAAAATACTTCTATCCAAACTCACAGTCCAAAATTTATAAGGAAGGTAAACACAATGAAGATCCTTTTTTCCACGCAATAACATGTGAACACCTTAATCTTGTATTTTTTTAAAACACTATAACATCCTGAATTACCATAAAACCTTATTGATTACAATCATGCTCCATTATACCTTATAGAATACTGGATATACTCCTTTTATACAATAATGTTGTAAACTCCAATAATGATGGAATATACAAATCATTAATCAGTTTCAAGGTAGTCAAAAATATCAAATATTATTTATCAAAATCAATCATTTATTATTCCAAAATTACTAACTTAGTATCGAAACTATATTATAGTTTCTCTTTCTCTCAAAAATATATTTTCCAATAATTACACCTGCTATTGAGTCACTTTTCGTGTTTCCACACAATCTATGGTCCTTAATTAAATATTACTACAGTACAATCCTTATAAACACTATACTTTTTATAACATGTACATCATTAATACAATACTCAAATGATGCAATACTTCAATAACAACATAAGAAATCTAATCATTCCTCTACATCTTCAGTAGTAGCATAAATTTATTATTATCCAAAGAAGAATTTGGGGTATACTCTGATGATTTGGACATTGACTCACGTAGTTTCCCAACTCCTTTCAGATGAATCATTGTTCATTTGAAACTTTTTTCTTACCCTTGCAATCACATAATTGGTGTCCTTTTTCTCCACACTTATAAAAAACTCTGATTCCCTTCAAGAATTGACCATGGAGATTCTTTCCACAGTTATCACATATGGGAAAATCATTTTTTCCATCTTCCCTTTATCCATATTTCTCTCTTCCTTACTCTTCTTCTCTTGCATCCCATAAAAGCCATTGGACTTAGATAATTATTTACTTATCTTATTAAGACATGATACTATTTCATCATATGTTTAGAATACATGGGAGACTATTTACCTTCTAAATGTTGGCATAATATTGTGAATGATATGATCCTTCTTACTCTTTGGATCATATGTATCATTGGAGTTCACATTCCTTCTATTGGGCGACATTTCTATACAATTGTATACACTAGGGAAGTTTATCAATTACAATGAATAATTCCAAACATGTAAAATATTAAACGTAAATTGAACTGTTTTTTGATATAACTAATAATCATAAAAAAAATTCTTTTACGAAGTATATACTCATAAACTCTTCATAATGGTTTGTAAAGAAAATGAGAACTATCCTAATAATATCCATTGGGAGTGTCATAACCAATAGTATAGCAAGTCTCGTTGTCGTCCACTAGTTCCTATTCGAGTCTAGCTCAAAGCAGTGTTTTTAGGTTTTACCCCTAGGTACATCTGGGCCAGAACCACCTCTACCTGCTCATATCCAGATAGAGATGTATTTCTTGGAAAACGGAGAAAATCACTACAATACCAGAATTCTAGGATGTTCTCATATACTAATCATCAATTTCTAACTTAGGGTAATGTTCTCTAATCAGAGTTTATCTAAATCTAGATTCCCAGGATTGTAATAAACATCATATGACACCAACTGTAATGCCTCGACCCCAGATTCCCAGAGTCGGTGCATTATAACGTGTCATTGGCATGATCACAAAAGATAATGTCTCTTAAGACCATTTAGTTTAGTAGCCTTGAAATTACTAGATACATTCATAAGGTTTACATTACATCATAAAATTGAAAACTAGAACAAAACTATTTCCATTGACAACCATGAGATACCATAGACTATCCCTACAGGTCAGTAATAATATACTTTTTTGCGTATTGGGAAAAATAAAACATCGGAAGGGGTGAGCTCAGATTTTCAGTAAGGAAAACAATATAGCGTGAAATTTCATAAATAAGCATAAACATTTAAGGAATTTTATAAGACTAAAACAGAAGGCTTTTAAACATGAACATCAACATAATATGGGAATGATAAAATCAAATAATTTGATTTACTTACTCACATGAATATTTTACTAGTCTAATAATCAAATGTAATATCAATATCCACTTTCATAATGATGGAATGCATAAATCTAGACCTTCATTACCACATAGTCGAGGACTTGTGCCATGACTACAAATAAGAACTTGTCAAGGCCTTATGCCAAGACACTATTTTGTCTGATAAGACCTGTTGATGCATCGAGGAGCTATAGAGCACTCCACCCATCACATAGTAAGTCCAATGCATTCATCATATGAAAATGTTTAAACAAAACATATACATTCGTATTAAGACTAGTATACAAAATTTAAATACATTATCCATAAAGCATGAATGGTATGAAATAACACATCCACAGTCAAACATATCACAAAACATTCAATACAATATGGATGTTTTGTATCATAATAAATCAACTTCAAACAATCTTAAAATACATTAAAGGATGTTTGACATGGATGAAATCAAAATATTTTTATAGTAATATCACTTTCTATTTTGAAATCATCTTAAAGGAACATAATTATAAAATAAAACATTTATATTTAATAATATTCTTATAATCTTGTAAGAGAAGCTTTGATGATGCTATAAAGGCGGAAAATAGCTGCACATGCCGTATAAGTTTAGAAAACTTTCTTACCTTAATTTGGTCGAAACTGTCATAAGGTACCTTGTTTAGAAAACGGTGGTAAGATTATGTTCAAACCATTTTATGAAAAGTAAAATAAGGTTATAAATGACTTTAACCCATAGTCTAGTAAATAGTAAAAATGTTTTGAAATACATTTTTAAGAAACATGGATTTGGAGGATTAAGTGGTCCCTGTAGATAATTACTTATAAAGAACCTTGAATAATTAAGAGGTTGTAGAATTAACACTTAGCTTGTTCTCTTCCTTTGTAAAGGGTAGGTAAACCTCCTGTATAATGATTAAATAATTGTTATTAAATTATATAAGAATCATATACATTAATATGATATCATATATGGTCTTTTAACATTGCTTTGTTAATAATATCTTAGTATTTGTTTTGGCTGTTAAAATATTCATTTTACTATATATTAATTGTTATGTGAGTCATAATTGTTATGGACGGGATGTATCTTATTCATATCCAGAATGATATCACGTCATTAAAAATTATTTTTAATCATCTATTGAAAATTAATCTTGAATGGCTATGGTTGGGAATTAATCTCATCGCATTTGTGGATACGGTAATCCGTACGTACGCATGAGCGACAATATCATTCTTTTGATATTAAAATAATTTAAAATTGGATGGTATATAATATATAAAAAATAATTATCATGTTATATTTATTATTTACATCAATTAAACATCATTATTATACCCATACAAATAATAATGAATTGAATAACAATTACATCATGACGTGGAGACGGTAAGCCTTACATACGCACGTATGGTGACATGTCCTTAAAAGGATTGATAGAATACTGAATTTGGTTATAAAATATTTATAATAACAACATTTTATATAGAAGAAAATTGAGTTATTATTTTATAATGGAAACAACAAAGAAAAATAAAGTGTAATAAGAATGGAACTTGAAAGAGATGATGAAATGTTTACCTCTTATTCAGGTTCTTCCTTCTGATTTTATCAAAAGGGATTCATAGGTAGGATTTATGACTAAATGATGTCCTCTGAAATAAAGTGAGGATAGTTGAGAGGGTATTTTGGAAAGGTTTGGCCAATCCTAATGGATTTTAATCTGTGAATTAGACAGATGGGGGTGTGCCCTTTTATAAGAGTGGTGAGGGCACCTTAAGAAAAGCAAGATATTTTTTTATAACAAAATATGTTTTAGTTTCTAATCGATAAAAATGAGTTATTTAAAGGAAAAGGTGGTTATGGGTCAAAAACCACTCAACAAATAGGTTTTATACAAGTTTGGGTCACTATATTAACCTTATCCTTTAGATTTAACTCTTAGTTAAATAGTTTGACATTTACCATGTCTCTTTATATTTTTATATTATATGGTTAATAAACTTACTATATATTTCCAAGAGAACCCCAAGTGGTTCATTAATGATAAAAATCATTATATAAGTCTTTTTTCTTAACGTTAGATTTTTTAGGAATTGTATATCAATTAATAATATAATAATTATGTTACAAATTCTTTTATGTCAATTTATACATTATTTGGAATTTTGTTTTTTATAAATTTGTAACAGCATTATTACTTCAAATAAAATTCATCTGACAGACCATAATATGTCATATTAACTTATAAAATTCTATGAATTCGTAAAAAGTTTCAAATAACATTTATTTTTATATTTATAATGTCAGTTATTTTAAAATTTTATTAATTAGGAAATTACTTCATCATCATTGTGTCATAAATAAAATAAATTATTTAATGTCTAAAAAATATAAATAAAATAAAATTATTTATGAAATATTTTTAGATTTATAATTAATATTTATAATCGAATTTATAGTATGTGTAACCATATATTAGAAATGTTTTATTTATTAAAATTTGATTTTAACCCTTTTAACTTTTCTTTTAATTGAATAATAATAAATTTCATAATCTAATCCAAGTGGACCTAAAGGATAATATTTTATTCCTAAGTGTTTTTGGTATAATTATACTTATAAAATAAAATTAGGACATGTGTAAGGGTAATAATAATATCATTTTACCCTTAATTAACGTATTTACTTTTAACCGTCGTGAATAAAAAATAAAAGTTATTATTCACCAAAAATTGTTTTCATATTATTTAACCACATTTTACTTACTAATATCAAAAGTATCTCTTGGATTTTTCAAATTCAACTCACAGAAGCGGTAAAATTAAGTTTTATGTAAATTTGCAAATGCTCTTAGGAGGGGGGTAAAGACGGTAAATAGTTCAATAAACTTTTTATATATCTAAAGTTATTATAAACTGACTCCAATTAATTATATTGACTTTATATAGGTATTATGTATGTATTTTGAATTAAAATAAAATAAATAATTGTTAAAATAAAAATTTGGTTTCAAACTATAACTCAGTGTTTTTAACTATTAATCAAAAATTGTAAGTTTTGAGAAAAATACCAAAACTTCACCCTAAGCGAATTTTGATATTTTTAACTCAAAAAAGAATTTTATTTTACCAATTTAAAAACATTTATTTTTCATTAATTAATTTAAAATTTATTCCTGTTTTCAAAACCAAAAAACGTATTTTTGAAAAATAATAACTATCAAAAGATGGACACTTGTTTATGTTAAATTCTGAAGTAAAATTTCTTACAATGACACTCATTTTATAAAATAGTAAAAATATAATCTAATTATACATCCAATCCATTAAAATGTATAATTCAACTCTATAAATTATTTTTATTAAAAAAGTTGTTTTCAGTTAAAATATTGTATTTATCACTATTCACCCAAATATAAAATTTATCAGAAAAACAACAAAAATTTATTGAAACTATGTTCTTATGCCTCTATAATAATGAATAAGCTTATTTAGTCAAATTGAATATATAAAATCTTAAAATATTGGATTAAAAAATGGTTCATAATTAAAAGGCGGTAAAATTTCTTTTTTTGAAAAATAATTCTTTTATCTGAAAAAAATGAATTTTTTCATACATTATGACTAAGAAACTCATAATATTGATTCTAAAATTATATGGATTATATAAAGTTCATAATTTAGTTAATATTATGCATAAATGTTTTTGAACTGCTTGTTTGGTAAGTGATCATGCGCTTGAACTCAATGTTGTGTGTAGTGCAAGTTATTTCATTGCATACTATGAAATATTTGGGTGTTACATAACTCCCAATACAATCATAATAATTTGGAAAAATTCCCATATTAATTTATGGATTTAATATCAAATCCATTTTATAACATCATATGAGATATATTTATTTTATTAATTCATTGGATGATTATATAATTATTTTCCAACAAATAAAATTTATAAAAATCATACATATACATGTCACATGAGAAAATTACACCATACATAAATTATAATAATGATTAATCACCTGATAAGGAAGTGACATTCATTATTCTGAAACAAGGTTTGATAGTTAGATAAATTGTAAAGATTCAGAAAAGAATATGGAAATAAATAATTTGGGATGTCTATATTTGAACAATAATCATATTTCTTAAGCATTGAGTTAAAAAAATATGTAATTAGAAAGAAGAATTTATGAGAATAAATAATAAATACTTACCACTTCATTTAATAACTAACACTAAAGATTATTTGCAAAAAATTAAAGACAATATTATTATACCATATACAATAATTAAACTAATTGAGTTACTCATAAAATATGTATCATTTATGAATATATTCATGGTTTAAATTTTTTTGATATGGGTGATGCTTTAAATTATATAAAAAATATGAAACATCCATTATATTAAATTTACATAAATGTTATAATTTTATTGGAATTAAAAACATGTATAACCCAAAAAATGAAAATTATATTTATCTAGGTATATATGTATAGAAAATAAAAAAATATATAATATGTTCATGAGATGAATATTGTGAAAAAGGTGTTTAGTCAATAAGGGTTTCCTTATCACTTTTCCATTCCTTCTTGTTTTGAAAATCTCAAACACCTTATCTTTAAGAAAATTTTCTTTTATAAGGAAATTTGCTTTTATAAGGAAAATTTCTTTTATAAGGAAAATTGATTTTATAATGAAAATCGCTTTTATAAGGAAAATCTCTTTTGTAAGAAAAATTATCCTTATCATATTTTCATTCATATTTTTCCTAAGTATAAAATTCGGATTCATTTCTATATTCTCATAATTGTTTGAAACTTTGATATGAGGTATTCTGTATTTAGGATCCGAATTCTGGACAAGAACTGTAATAAAGATTTACTCCGAAATCCAGATGAGAACTATAATAATGTTTCATTCCGAACTCCGAATTCTAATAATGTTCTACATCACATTCAGGATGTGAATCCTTATGAACTTCGACAACGAATTCTCATTACGAATTCTGATAATGAATTCTCATTACGAATTCTGATGACGAATTCTCATTACGAATTTTGATGATGAATTCTCATTATGAATTCTGACGATGAATTCCCATTCCGAATTCATCTATTAAACAAAATCTGATCAACTCTGTTTTGTACACTCTGAATTTATTCAGACTCCGAATTTTCACTCCGAACTTCCATTTTGCTTATGCATTTAAATTTTGTCTACTCTTTATTATTTTCCTTACACTCCGAACATTCACTCCGAACCTTCACTCCGAATCTTTTGAGTTAGATTTTAAACAGTTTCTTACATTCTGTTACACTTGTTTTGTTATAAAACGATGTCATCTATTTTGATATAATCTAATCGTTGACTAAGTGACATGTGTACAGGTCCCTCCAATTTTTAAGGAAAATATGACCGGTGGGAAGGAGGCCAACCTTACCTATAAATAGGAGCTCATTTGAAAGAGCTCACGAATGATGGATGGATGAACAACTTGGTTATTGTGCATACATGTTGTTGAAGTGATTTCTAGAGATAGAGGCTCTTATTAACTCTCAAGGATTTGTGCGACTCCGAATGTTGGTGATTACATTCGAGGACTTCCGGGGATAGGAAGACAGAGGTGCCAACTACCTTGAAGTTCGAGGGCTTCCTTGCTGAGGAAGACAGAGGTTGCCAACTACCTTAAAGTTGTGGGCATTCAGGGATAGCAAGATAGAGACACTCCGATCTTCATATCGAGGGCTTACCCTGGTGTGGGTAAGACAGACTTGCTTGAAAGTATAAATCAAGGGACCTTTATCCAAGGTTGTTGGATACCCTTCTCTTTGGGTTAAAAGACTTATATCTTGTTACTTATAGTTCTACTACTTGTTTATTTCCACTGTATTTTGTATTATAAGTAAAGTATATCTTTCTTATACTTCCTTACTTGTACTCTGTTTCATTTATATTATATATGCTTTAAGGTAGAATCTCATATTGTAATCTTTTGTTAAGTTTCAATTTCCGGAACCATATTTCTAGAACCTATGTTCAGAATCTCTTTCCAAGTTTTCATTTGGTATTAGAGGTGTTTTGAATTTTCTTAAGTTTAACTTGGTTAAACATACCCCTTTCCTTTACTCAAGGAAAACATAGTTATTTGTAACTAACATTAATGGTTCCAAAGGAATTTTTAAAGTATACATTTCACCCCCCTCTTGTATATTGAGCATCTACATCACTATTTCGATCCTACAATTGGTATCAGAGGAGGTCTCTGAAATACTTGTTGTTACGAATAAGTTTTTCTTGCTCACATTATCATTCCGAGATTTTCCATTCCGTACTTTTCCATTCCTAACTTTGTTATTACGAACCTTTTCTACTAACAAGTTTGTGTGCCGAAGGTTATTATAAGTATGACAGGAATTAATGTTGGTTCAATTGATAATATAAATCCTACAAGACCACCAATATTTGATGGTAATGCTTATGAGTACTGGAGAGATCGAATAAAGACTTTTTTTATCAATACTGGAGTGGACAATTTTTTTATGCTTACTGGTGATTATAAAATTCCTGATACGGAAGTTAGAACTTTTACTAACTAGGAAGAGAAAGAATATCAACTCAACTACAAGGTACGCAATACTCTACTTTGTTCAATGACCAGAAATATATATATCCAAATTTATTCTTGTGAAGCAGCTAACTGTATCTGGAAGAAGTTAAAGGTTACACACTTTGGAACTTCTATGTTGATTGAGACTAGGAGAGCTATGCTCAGAGCTGAATATCATGGCTTCAACTTTCCTTATGCAGAACCAATCTGTAAAGTTCAACAGAGATTTATGACTATTTTAAACAGCCTACAGTCTATGGGAGAAAAAGGTTTAGATGATGAATCCATTGTGGATAGGATAATTGATATCATGCCTAACGAGTGGGTGTTCAAAAGAACAGCTATAGATAAGAACATGAAAGTCACTCAGATTTCTCTTGATGAGATTTTTGGAACTTTTCTCCAACATGAAACCAGAATGAAGAGAGATGCTGACAACATCAAAAAGAAAAATGGAAATGGTACTGTTTATTTTACAACAACATCAAATCATATGAAAGCCAAGACTCCAGAGAGAGAAACCAGATCTAAGTTTAAGAAGATGGTAATTTAGTCAGAATCTAGTGAGAGTCAAATATTAGAAAATGAATTAGCAAATCTTGCTCGAAGGATGAACAAGATAGCTAGCTAGAGAAATTACCAATCCAAGTATAAGAAAAAGGAAAGGAAAGATAAAAAAGATGGAGAAGTTACTTGTTATGAATGCAAGAGAGTTGGACATATAAGACCAGATTGCCCTATGCTCAAAAAGAAAGAAATAAAAGAAAGAAATTCAGATAGTAACAGAAAGAAGTATTATAAAGAAAAAGATAAGAATGTTCTGAAAGCTAATGACACCTGGAGTGCCAGTAGTGGTGACTCTTCAGATGAATCTTCTGATTATGAATCTTCAGGACAGAAGAATCTTGGTCCTATAGCCAGATTACCTATTGATAATAATTGTTTTGTGGATAAGGTACGAAATGCTGAATCATTGACCAATGTTTCATTAAATTCTAATAATAGTAATTATTATAAGTCTTTTGATGAAGAATCCTCTTCTGATGATGAAAATACTTTACCTACTTATGAATAAGTCTATAGGTTTGCTGAACTTCTTTAGATTGAGAATTCCAAACTCAATAAGAAACTTGATATGGAAAACTCTAGGAATTCTATTCTTACAAAAGAGATATCAGATCTTTCTAAAGATCTTAATAAGAAAAATGCTAATTTTGAAAGTATTTCAAAAAATATTGAGGAAGTAAGTTCTGAGAAGAACAAACTTTCTAAAGAATTAGAAAAAGTAATTTCTAATAAAAATGTTTTCTAGCCTATCTCTAGTTCTAAAACTAATGATTTTGAGGATAAAAACATGGTTGTAAAATTCATGTCTGAAATTTTTTCCTTAAATAAGTTTTTATCAAACATTACCAATGGTAAGGAAAATTTTGATGAAATATATTCCCAAATACGACCATTAAGAAATAAATCTGGATTTGGTTATACCCATGAAAAACCAATTTTCAGTAACAATTATTTTGTTCCTCAAAGTGCCCCATTTTGTACTAAGTGTCAATGTGGTAGTCACTGGGAAAAGAATTGTTCCTTAAACAAAACCCGATCTCTAGGATTTCACAAAGCTTACTTTTCTAAGAAGATGTGGGTACCTAAAATCTTATTGTCTGGAAATCTCGGATCCAAACAAGTTTGGATTCTGAAAGTCTAATTTTCTTCTTGATTTTAGGAAAACAAAGAGAGTACCAGAAAAAATACATGGTATATGGATAGTAGATGTTCCTGGAACAAGACTGGTAATAAAAGATATTTTGAAAAGATTATCAAAAAGAAAGGAGGAAAGGTAACTTTCAGAGATAATGCTAAGGGTGAGATTGTTGGTATTGGTAATATTGTTTTTCTTGGTAAAACTTTGATTTCAAATGTCTTTTTCTTAAGGGTCTTAAGCACAACCTTATTAGCATAAGTCAGTTATGTGATGAAGGTTACCTTGTGAATTTTAGGAATGATAAGTGCTTAGTTCGCAATTCCAAGGAAGAATTTAATCTCTCAGCCAATAGGCAAGAGAATGTTTACACCTTAAACATAGAAGATCTTAGAAGCCAAGATTTACCTTGCCTTAGTGCAATGGAAGATCATTCCTAATTATGGCATAGAAGACTAGGTCACTGTAACCTTAGGAACTTATGTAAACTCACTATGAAGAAACTAGTTTAGGATCTACCAGTGCTTAGATTTGATTCTTCTAAAGTTTGTGATCCTTGTTAATATGGTAAGAAACATAAATATAGTTTTAAATCAATCAGTGAAGTCTCAAAAACCGATGCATTACAGTTAGTGCACATGGATCTTTTTGGTCCAACACAAACTGGAAGTATTAGAGGTAAATACATTGTGCTTGTTCTAGTTGATGATTACACTAGATTTACTTGGGTTTATTTTCTAGCAAAGAAATCTGAAGCTTTTTCTTATTTCAAAAGTTTTAGAGCTCAAGTTAAAAATTAGAAAAAACTTCTATTGAAAACTATTCATAGTGATAATGGAGGAGAATTTCAAAATTCTGATTTTGAAACTTTTTGTAATAAAAAAGGTATTACTCACAATTTTCAGCACCTAGAACTCCTCAACAAAATGGTGTAGTTGAAAGAAGAAATAGAATTCTTCAAGAGATAACTAGAACCATGTTGAGTGAATATTCTATAGCTAGACATTTCTGGGCTGAAGCTGTAAGTACTGCTTGCTATACTATAAATCAAGTTTTGATTAGACCTTTTCTTAATAAAACTCATTATGAGTTATGGAATGGTAGAAAACCAAGACTATACTACTTCAAGGTTTTTGGTTGCAAAGTATTCATTTTAAATACTAAAGATAACATACATAAATTCGCACCAAAATCTGATGAAGGGATTATCTTAGGTTATTCCACAACATCTAAGGCTTATAGAGTTTTTAATAAAAACACTTGTATTGTTGAAGAAACAGTACATGTAAAATATGATGAGTCAGATCCTTTTGTTTTTAAAACACCTCTGCCTACATCCTCGGATGTGTTTTCAAAAACTGATTATCAACCATTGATAGAAGAACCTTCTGATAAGGATAATGTTCAAGAAGATATTCCTGAAACATTTACCCCAGAATACATTCTACCCTATATTGATGAATAGTCTTTTCAAAACCCAAATCAGGCGTTTCTTAAGAATCATCCCAGTGATAGTATCATTGGTGATGTAAATCAACCTGTAAGGACTAGAAGTTCCTTACGAAATGTAGTAGAACATCTAGCATTTCTTTCCCAATTAGAACCTAAAAGTACTGATGAAGCTTTAGGCGATGATGATTGGATTAAAGCCATGCAAGATGATCTAAATGAATTCGAAAGGAATAATGTTTGGACCTTGGTTGAAAGACCTAAGGAAACTTCTATTATCGTTGTCAAATGGGTTTTCAGAAATAAATGTGATTAAAATAGAGTCATAGTAAGAAATAAAGCTAGACTTGATGCTAAAGGCTATAATCAACAAGAGGGATTAGACTATGAAGAAACCTATGCTCCAGTCACTAGACTTGAATCTATCCGTATTCTACTTGCCTTTGCAGCATTCTTTAATTTCAAAATTTTCCAAATGGATGTGAAATGTGCTTTTTATAACGGTTATGTTCACGAGGAAGTTATTGTTGAAAAACCTCCTGACATTGAAGATATAAATCATCCTGATTATGTATTTAGACTTACCAAAGCTCTGTATGGCCCTAAACAAGCCCCACGAGCATGATATGATAGACTCACTAGATTTTTTCTTCAAAATAACAATGTTAAGGGAAAAGCAGATCCAAACCTTTTTATAAATAAATATAAGAAAAATGTTTTGATTGTTCAAATTTATGTTGATAACATCATATTTGGTTCAACTCAGCAATCTTTGACCGACTCTTTTGCAAGTCTAATGAAATATGAGTTTGAAATGAGTATGGTGGGTGAGTTAACATTTTACCTTGGTTTTCAAATTTCTCAAAAACCAGAAGGAACTTACATATCTCAATATAAGTATATTAACGATCTTATTAAAATTTATGGTTATGTCAACACTAAAAGTATTAGTACTCCCATTGGTACCTGAAACTCTTTAGACCTTGATGAAGCTGGGAAACCAGAAGATCAAACATCTTTTAGAGGTATGATAGGAAGTATACTATACTTAACAGCTAGTCGACCAGACTTAATGTTTTCAGTATGCTTATGTGCAAGATATCAATCCAATCCTAAGGAATCTCACCTAAAGGTAGTAAAAAGAATTTTTCGCTACCTTAAGGGAACCATGGATCTAGGATTATTTTATACTTCTGGAAATGATTTTATCCTAAAAAGATTTTCTGATGCTGAATTTGGTGGATGTAGTATGGATAGAAAAAGTACATCTGGAAATTGTCATTTCTTAGGAGATTCATTAGTTTCTTGGTCCTGCAAGAAGCAACATTCTGTATCACACTCCACTACTGAAGCTGAATATGTAGCAGCTGGAAGTTGTTGTGCTCAAGTGTTGTGGATGCAACACACACTCACAGACTATGGCTTGAGTTTTACTAAAACTCAAAATTTGTGTGATAACACTAGTTCCATTGCCCTTAGTAAGATCCCTGCACGTCACTCCCATGCAAAACACATAGATATTAGGCATCACTTTCTTAGGGATCACACACTTAAAGGAGATATTATTCTTCAGTTTATCGGAACACAAAATCTACTTGATTATATTTTCACAAAATCTTTACCTCCTGATAGATTTGAATATATTAAACAGAATTTAGGAATGATAACCGTAAGGTAATCCTTCTTAATTAACTTTCTGTTGAAAAATCCTCCTTACAGCAATAAACTCCTTTTCATAGGGGGAGTACATTTGTTTGTTAGTTTAACAAAGTTTTTCAAAAACAATTTTCAGACTTTTTGGAATTAAAATTCCGGAATGGAATTTTCGGAACTAAAACTTTCCAGAATGGATATTTTTGTATAGAAAACTTCTGGAATGGAAATATCCGGAATGGAAATTTCCGTACTGGTATTTTCATAACGGGATTTTCGTACCAAATCTTCCATAATAAGTTTTTTGTTTTCAAAATTTTGTAATGAAATTTTCGTACTGAGTTTTCCTTAATAAGTTTGTTTTTCGTAGTAAGTTTTCCGAATTTTGTCTTTTCGTAATAACGTTTTTTTTGTTTTCATAAGAATATTACCCATTATGAATAATCCTCCTAAGCCAATCCGAAAGGTATGATTTATTTACCCAAGTTTTCGTAGTCATATTTTACTTGCTAGCATTTCCTTTTATTTTTTTCAGATTATAATTTTCTTAATCCTTTGTTTTAATAAAAACCTCAAAAGATCGGATTCAAGAGAATTGGTTTTCGACCATCAGATCTAATCTCAGCTTATCACAACCGTTCGATCAACTATGAATGTTGAACCGTTTTCTCGTTGCCTATATAAAGGGGACCCCAAATGGTTGTCCCACATCGGTTTACAAGCTCCAGCGTCTCGAAGTTCTACCTCTCTATTTTAAGACCGTTCCGAACCTCAGATTTTTCAGTTCCGAACTTCTAAGAGGTCTTCATATCTGAATGTCTGTGGAAGTAGCTTCTCATGACATGTCTTCATCTAAGCCGATCTCGAAGCGGTTAATATATAGAGAGAGGCTGGTTCATCCAAATTTCTTCAACAGGTACGATTCTCTTATTTCTAAGAATATCAAGCCTAATGGTTGGAAAGATGTTGCAGTGTCAAATCCCGGGAACCAAGATGAAGTACATTTAGATTTGCTTGAAGAATTCTATGAGAATGTTTCTTTTCTCAAGGATGATGGAAATGAGAAGTTGTATTTTATGTCTTATGGTAAGACTTATAAACTTTCATATGCCAAGGCAGCCATCTTGGTAGGGCTGAATAATGAAGGTGAAGGTGAATTTATTTCTCATGTGTTGCCAGATTTTAAAGGTAGTATCGACAAGGAAAAATATTTAGAAACTCTTGGACTGGCAGATGACAAGGCTCCGAAGATTGCTAGTTTATCTACAAATTTCCGTATTCTGGAGTTATGGGTACAAGGTCTTATCGTACCATGGAAAGGTGACAAAGATAGCTTGAAGAAGAGTGAGATCAACATCCTAGATTTTCTAATAAATCTGAAGAAGATTAATTTGATGAAGCACATTCTTATCACTCTTGAGAATTTGAAGAAAGGAAATCTGAGAGCTCAGATTATTATGTATCCAGCAATCCTCTCCAAGTTGATAGTTTGGTGCCTTGAGTCTTTCAATGAGGCTTGCAAATCTAAGCCAAGTGTTTGCAAGATTATGATGGTGAGTGGTGGTACACTAAAAAGAATGGATGTAGCCTTTGACAAGGATTCTAGACAGTTTATTGATCTACCTGCTCAAAAAGGATCAGTTCCGAAAGCTGCTGATCTAGAATCTTCTAACCCGGTAAGAAAGAGAAAGCTGAAGGAAGTGGATGTAGAATCCAAGGATCCCAAGTCTAAGGAAGTTCATTCCGCACCTCCAAAACCAAAGAAGAATAAATCTTACCCAGATGAGTTTGCTTCTAAATGGAGGGATATGAATGAAAAGAGAGTGCAAGGGGAGCCCTAGTTTGGCTTGGACCCTGCAGAGGCTAAGGCCTTGAAGGAAAGAACTGCCGTTGAGCTAGAAAAACTAGCAAAAGAAAAGAAGCTCAAGAAGAAGATGTCTGAGGCTAAGGTAGCTCAGGCTTTGTTAATATTAAATGAGATGGTTTCTGCGAAAAGTCCTGTTCCGAGATCCTTTTCATTGGAATCTCTACCTGAGACTCCAGGAAGAGAGTATATTGCTCCAGAAGAGGCAGTGGCTAAGCCAGTTGAACAAGGTGATCAAGTTGAGAATGTGGAAGAAGAAGAAGATGTTGCTGAAGGAAGTGGTGAAACCGGAGATGTGTTGAAACAAGTAGATGATTATAAGGGGACACCTTCGGAACACATAACATTCCGAACTTCAGAAGCTGAATCTTCGAAGCTAGTTACTCCAGCAATGGAAGAAGAGAAAGGAGAAGAAGCTGTAGCTTATCATGGAGAAGAAGAACAACTTTTACATGATATTTCTCAGATGGAAAATGTAGAGGTTGGTGTTCAGGAAGTTGCTGATGAGGATGATAATGTTTTCCAAGTATCTGATAGTGAATAGAAAACTCCGGAACATGATTCTATTATGAAAAAAGACAAGGGAAAGCAAATTTTTTCTGATACTCCGAGCTCAGAAGTGATGAAGAGAAAGGAAGTTGGTACTTATTCAAAGAGAAAGCTTGACCTTATTGAAGAATAAAATTCTCTAAGCAGAGTCTCGGATTCAGAGTCATCTTAGGTGGGGCATGACTTTGTTGTTCAGTCTTTAAAGAAGTTGGTGGGAACCATTCCGACCTTCTCAAGTATTGACTCAAGATTTCAGATGCTCCAACATGCTTTAAATCAGAAATCACACTCTGTATCTATAGTTATGGACAAGTGTGTTGAAATAGAGTCTCAGTTCAAAACATTCTTTGTTGGCTACTAAGCCCATAGAAAATCTTGCAAGAGGGTGACAAACTGGTCGAGGAAGACTGTAGAAGAAATGAGGTTATTTGATGAATTTCAAGACAATGTTAAAGATGCTTTTGAGACTGAGGACAGGAAGATAAATGAGCTGACTTCTTCCTTTGAAGAGAAGCTGATAGATGAAAAGAACTTTCGGATTCAAGAAGTCAGAGATCTGAATGGGAAGCTAAATTCTGTCTCTCAAAACTGGAAGTTTGAAAGGGATCATTGGAATGATTTTCAAGAGAAATTGAAGGCTCAGGAAGAAAAGATCAAAGCTCAGGAAGAAAAGCTTCATGCCCAGGAAGAAAAGATTGAAGCTCAATCTGAAAGAATAGTGGTCTTAGAGAAGCAAGCTTAAGAAGATCATAAAGACTTAAAGAAGATAAAGACCATTCTAAAGGGTCTCATGGCGAAGGAGAAAGATCCCAAATAGACAGATCTGATCGTTTGTTGTACCTTAACTCTTTTGTTGTTGAAATTTTCAATCTTAATGAAAATTTTTTGTTTGCTCGTTTCTTGTTGTTTTTACTACTAATTGTTCAGGTACTTTGCTATATTTTTCCATTCCCTAGAATTATTTTTGAAAATCAAAAAGGGGGTGAAGGAAAAGAACTCTAATGAAAGGGAAAAAGAATCCTAACAAAGGGAGAGAAATAAAACAAACTCTAATAAAAGTTTATCTAAGGGGGAGTTTTTCATTAAAGAAGACTTTCTTATTCATAATGAAATATCACTCTGGAAATCTAGAATACGATCCTTCGAGTTTCAAAGCCTAAGGGGGAGTTTGTCATATTCATCAATATCCTTTAAGTAAAGGGATATAAGCCTTAATGTTTTTCTTTCTTCTTAGAATTTCTTTTTCAAGGATGTTTGTGCTTTCCAAAAAGGGGGAGATTGTTGAGTCAATAAGGTTTTCCTTATGACTTTTCCATTCCTTCTAGTTTTGAAAATCACATACACCTTATCTTTAAGAAAATTTGATTTTATAAGGAAATTTGTTTTTATAAGGAAAATTGATTTTATAAGGAAAATTGCTTTTAAAAGGAAAATCTCTTTTATAAGGAAAATAACTTTTGTAAGAAAAATTATCCTTATCATATTTTCATTCATATTTTTCCTAAGTATATAATTAGGATTCATTTCTATATTCTCGGAATTGTTTGAAACTTTGATATGAGGTATTCTGTTTTTAGGATCCGAATTCTGGACAAGAACTGTAATAAAGTTTCACTCCGAAATCCAGATGAGAACTGTAATAAAGTTTCATTCCTAAATCTGAATACTAATTAAGTTCTACATCAGATTTAGGATGCGAATCCTTATGATGTTCGACAATGATTTCTCATTACGAATTTTGATAATGAATTCTCATTACGAATTCTGATGACGAATTCTCATTACAAATTTTGATGATGAATTCTCATTCCGAATTCATCTATTAAACAGAATCTGATCATCTCTGTTATGTACACTCTAAATTTATTCTGACTCGGAATTTTCACTCCGAACTTCCATTTTTCTTATGCCTTTATATTTTGTATACTCTTTATTATTTTCCTTACACTCCGAACTTTCACTCCGAACCTTCACTCCGAATCTTCTGAGTTAGATTTTAAACGGTGTCGTACATTTTGTTACACTTGTTTTGTTATAAAACGATGTCGTCTATTTTGTTATAAACTAATCATTGACTAAGTGACACGTGTACAGGTCCCTCCGATTTTGAAAGAAAATATGACCATTAGGAAGGAGGCCAACCTTACCTATAAATAGGAGCTCATTTGAAAGAGCTCACGACTGATGGATGGATGAATGACTTGGTTATTGTGCATACATTCTGTTGAAGTGATTTCTAGAGAGAGAGGCTCTTATTAACTCTAAAATCTTCGTGCGACTCCGAATGTTGGTGATTACATTAGAGGACTTCCAGGGATAGGAAGACAGATGTGCAGACTACCTTGAAGTTTGAGAGCTTCCTTGCTGAGGAAGACAGAGGTTGCCAACTACCTTGAAGTTGAGGGCTTGCAGGGATAGCAAGACAGAGACACTTCGATCTTCGTATCAAGGGCTTACCCTGGTGAGGGTAAGACAGACATGCTTGAAAGTATAAATCAAGGGACCTTTATCCAAGGTTGTTGGATACCCTTCTCTTTGTGTTAAAAGACTTATATCTTGTTACTTGTAGTTCTACTACTTGTTTATTTCCGCTGCATTTTGTATTATAAGGAAAGTATAACTTTCTTATACTTCCTTACTTGTACTCTGTTTCATTTAGATTCTATACTCTTTAAGGTAGAATCTCATATTGTAATCTTTTGTTACGTTTCAATTTCCGGAACCATATTTACAGAACATACATTCAGAATCTCTTTCCAAGTTTTCATTTGGTATTAGAGGTGTTGTGAATTTGTTTAAGTTTAACTTTGCTAAACTTAGCCCTTTCTTTTACTCAAGGAAAACATAGTTATTTGTAACTAACTTTAAAGGTTCCAAAGGAATTTTTAAAGTATAAAATTCCCCCCTCTTGAATATTGAGCATCTGCATCACTATTTCGATCCTACAAAAGGGACAAAAATAAAGAGAACATGTAACTGATATGTAATGAGGGTGATATTGAAGATCCCGTACCTCGGGTTCCTGATTCATTATGTGAAAATTCTTAATTTATTGAATAACCAAATAAATATTATTAAATACTAACTGAAGAAGCATATTCAGGTATGTTTCATAATAAATTTTCCTTTTACTACCATATGTTATTTATTTATAATATATTTTTTCTTTCCGACATATTTTTATTGAAGTTCTTCAATCAATTTTTTTAACTCTTTATATATGTTAATAATGGTAAAAGGGATTTAAAATAGTCTCATACTAACCAAAATATCAATATTTATATTAAAATAATGTATTTATATTAAATATATTTTTAATCTAACCATGACCCATAGTGGTGAAAAATGTAACTTGTTATAGTTTGAAGTGGTAGTTTGTAGAAATTCATAATTAATGTTTCCATTTCTCAATGAATAAGAGTGAATAATGTTAAATTATATTCCAAAAAATTTATAACAATATTTAAATTATATAATTATAAATTACTTACCCATTTTATCAATTTCCCCTCAACGAATGGTGATTGTGAAAAATGGAAAACATCATTTTCTGGGTGCGATAATCTGTGAAAAATAAATATGGATGCTTTCATTTTTTTGTAGATAATGAAGGAATAAATTTTGTTTATTATAATGGCTTAATAAAATATCAGATTAATAATAATACTTATGTAATTATATTAATATATATAAATAGGAAATCTTGAGGAGAAATATTAAGGAGAAATATTATGAATAACATAATATTATGTCGGAGACATGATCTTAGATTAGTGATATACTTGTAAAATAATACCATAAGATAAATTCAATATATGAGAGGGTTATAGATATAAATTTACCTAATTTAGGCTTATGGTTTTTAGATGTCCATGAAAAAATGAAATGGGAAGTGTAGCTGTGGAGGGGTGGATGTGATCCCGTTTTATAATTTAGGAGAAAGGCTCTTTTGGGAATATTCATTACACTTCCCTCACATTAATACACTATTACTTCATAAATGAAATAAAAAATTTGTATTTATTGTGTTTTAGATTATATTGGGTCAATATTGCATCATCTTAGACTTTCCACACATGTTTTAAACATTGTTGATGTCTTTTACCATTAGTTTTTATATTTGAACATTTAAAATTTTTCCACGATGACTAGTTTTTAACAAATTATTTATTTTTTATTTAAATATATAATATAACTCTATTACCAAATTAACATGTTTAAAATATCAATTTTTTCTACATTTATCCTAAATCAGTTTTAAATAATAAAAAATAAATTTTTTAATGAAAATATATAATATATAAAATTATATTTTCACAGAAAATGAATTATAAACATTATGGGTTCTTAATATTATTCAGTATTGACAATAAATTGAATAAGTATTAATATAATTATATATAGGATCAAAAAATAGTTTACAAGTATCATTCAAATTTTATCAATTTAATTGATTAGATCAAAATTACAAGATATTAAAAAAATAGTTCCTTTTAAAACATTATTTCACAATTATCATGGTGATTAACATTATTCATACTAATATTTTATTTTTTACTAAAAATAAAAACTTATTTAATAAATATTATTTAAATTATAAAATAAAATATTAAATTTTATTATTATTATTTAATATATAAAATTGATATATTCAAATTTTTAACATAAGCGTGTAAAAATATTTTTAGTGAGAAATGTTACATGAGTTTTAGAAATGTTAAATATATATTTTATAAATTACACATAGTATTGTCCAATATTTTATTTTACTTATTAAATATATATATATTTTATATTATATGTGTTATTGAAACATTTAAGACAATTTTTTATTATAAAATGACAGTTTTTAGAAAAATATGACATTTCATTTTTCACCTCCAATTCAATTTTTTCATAAAAAATCAAAAAAAAAACAAAACTAAGCTAATTTTGATATAAGGAATTAAAATAAAAAGTTTATATTATATATTATAAAATTATAAACAAAAAATTATCTATTTATCTACAAATTTAAAATTATATATTATAAATAAAACATTTCTTACAGACTGAAAATTAAATGTTTTTATTATCAATCACATTTTAGGGAAAAGTATAAAGCCTAGAGTGAACCTCAAAATATAATCAAGGAGTCATTAAAAAACAATGTAAGAACACAAAATTTTAACTCCCTAAATAACATCCAGAAGATAGTGATTAGCTTTGAATATGGTTCATCCAGTAAAAGATCTTTAAACCTGAATATCAGCTTGTCCTAGTACTGGATGTACTCCTCTACATTGATCTTCCTATCATTGAATGCTTTTATAATTATAAGATCCTTATTTTCAATCCAATTACACTTTTCATTAATAAGGGATACCTTTAATAACTTTTTCATAGTTATGATGACATCTTCATTGGTATCTTTAATTGTCAGAATAGATTCTGACATCTCCTCTCCCGAGTGCATTAGCAATTTTAAAGATTGCTCATGCACTACGATAGGTTACTCCTATTTGAAGACATCCTTGGGTTCATTTTCCAACAGTACAACATTTTGCTTTATTGTGGATCTATTTTCCATAGGTAGAGTAAAATATGAGTAATACATTCTATCTAAACTAACACCCTTATGAATCTTGATTCTTCTCAGGCTTGGATGCCTATTTCCATGACCATCTTCATCTGAATAATTAGCTAATTGACTGGAGTTTTCATCACTACACTTGTTCCCATGGTCATCTTCTATTCCATAGATAACCTAACCAGATCAATTTCTAACTCCTACAATGAATCATAATTTTCCTAACCTTCAGAATGATTACCCAGTTCGGTATCAACCACCTCCCTTCAAGGATATACCCGATTGAATCTGTATGTACATCTACCTATCCTATATCAGTTATACCATTCATGGGTCATAATTCCTCAGTGTATGAAGCATCAATAGGAGTCTAGGGTACTCCGTCAACCTCAAATTGTAATTCGACAACAGATATACAATATTTAAAAGATCGGGCCTCGCCACCTTAAGGATGGATAAGATTCAGAGTGTTTGAATTTTCCTAGCATAAATTTGAATCAAATAATCATTTAATGACATCACCTTAATCGACTGAAACACCCTTAGTCACCAATGTATTAATAAAATCACAACTCCCAAATCATTCATCAAACATCTAATTTTGTTTGACATTTTCTAGTTGAGTGGAATCTTCTCATTCATTGAATCCCCCTATACTAACACCTGGATGTGTAGAGTCTCAACTTTCTAGTTGTGAGCTCAATTAGGGAAACCAATTCATGAACTGAAATTGACCCACTCACCCAAGGTATTTCTAATATCAACAATAGTATCACTGAAGACCATGATCATCTATTAAGTGCACATGCCAGAATCATTCTGAATAAGATCCTAATGACTACAATCCTCCATTTTATAACCCATTTTGTTGAATTGGTGACTGAAGTCATACCTGAATTAAAAGATAAACAAATTATTATTACGAATCTCATCATCTATAGTGACCCAAAATAACTCAACAAGTGACACCGACATAAAAAATTCAACAAATGTTCATATAGAAATCAGATGGAAGACAACCCTAGTCCTACGATATAAACATAAATATTTACCAATGAGGTTTGAAAGCATAAAAATGATCCCATCTACTTGGAAACAGAATCAACAGTTCTTGTAATCTTACCCACGCCACAATTTTAAGTGTTTTTAAATTCATAAGTAATTTTTATGAAAATATTAGGTTGATAAATCAAGATCCATTTATGTTTTAAGGTGGGTAAGGCCACGATCATATCAAATATTTCTATATATAGAACCTTATGATGATGTTTTTGGATTTGAGGATCCCTACTGTCACACACTCCTGTAAACTACACGAACGAAAGAAGAAGCAATAAAATGTGTCAAATGACATCCATTGGTGTTTGAATCTTTCAATAAGTGTCTGATTAACTAGGGAGGATGTGATAGTGAACATTAGAATAAAGATAAAAAAATGTTGGTCTCCATTCAATAAATCTCGAACCTTCAGACTCATAGAAAACTGAAGAAATTGAGGCATGTACGTATGTTTAAATAATGGGGGAAGTGGTGGTTGGCCTCCATCATGGGAATAAAAAGACCCTCCCCCATGGGGGTGGGGGTTGATATAGAGACCATCAAACCCTAGGTTATAGAGGTTGGCCGCCCATAGATGAACCCCATTTATTGTTTTTCCTTCGCTTTCTGAGAAAATAACTTCTTCAAATAATGTGGTCTTAATATTATTTTCAATCGTATTCTAATTTAAGTGTTATTAATTTTTTTTGTTAATATATAATAATATATTATAAGTGTCAATTCAAGTTATTAGAATAGAATATAAAAATCATTATGAAACAGCTTATTGAAAATAATTATTTATCATTTAACAAATAATCTTTAACAAATTATAATAATTAATTGTTTATATTCCAAAATTTCAATTCATTACTCCATTAATATTGAAATATTTGTTTGAGTTAAATATATATATTATCATATTATATTATTAATAATAAAAATATTTATAAGTACCACAAAAATATATATTTTTAAAATTTTAATATATTATTTTAATGTATCTGTGAGTTATATTTTTTAATAGTACATAACTTTAGTATACCTATTGTATGTATATCCAATAAAAATATCTATAATGGATGTACATTCAATTACCATATTCACAATTTCTATATTTTAAATGGATATATTTAAAACCTATATATAGTCATACTAAACATACTCTATTCACACTACTCATAAACATATTTTTCATCCAAGATATGAAACTACGATTTCTATATTCATGATGTTCATCAACATTATATGTTATCTTTGGATATAGGTTACCATAAATGGTCAATATGATCCAAGAGATATCCTAAAGTTGAAGATGATATTATTATATTATTTTTTCCCATTTTAATTTATTTGATATTAATATATTTTCTAGTACACATTAATTAATAATCCACGATTTGTAATGATTAGTTTTAAATATGTGTCATATAATTTTGTATTTTTAATGAATAAATTTTTTCATTTTTTATTCCAATATTTTTGAACTTGTTTCCATATAAATTTCAATTCCTTTAATATATTGGAGAAATGTTTATAATTTTAACCGAATGGATAATGGAATGAATATTGATTGAAAAACATGGGGAATTATAACATGAATATGTCAGAAAAAAAATTTGCCATATGTTTCGACCGATGAATTTTGAAAAAAATAGGTTCAATAAAATATGGTTGAAACATCATGTTTATCTTTCCCGAATCACTTAAAAATCATAGGAATGTAACACCACCCTAAATAATCTGGATTATTTTTTCTAATGGGGAGATATTATTATCGTAAATATTTACTTTAATTTTAGAGGGGAAGAATAATTTCAAAATATTGTGTGCACTTATTAGAAATTCATTGTTCATGTTATTAAAAATGGGGGGTTTTTTTATTAAGTAATAAATCTCATTAATAGAATTTTTTTTAATGAATTGGAAATAGTTTCATGTCACTGAAGAATGTAATTCCCATAAACATATAAAATTGTTATTTGTTATGGTATCGAGATGAATATCACTTGAGATATGTATAATGATGAATGTTTTTGAGATATATTACCTTTTAAGGTAATTTTATTTATTTATTTTATATATACGTTGTTTGGGTTTTACATTGTAGTGTTTTTGGGTAATATTTGAGAATTTTAGGAAGAACGTGGGAGGTGCATGGTTGGTACACAGTCTGTCCAAACTATGCAGCCAAGACAAAAAACCATGAAAACCCAACCATAGGGAGTTTTTACCCCTAGTTCATTGATATTTAAAAACTACAAACTTTTTTTAGTAACTATTTGACTCCCAGAGAATAGAATCACTATTAGTTACATAGTTATAGAAAACTGTTCAACTGAATAATGAAACTGTCTGTAGGGAATTTTAATTCTCCAAAAATTCATTTAAATTTTTATGAACCCCTCATATTACATCTAGAAACTTTATATCATGATCCGAAACCATTTTCACTTCCTTTTTTAGATTTTTAAATGTTTAAAACTAATTGCAACCTCTATTCTTTTGAATCCCAGATTTGGTATTTTAACTTCTCTAGGTTTTAGATTCTAAAAATTATTTGTTTACCCATCCTCTATCATCCTTAAATCCCGATTTTTGTTGATGATTTACACTATTAGTGATTGGTGCATATTTAGTTTTTATTAGATCTAATATATTTTATATTGAACTATGTTTCATTCTTAGATCACTTTCTTCGCTGTGATAATGGTTGTTCTACTCAAATTGGGGATATCCATTGGTGAGAGTTCCTCATTAATTTTTTGGTAGATGGTCTAAATTGAAATCCAAATAGTTTTGATTTAATTAAAATTAGGTAATTAGGTAAAAATAATAATTGTTGAGAAATTGAATATATTATTTAATATATTTAATATAATATCAATGTGATAATGATTAGGGTTAAATTAATGAAATTATAATTGGTTGAATAATAATAATTAATTGGTCAATTAACTATTGTAATATTTTAATTGTCAAATTAAAGAGAAATTGGGATTGTGTAAATTGACAATTAATGTGTTATAAATAATTTAAAATGGGGATTATGATATGGATGACTAGAACTTACCAGGTGAATGGTTTATATGAATTGAATATTGAGAAATGTTTTAAAGTTTAATTGATCATATTCTTTATGTGATTAAATAATTTAATCAAGATTTTTTGTGATAAATTTTAATTGTATATCATGATGTAAAATGGTAATGAATGGGTTTATTATGATTAACTAGGATAAATTTATTATATTTTATATATGTGTTTAATTGATACTTGATGGTGGGACACATACAAGTGCTTCAAAATCCCACTTGTGTGATTGATTGATAAATGTGTGTTAGACATGGAATAATGATTCAAATACCATATCTAATTGATTGATGTTTTTTTGGAAAATGGAATGATGTTTCAAAATCAAATTGTTATAAAAAACATGTAGGACATTGATTTATGCTTAAAATACCCTCATGGTTGTAAATACAGAATTATAAAAAAAACATTCGCATTAGGCTATGGTTATAATTGGCCATAATAATAATATAACTTTATTTAAAAATTATAACCATAGAATTGTGATATTTTATATCCAATGGGTATTATTCAAACTCTAACACTTGATGAAGCATGTATTGATGGTTAGGTGTCATTTGGAACCCAAGGGTTTATTTGGATACTTAAAGAATAATTAAATGTGATAATTCATTACTCTATGAATTGTTATTTATTATTAATTATGATATATACCCTGTTATCGACTAAATATTTTTTTATTCATCTTTGGTGGTTTCCTACTGAGTTATACTCATGCCCAACTTGGGATTCCTGATTGGTTACCCGAATAGACTTCATGTATGTAGAACACTAAAAGGGAAGGATTCTTATGTTTGAAGGATTAATGAGAATGGATAATGGATTAGGTATCCATACATGCTATTAGGAACCACTTATATTTGTTATTCTTTCTTAATTTTGGATTTAAATTTTACACATGACAATTATTGTATTCATGACTTATCAACTGTTTTAGATTTTATACTGTATTCCATTTTTATTATCATGTTATGAAAGTATTATTTTGTATATTATTTATTTTCTCTATTTTTATACATTTATCAGGAGGGTATAGTATTCCCATGATCAATATTATACCATTGTTTCTATTCAGTAGCCTTTGGAATATATGGAGGCATGCCTATGGCCATGTGGCCAATCAGATCGGGGCTATGGTCTGTAGAACCCTGGTTAATATGTCATTAGTGGTATAAAAAATATTTTAATGGATTTTATTTTGTATTAATATTTGATAAAGGAGGATATGAGACTATAAAGAGTTATTCCTTGTATAAGAGATTGTTCAAGGGAGTGTCTAATAGATCTGTGAGGGTAAAAACCATATACCCAAGGTGGGATTGTTGTTATTATTGTGTGGTTTTACAGTTAGATTTATTTCACCTTATGTGATGCACTATGTGATTGATGTTATTCTTGTTTCTAAATTTTCATAATATTTGACTTATGCCTTGGTATATAATCAGAGTTGAGTATTCATGAATAATTCTTGGAATAAAGGATTATTATGGGTGATGCACCATTTTATTCGTAGACATGAATAACATTTTTTTGGGTAAGTTATTTCAATGGATGTTCTTTTATTTGATTCTATGTTTTAGAAATAAATGGGTAGCTAATATGAATTTAAAATTGTAAAATGATGAAAAATACAGATAATTTTGTTTCCAATGATATTGTGGTGGCCATTTTTTAACCAATATATAGATGTGGGATGGTTACAGATAGTGATAGTGCCCATGTTTTGACCATGTGGTGGAAAAAAGGGGGATGACCTGTTATGGATTTATATAAATCCCTATTATTGTATGTTGTAATGTTGGGTTATGATTAATGGGGTTTAATTTTTCATTTTAGTAATTTACATCCATGAAGATTCTTCTTGAGAGGATGATATGAGGTTTTGAATAAATATGATCAACCAGTAGTTGAGCCTAAGGCACTTATAGTGCTGGGTGAGGATGTATAAGAGGGATTCCAGGAAAAAAATTATCAATTTTGAAAATTTATGAAAATAATCATACAGTGGGTTGGTTAAATCATGTATAATGTGAAACTGGATTTTTAGATACATAACCATCCAAATTTTACCAAATATAGCAGGATAGAGGAAGATGAGTTTTGGATTTATTTCATCAACATTATACGTGACCTCATTGAGTAAAATACAGATGAAGGATTCAAATTATCTCCTTACATGTTACATGGTTAGGCGAAGAATTGGTGGGACATCCATACCCAGGAAAGAAATCTAGACAGTATGGAGTAGAAAGAAATTTCAGAGATGTTCTTGATACACTTTTACACTAATACACTCATGTAGTAGAGAGAAACTGGGTTTATGAGGATGAATCAGGGATCATATATTTATTGGGATATTCGATATTCTATACTAATTTCCAATTCTTTGAAAAAGCATAATTGGAGGATGAGGATATTTGGGAGAAGAAGATTTAGGATTGTATTAAATGTAAATTTATGTCGAAGGTGAATATCTCTACGAAGAATATGTTTTCAGAAATGGTGAATCATGATCCCATTTCAGATGGTATCTAGAATAAGGTTTCAATTGGAATAAATGTGGGTTCTGATAGACAGTTAGGATAAATAAATTTTTAGACAAGGATTCATTGTTATGATAATTTTGACCATATAAGTCGAAAGAAGAGTGGGGAGATTGAAGGATTGGTTACACATGACGTTACTCGTGTGACCTATCACATGTTTTGTTGGCCAGTTCACCTTTATAAATAGTTCCCCTAACCGCTAGTATAGTTTTGATTCTTCATCAAGATGACAAATCTATAGAGGTTATGCAATAACCCATGAAAAAAATTTAGTGATGGACATTCTAGAAAGGACTGTAGTATTTGAATGAGAAATTATAAACTTTATTGATATAAAAGTTATACATCTAACAGTTGTGGTGGTATTGGTAGTGGACATGGTCCTACCAAGAATGTGAACTTGCATCGGTAGAGTGGTGTAACTCAGTGGACACTGAATGCATCACAGGGAAGTGGGATACGATAGTTTCATGTCATTCATTATATACTGGTTTATATCGATACTAGAAAATTTATAGTTATAGGTACTAATATTATATATTCTTCTCTAACTAGTGCCTTATTGGATTATAGTTCCTCAAATTATGTTATCTCATCAAAACAAGTGAATGGGTTGAAACTAATGGTGGAGTTTGTGAGTGGGGTGATGACGATTGTTACCCAACTAGGAGTATGGTTGAAGGACATTAGTTTTCTCAAGTAGTGTTCTGTTATGTACGAAGAGTATTGATTTATATGGGATCTTTATATTCTTGACATGTTAAGATTAAACCTAATTATGAGTATGTACTAGTTAGTATCTTACAACGCCCTCATTAAGAGTTACAAAAAATATATTTCTTTTATAGATCTTGAGGGAGACCAATATTTTCTCTATAGAGGGTGGGAAATCATTAAGTTCCATGTAGGGTCAGTCTATCTGTAACTAGGGGAGGTCATCACCCCAGATTCTAGTTTGATGTTTGATGAAATATGTGTAATGAATGATGTATTTTCACCCATAAAAGTGAAGTTCTAGGATGTGAATCTTGAAGAGTTATCAGAATTTCCACCTAAGAGAGATGTGGAATTAACAATTGATCTCTTGTTGGGGGATGAGCCAAATTCTATTCAATGATATAGAAATGTACCAATTGACATTTAATATATTAAGACTAAAATCAAAGTGATGATGGATAATCTATTTATCCATCTGAGTACATAAACTTGGGATTCACCTGTTTTGTTTATTGAGATGGATGATGAGTCTTTATGATTTGGTGTTGATTATGAAAAGTTGAACTAGATGACTATAATGAACATGTATCTGCTTCTGAAATGTAATGTTCTCTTTAGCTACTTGATGGGAACTAGTTGTTATGTAAGATCAACTTGATATCCGAGTATCATTAGTTGAGATTTTGGCCATTTTACATACCTCATACTACGTTCAAATGTTGGTATGGCCTGTAAGAATTTTATGTAATGTGGTTTGGGATAAATAATGGACCGACAATGTTTATGGTCTTGATTAAAAATATATTCCACCCATACCTGGATCAATTTTTGGTAGTGAAGGTGGATGACATCTTGGTGTACTCAAAGAATTTTGGTGATCATTCCCAACATCTTGATATCATCCGGAGTATATTAAGAGTGAATCATTTATACACCATGTGTTATAAGTTTTTTTTTTGGATTGATCATGCACATTTCTTGGCCAAATATTCTTAATGGAATATTTTCTAGTGGACCTATAGAATGTTCATGCAGTGATATATTGGAAGAAGTGCAAGAATTGTTATAATATCCATTTCTTTTTGCGGATATTGTGTTATTTTCATTGGTTCATCCATGAATTTTTCTGATAAAAAGAACTTATATATAGATAAAAAAAGAACAATATAATGTATGAGTTGTTGGTAGTATGTGATAATTCTTTCTTGGTTTTGAAAAGGAACTTTCAAACGAAACCAATATTGATCCAACATGAGCCAAGTGAGGAGTATATGGTGTTGTTTGACACTTCTAGGGTGTGTTATGGAGAAACACTAATGCAGGGAGATAAAGTTGTGGTGTATGTGTCTCGGAAATTATGTACACATGAATGGAAATACCCAATAGATTATATAGAATTATCTACAGTTCTTTATATTTGAATTAGTGGTGGTATTATCAATTCTACAATAAATTTACTATCTATATATATTTCAAGAGATTATATTATTTATTTCCACAACACGAAAAGAATCTATAGTAGTGGATAAAAGTTGAATATATTAAGAATTTAGAATTTGATCTAGTATATATTCCAGGGAAGGATAACATTTTGATGATCACCTGATGTTGGAAATCATTCACTGGGTATTTAAATGAGTTTAGTGCTGAGTTGAAAGGGATGAATATAATGGATGAGATACATGTCGTGGATTAAGGGATCTTGGAGAAGATGACTCTAATATCAATTTAATTAGGGTGTACACTTTTGAGCATGACGAGGGATATGAATTATTATGATATAGAGTGTGTGAAATTGATATAAATAATTGAATTAGGGGATCCACAATGCTAGTGGATAATATATGATAATGAAATCATATGTGTTAGGATTCATGATGTTGTGCCTATGAGTATATTAGAGGAGATGATTTTTTATTATTGTTCCTCAATGTGGGTGATACATCTAGGTTTGACCAAAATGCACCACAACAAATGAAGAATGTTTTGGTGGTTGGGAATGAAAAATGACATAGCATGATTTGTGACAGAGTCTTACACCTATTAATTTGTAATGACCAAGCACCAATGTCTTGGTGGTTTATTATAGATGCTTCAAATTTTGGAATGTTTGTGGGATTATGATACCAAGAAATTTTTGGTGGGTATCCAAATAATGCCCCAAAGTAATGATTCTATTTGGATGGTTGTGGACAGATTGATGAAATTAGGGTATTTTTACTAGGTATGGGAGAATTTATCAATTGACCAACAAATAGATATTTATGTTTGGGAAATATCTAGTCTTTATGGGTTTCCATGGAGTATTGATTCATACCATGGCTTTTTCTTTACTTAAAACTTATAATAGGACATTTTCATGGTGCATGATATATAGGATTTCGTGAGTATTGAATTCATCCCAAAAATAAATGGTCATTAAGAGCATACTATAAATTTTTTAAAGGATATGTTGAATGTGTGTGTTATTGAATTTGGTTGATCCTGGGATAATCACATTGTGATAATTGATTTCACCTACAATAATTATAATTAGGTAACCATACATATGGCACCATATGAGGCTCTATATCGCAATCCATGCATATCGCCACTGTGTTGGATGGAGGAATGTGAGTCATTATTACTAGGACATAGTATTGTGTAGGTGTAATCAAACAAGGTTTAGTTGACTGAGAAGCATATTGTTATAACTAAAAGTAAGAAAATGTCATATTATGATAATTTTCAAAAAACTATTGATTTAGTTAGAGGGAGATCAGCCATTTTATTTGGTATCACCCAGATTGGTTCACCATATGATTCAAAGGCCGGAAAAGTTGGCACCCTTTATTGTGGGAATATTTAATGTTGTGGAGAGAATAATGTTTGTGGCATATCGATTAGCTCTTCCATATATGTATAGTTATATTAATGATATTTTTAATGTGTCACATCTTTGGTGGAATCAACCAAAATCCTATAATGTAATTAATATAGATGATGTTGAGAATTATATAGATGCATCCTTTATGGAGAATTCAATATATGTGTTAGATCACAATAAGAATTATTTAGGAGAAATACTGAGCTGATATTCCATATTTCATTGAATGATGTGCATGTATAGAAGGATACACAGGAGAGGGAGGTAGATACGTGACATTAGTGGACACATAATTTTACCTCATAATCTTAGAGAGGATTGGGAGAACAACCCAAGGATGATTTTTTAAAATAACGGGATAATATAAGATCATGAAAATTTCCGGACAAGACACAAGATTTTTTACAAGTACCCCATTAACATTTTTTTAGTATATCTTTTTTTGGTTTTACCTTAGGAATTTTTGTGTGATGTTAGTGAATTTTGGGAAGATGATGGGAAGTGAATGTTAAGCACATGATTTTCCCAAACCATGCACCCAAGCCATAAAGTTTTATATACATAATAAGAGTGGATTCTCAAGGTCAGTGGACTTTTTTTTAAACCATGCCCTATTCTATTAGAAACCATGAAAATATTGAGAAGGTTGTACATGTTTAGGCTTATGGATAGAGAAAATTATGTTCCCTGACTAGGAAACTATGTGAATAGAAATGTATTCCCCCAAAAATTCATTAAGAACATCTTGAACACCCCATTATTATATCATGAATCCACTATCTTGATGGTAAACAAATTTCATTCATTTTTTAGGTTATTATAGGGGTTACAACACATTCTAGAAACAATTCACAATGATTCAAATCCTAGGTTGACGATCTATACCTCTCTCAGTAAGACATTATCATCATGATTGGTTTCACAACACTCTCCCTCCCTCTCCCATCATTTGAATATATGTTTTCCCATATCAGTGATTAATCTAGATGTAGGTTTTTGTAGATCTAATCTATTTGATCTTGAATTTAGGTTTCAGATCTAGATCATGTTCATCATTATGATCTTTATTGTTCTACATGAATTGGGTATTTGGTTGTGAGTGCTCATCAACAATTTTGAGGTAGGTTGGTAGAATTGAAACTCTACAGTTTTGATTTAATCACATTAATGTAATTTTTAGTAAGAGTTTTCTTAATTAGGAAATTCCATGGATAATTGAATTTAATTAATTTAACTAAATAGTGATAATGATTTGGGTTAAATAGGAGCAAATAAAATTTGTGGAATTGGTATAATTAATTTTCCAATTAATTAAAAGAATATTGTAATTGTGAAACGAATGAGAAATTAAAAATGTGTAATTGTTTAATTAATTTGAGATGAATTAATTTAAAATGTTTATTATGAGAAGGATTTCTTGGCCATAATAGATGGATTTGTTTTATTAATTAAATATTTAATATTGGTTAATGGATAATTTCTCATGTTATTCAAGTGATTAATGTGTTGAACCATAGTTTCTTGTGATAAATTGTAATGGTATTCCATGATTTGAAATTTTGATGAATGGATTAGTGATGATTAAATTAAAAAATGTTATATATGTGTTCAATTTATATTGGATTGTGGGACATTGAGTGCTGATTTAAAAGCCTAATTAGTGGTTGATTGATAAACATGTGTGAGACATGGAATGATGCTTAAAAATCCTACATGTGATTGATTTATATTTATGTTAGGGACATGGACAGTTTCATCAAAATCCCATATTTATAATTGATTCATGGGACATAGAATAATTATTCAATTATCCATGGTGTGATGGACATTGCATTCTAGGCCCAAAATGTTGGAATTAGATTATGGTTTCAAGTGTCTATAATATTTATTTAATTTAAATGAAAAATTATGACCATGGTATTGTGATATGTCATATCCCTTAATGATAGTTTAGAATCCATCACTAGATAATTCAAGTATTTAGGGTTTAAATGCCATTGGAATCCAAGGAGTTCATGTATTTAATTAAAGAACAATGAAATGTGATTACTATTTACTTTATGTATTTTGAATTTTTATTTATAAAGCATCGTACACAATTATTAATTATATATTGTTTAAGACACAATTATTGGTGTCCTAATGAGTTATATACACTGCCTAATCAGGATGCTTGATCAGTACTGGTATAGACTTCATGTTTTCATGATAACATAACAGAAAGAGTCATATGATAGGTGGTTGAGTTGGGATGGAGTAAGGATATGGTAAAAAAATCGGTGTTGGGACTCACTTGGAGTGTTCAGTGTGACTTTATATTTTATTTCCATTAGACAATTGACACTTATTTTGGTGCTACACTTCATCTGTTTTATTTTGGATATTGTATTCAGTATTTATTATCATGAGATGTTGTTCTTATTTGGTCAATTTTTTTTTACTTCCACTTTTTCTACTCTTTTAAGAAGGGTATAGTATCCCAATGAAAAATATTAGACCCCACTACTTGTTGGAAGCCTCTGGAGTATGGGGAGGTGTGCCTCAGTCCATGTGGCTAACTGGTTTAGGGCACTGCTGTGTGGCACCTGGGTCAAGATGTCAAAATATAGTCAATGATTCTATGATTTTTTAGTGTGTTTATAAAAATAAATTATTATCTTTTTTATTTGTTGAATAATTGGGAAAATTTATGATAATAAATCCAAAGTTGAATTTTAAAACCATTTAAATTGTTGAATATATTGAGGTCTTATTTATTATTGTATTGGAGGTATGCCTAATGATTATTATGTTTGTGGGTGGATTTTAATTTTTGAGTAGTTACAAAATTGTTTCGAAAATGAAATAATCAAATCTAGGATTTATTAATTCAATAAAAAATTTTGTTATTTCTTGAAATATTCATTTGGATTATTCACTAGGAACTGTAAGGATCATCCCTCATGTATAAAAACTATTTCATCATAGAGTCAATAGAAAAATAGAAATTAATATGTGTTTATGAATTGATTCTATTTTATTTAAGGATTATCTCCTACATAAAAAGTATTATATAGTTATAAAGGATGAGTCATGTTATTTTCATAGAAAAATCCTGTACAATATATACATTAAGTATAATTTTGTGTAAATTCTTTTCCTCTATGTAAAAATCATACTAGTCAGAGTGAACTAAAATATCATATATATATGATAAATAATTATTTATTTATGATTATTTACTAAATTCGTAATAATAATGTTAGTCTCTACAAGAATCATATTCTATTGAGAAATTTGATCTTCGATAAGTAATTGTTTATAATGTATTAAAACCATGAGATGCAAGAGTTATTCATAAATGAAAATAAGATCACATAAAATATGTGATTCAAGTGATATAATAGGATCCCAAAATCATTTAAAATAATGTAATCATTTGGTACAACCCAATGAGGTAACTCTCTATGTGTCCGAAATACAGAAAAAATAAAAATGAACATGTAAGTGTGATGATGCATTGTTCTTCTGTGATGAAAAATAATATTTATTAAACTATAAGTTATTTTTTACTCTTCTTTGAATGTTTCATTTTTCAAAAAAAAATCCTTCATAATATGGGTGAATGTTTTTTTTGTATTTATTAATGACTACGTTTAAAATATTTTTGTTAAATGTTTTGTGATGAATGAAAAATTACCATTCCAGCTGAGGTTTGTTATGAAAATTGATGATTTTAGTTCATGGATAAAAATTCAAGTGTAATTTTTTCTCATTCATTGAGAAAATGGTTCTTTGTTATCTAACCAAATTATTTTTATTTACGAGAATATATCATGAGATCAAGAATCATGAATATGGTTAATTTATAATTTTTATTTCCATTGGATTTATTGATGCAACTCTGAGTATTTTATATTCAGTAAGCTGAAAATGATATATATATAAATTCTGCCTCTTATATAGAAAATAGTGTATCTAATAAATATATATATTTTATAAATAAATAAAAACATTTAAAAATTAAACTAGGTGATAGTGAAGAAACTGTAGATGTATGTATTTGAGATTGAAATGCTAGATATAGTTAAGAAGAAATTCCTAAATACAATGTTTTGGGTGCTATGAAGAATCTTTTTTCCAAATATTTTTGAATATAGGAAAAGGAGGTGAAAATGAGTTCATTTATATTAGATTTTTTATTTATATTTTTTTTCTAATCTTAATCGATGGATTATGATAATGTAATGAGAAAAATATCCTAGAAGGATTTTTATGTATTGATTTTAGAATATTGATATATTTAGTTTTTATTCATTAGGTATATTTAGAATCCATTATCCTAAAAGAATGTTATCTTTTTATATTGGATATTGACTTGTGATTTCAAAGGTGAGGGTCTATAATATATTTTTTAAGAAAAATGTATCTGAATGAATAAATCACTAATATGGATACATATATAATTCAGTGTAGATTTTATGAGATATAATAAAGTATCATAAGAAAGGTATGTTTTAGAAGGAGTGGGTCGTGGATAATAACGGACCCAAACACTTTTATTGATAACAAGATATTAATTAAAAATCTGTAGAATGTGATAAAATTAACTACATTAAGGGCATTGATCACACATTGTAGATAAACCTTGAAAAAACTAGTTTTTTCATTTATATTATTTAATATTATATATTTTGGTTGAGGTTTAGGTTTATCTACTAAATTACAACAAGTCATATCAAACAACATGCGGTTTTTAAGAGGGAAATTATATAAATAGAGCTAAATGGTTTAACATATTCCATCTTAATATAACCATTCGTTGGAGTGGGGATTTCATAAATCTTGGAAATTCATTTTAAACCAATAAGATAATTTTTTTATTCCTATCAAAATCATGATGATAATGTTTTTAGAAATTATATATAATGGATTTTACAAGAAGGGTTTCCTCTAACCCATGGAATATTTATTATTTCTTAATAATAGTTATAAAGTTCCTGTAACATTTTTGGATGTTTCTTTATTTATTTTTTTACATTCCATGAAGTTATCTAAATTTCACGTTTAATTAAAATGATCCCATTGATCTCAAATAATGTTATTTATTATATTATCAGTATGTCTTACATATAGTTAATTAAGATTTTCAATTAATTATATTCCATTAAAATGATAACTCATTTTAATTGTATCTTATCTATTAGTGGGATATATAAAATCACATGATTTTATGAAATATTCATTACAAAATAATTTAAATTTTTATAATGTTTTTATTAAACACAACTATAAGATTCATCAATATTGATCATGACCCGTGACAGCGAGCTTCAGCAAACTATGAAATTAAATTATTATTACTATACAATTAAGTAGGTGATATGAATAGTATTAACTACTTTGTGAAATAAAAATATAAATTTCATACTCAATAGAAATTTAGTTATAAATTCATTGTAAATAATAAATCAATTTTTATTTATGTAATTATATTTATCAAAAATATGTTTTCTTAAAAAATATTTTTATTTATTTTTTATGAGAAAGTAATAAAAATAATTTATATATATTTTAACAATTATATAAAACAAAATGAACTTAATGTTTCAAATAATCATATTGAAATTAATTTATTTTGATATTTTGGGATTTTATTAGGAAAAAATATTTTATAATGTATAGTGGAAATACAATTATTTTTTAAAACAATAATTTGTTTTAAATATATAATGAAATTAAAATGGAATTTTTTTTGATTTAAAATAATTATTCATTAATGATATTTAATCCACATTGTTACTTTTGAATCAACATTATATTTGATTTAATAATTATTTTTTTTAGAGTTACATTTTTTTCTGAAAAATATTTTAAGGTGCACAATGCTTCTCAATAAGTAATGTTTTTAATGAATTTAATATAATATATAAATAAAATTAATTTTTTATAAGGTAATTATTATTATACATATAGTAATTTTAAAATCATCTAGTTCTTGAAAAATACACTTACTAAAAACCCGATTTTCATTACTTATTGGGGGGTTTATTTTAAATTATCCTATTTCCAGTTATATATTATTTATTATAAAAATTTAAAATAAATTATGAAATAATAATTTAAAAATTATATTAGGGTAAAATATTTAAAATATTCCGAAAAGATTTATTTTTTGAAAAATAGTGAAAAACACTAAATTTTAATTCAAAACTGACTTTTTTAAATTATTTATAATGTTATATTATATTTGAAATTAGTTTTAGATTAAATTTATTTAATTATATATATTTATTAAATTTATATAATTTTAATCAATTTCACATTGAAATAGGATATAAAAACTTTATAAAATTTTGAACTTTTTCTCTTTGAAACAATGCTTTCTCATCACATTTGTGGGATTATTTTTAAGAAAAAAATCTTCAGATAAAAAGAGTTAATTTGTAAAAATTTATTCCATATTTTTTATAATAATAAGAATATATTTTATCTTATATGTTCAGCAAATTGTTTTTAAAAAAATTTATTGTTGAAAGAGTAAAAAATTATCCTCGTTAAGGTAATAATTGATTTACCAGATGTTAAACTAAAATTATAAGGGTAAAAATGAATCAATAAATGAAAAAGCCGATTTAATATAAATATTTGACATTACACATTATATTATCTATAATGTTCCAATATTGGAAGCATGTGATATGATGAAAACATTGTTGGAATTGACTGAAAATTAATTTTTTTTATTTTTGAAACACTTTTTGGTTAAGTGAGAACCCACCATAAAAATCACTTTAAGGCCAAGTGAGAACCATCAAATCATCACAAGGAACCATAAACAAGCTGGTCAAAGAACACTGCCAAGGACCAAGCCCGTCCAAACAAATACTCCTATCCTCTCATCTTTGAAGCAATATTTTTTGTTAAATAATCCTCAAATAATGTTTTTGGTGCGAACCAAAGAATGATACCCAAAGAAGAGAAAACACTAAACTATGATCTTTTTTTATTTATTCCTTCTCAAAATTATATTATTATTATAAAATTATGATATATTAACCACAGTATCATTTATATAATAATATATTTTTTGTTTCTAAGGACCTACCACCATCTCCACTTCGATCAATTAGGTTACAAAATAATCATTCGTGTGCGCGGCAGACTACCACCACCTGAAATGATGTCATTCGTTTCACCATTATCATATCTAAAGTATGGAACTAATTATGGATATATTATTTATAAATGGTATTTATGATTTTATTATTATTATAGAAATATTATATCACACATACCATCATACTCCTCTATTTTTGTGGAATATTATAACATTATTTGTGTATACCGAGGACTATCGCCTCATAAAGAGATGACATTCATTCACACATTACCTGGAATTTATAAAATATTAATTTATTAAAAATATATTATATATATTAAATAAAAATTATTCTATAATGATAATATATATCATTTAATTTACATTATTTTGAACCAAAGAAAAAATTGAAAAAACATTCATGTGTACCTACGACAAATTATCACCTTGAGAAGTGTATTTCATTTTCTATCACTAATGTTTTTGAATTATAATAAAAATATATATAATGAATATATAAGATATTTATATCATGGGTAATATTTTATATATTATGATTCCCTGATTTAATTAATAGGAATAAAAATCCAAAGTCAAAACATACTTAAGATACAAAACGGTTATTGCATGAAATGTGACTTTAACATGGAATTGTTAATAAACGGTAATAAAAGAAAACATGTAAATAATATAAGGTATTATATATGTATGAATTTTTCATTAACATAGTTATAATAAAATTATATTTATTATCCATTACTTTTGAACATGTATGAAGGAAGTCAAAAATTAAGTAAGGGATTTCTACACTCTCTTCTGTTTCAAAGATACAAATAAAAATTCACCACTCACTTATTATGTGTTGTTTATATACTAACCCTTTTAGATTTTATATCAGGAATATTTTTATTTTCATTTTATTTTATGTTTCATTTTATGATATGATTTATTGGGTCATTCAATTCCGTCAATTACTAAAGAGGTCAGTGGTTTCTAAATCAGTTTATATTTCTGTGGGACTCCATCCATATTCAACACATATTTCATTGATGTTATGTATATACTACACAACCACTAATATTATGATGATTATACTGAAAATTATTGGTATTTATATATTAATTTTCTTATCTATGTTTCAAGGGGTTTTTAATAAAAAATTTAAAAAATCGGTAAAGGACTTTTTCCCCAATTAACCTTCTTTGAGACATGTATTATGTTATGCACCTATATTATTTTATGTGATGTAATTCAAACCATTTAACATGTAATATAATGAACTATTTCATTCTCATGTTTTTATAATTATCATTTAGGTAATCTTTCATGGGTATTAAGATTCAAATTTACCATTTTGGTATGATTTTTATGTCACAATTTCATTGTTCATCAGGATTGCTCGTGATTATTTTCCAATGATGAAATATTATGATCTATATATAATGGAATGTTTTTCATTTATTCAAATATAGTGATTTTTATATAACACATGTTTCATTTCATTTTATTCTCTTTAATAACTCAATATTATAGAAAATTTTTAATAGAAATTATCATTTCTAATGAAACCCCTTTTCTTCCAAAACCATGTTTCTCAAAATCATTATAATAATTTATATTTTTTTTAAAAATTCTATTAAATACCCCTTTACACATGATTTCTTCTTTAAAAAATATATAAAATTAATCTTCATTTCATTTTCAAAAAACAAATTCATGTGTTGATTATATCAAAAATGTTAGAGGAATATTTGTTTTTTAATATCCATGAAATGAAAATAATTTCCCAATGTCATTAATTTATAGTGATAAAAATATACCATTACATGTTTTCAAAGTAATTTTCAATGAAAATAATTTCCTTAATATTTGGAAAATATTTAGACTTTAAATAAATTATTTCAAAGTAAACAAACAGATCTTAAGAACTTTTGTAAAATGATTTTTTCAATATGGAAATGTTATTTGTCTCAATAAATATTTAAAATTGTTTTTAAATAATTCCTTTAACTATTTTCATGGTTTTTCAAAAATAAATATATTTTCAAAAAAAAATATGTTTTACAATTTGTTTCTCAATTAAGAAAGGATATGTTTCTTAATAAATGTTTTTAATTACATTTCAAAATAGTTTTCTATCTAATATTTTATATTCTGCTGTTACCTATTCCTTATAGAGTATATGATCTAAGGAAACCATTATTATTTTTTCACTAAAGTGGTTATTTTTATGGTAGATGATGTTTATGAGATGTGGTTCTCTCCTATGGGTTATACCCTGATAAAATTATTATGAAACACATTTCTTTTATACATGGGTTATTCTATGATGAAATAATTAAATGATTACAAAACCTATATCTTTTATATAGGTTTTTATATGATAAAATGTGTATAAAACACATTTAATTTCATCAATTAAGATATGATTATTGTTTTATGATCCTGTGGAACACATAAATATGGTTACCATTATGATATGGGTGGGACCTATATCTACCTATAATTTATTAGGTAAATATTTTTAGAACATAATATATATAGGGCACATACAGGGAGTGAACATTGTTCATTAATGTTATTTTTCTAGTATAATGACCATGAGAGAGAACATTGACTGGATGGATGATTTAGAGAGTGAACCCATTTCACTAAGATAGCTCTGGAAATGATCCGTGAATACTGTTGAAATGATTTTATTTTCTTTTGGGTATGCCAAAAATCTATGTCTAATGATAATTTTATTCTCTCATCACTAGTATAGAAAGTATTTATCACAATGTCATTTTTTACATCGGTAATTTATAACTGATGTGAAAAGCCTTATATATTGATTTATCAAGACAGTTATATTATAACTAATGTAAAAAATGAATTTTCTTGACTTATCAAATCGATTATTTTATAACTGGTGTGATAAACCATGTATCTAACTTTATCACGCCGGTTATAAAATAACTGACATGATAAATATAGTATATTACATCTATTATATTATAACCAATGTTATAAATAAATTTATCACTTTGGTTATAGAATAAGATACATGATAAAGCCATTTTTTACATCAGTTATTATATAACTGAAAGGCGTTTTCATGGATAGTCTCAAATTAAATTCGATTTTGGGTTATTTAAGTGCAGTTTAGTGGCTGTCCAAAGTCATCTCTCACAGGGGAATGTAATTTAAATCATCATATTAAACGTATTTTTAAAATAAAATAAAATAATAAACTTAGAACGATGGGGGGTTATTCTATTTTTTTAAAATAATAATAATAAGTATTTTGTAATAAGATTGTATTATGTTTTTTATTTGAAATGAAGTTTGATTAATAAACAAAAAAAGATGATATTTTTAGAAAATATTTAAAAGAAGTAATCGATCTAACTCCACATTTTAACATACTTATTAATCATTATCATTTTAATTAATATCCACTTAATTATTATCGCCTAATTTTTAAACACTATAACCCCACAAGAGTTATCATAATCACAAATATCCAATGAATTAAACTCGAGGCAAGATTAAAAACATACAATTAGTGCACCCTTACTTGATTGACATTCTATGTTTAGCTTACGGTCAGTGGTAAATTAAGTCACATATCCATTTTAGAAAATGATTATTAATTCTGAATAGGGAATAAATTTTAACTCTACAAATTTATCCCATGTGCTTTTGTTTCCTTGGTTATGGTCGTGGTCTTAAAATTCACACATTACATAACTTCACGTGTTGTTTTCGTGAAATATTAAATTGTTTTCATAGATTAAATTAAATTAAAAAATAAATTCATAGATAATATTAATGTAATTAAAACATATCATTTTTAATAATAAATGACAAAAGGTGGTAATATGTAGACTAATTACCAAAAATTACTACTTCTCCAAGTGCAATATTGTCATCGTAGAAACGTTTTTCATTCACAACGGTTTTGAAAAGGTTTTACCCTATCTCATTTATACTATTTAATTACATCCGAAATAAGAAGATTAAGAGGATAATAAAATTATAAGTAATAGAATAAATGGAAGAGAAACTAAGAGTTTATTGAAATCACAGCAATATTACATGGTGAATAATAAAAATAAGGCTTCAATGAATGGATCATAACTTTAAGAGATATTCATATTGTAATTACTAGAGAGATGGAGTAAAATAAATTATTTTCTTCCTTAAATATCCTACTTCACTTATGAACCCATAAAATGGAGAAAAACATCAATTTAAAGAGTAAAGGGGAAGATCGGTTTCAAGTGGTTTCATGTGTGAATGTGGAAATTAATTCAAATATTATCTTCCATGTTGATCCAAATTTTAAAATTCAAAATGTGTGAACCAACTATCCTATAATATGAATTAGTTGTGTGAATTTTGTTTTAGATATGTTCTCCAAAATTGGGCCCTATAAAAATATATATTTAGATGTTATGGCCCAGATACGGAACTTATGTCTAATTTGGTGAGTCTAGCCCAACAGAGACTTCATAGACCATTTCCTCCAACAAAATTCACAATTTATCTTACATTTTCTCAATAAAAGTTATATCCAATTAATTCAGTAACATGTTTACAAAATATTAATTTCCAAAAAATTATTTAATATTTTTTAAATGTTCCAAATACTACATCGAATTATCAAAGGGTAAAACAAGAATTTTCATCCAATTTTCAAATGTATGATCAAATCACAAATATTATATAAATAAATATTTTTTACATAGTGTGGGAAATTTTTCTCATTTATCATCAAAAAATTATTCAACAAAATTATATTCAATCAACTCTCCCCCACTTACCCTTTTTCACTACTTTGGAAAAACCACATATCTTGTATTCGAAAAAATTATAACAGGATATGCATGTTCATATTTCACAACACATAGTTGAAGTATAAGGAATGTAAGAACCCCATAAATTGTCAATATCAATAAATTTTAAATTCATTTTCTATTAAATTGTGTTAAAAATTCCACTGAGATTCATAACACTAATCCTTGAAAACTAGTCACAGTTCTACCATTCCACTAATTCTCCACATCTTTGTGTGGAAAACATTCCATCATCATAAATCCAACATTTATTCAGAATATTCAGGTTATGTTAAATTTTTTTACCAACATTAATTCACTAAACCTGTTCTACATTCCTTTGCAATCTAGGAAGAACCACTCACTTAAGCATTATTTACAATTAATACTTAATCTCCCAACCAAGATATACCCATCTATTTTACATTTAATCACTACCATAAATTTATATTTATTTTTAAATCGAACATATAAAAAATCACACTCATCATTATTGTCGTGTTTTATATCCTAATGACACTAATTGTAATTATTATAATAATATCAATGGTTTAGAAAGATTTGTTTTCGACCTGACTAGGAAAAAACCCATTTTTTTGTTTTTTAGTGTGTAAGATAGTCCGATAATAGGTACTCATGCATTAGTCAATTCTGTATTGTAATAAAATAGATCATAATGTAAACGAATGTATGGATCAACCAATTATTTTTAATTTATCTAATAATACTATATCTATAATTATGTATGAAAAAATATACAAATAAGGGTTGAGTAAATATTTGTGTGGAGAAATTAATAACACAATTTACTGTGATCTAATATCACAAATAATGATGTCAAAATATAATAAGTTTTATAATGACACATCCATTCATATTATCAACGAAATCAAATTTTTAAGAAAAGCATACCTTGATGAAGAAATCACACTCATTATTATCATTCTACAAATGAATTTTGAAAAAAAAATGAATTTTCCATATGCTCTACTTGATAATTTTATACGAAATCATTTTTTTAATTTAATTTTTTATAAAATGTTATCAAAAGAAATAATAGAATATACAGACCAAACACACAAATGAAAATCCTAAATTTATTCCCCAAAATTTTGTCACCTACCCCACAATTAAAATATTTTATTTTCGTCATTGTGAAAAAATGAAATGATTTTTCACATGAAATGAATAATTTTATATAGGGAAAATAATATATAAGTGAAAGGGTTAGAAACAATATAATATTATCGATTGATGAAGGGTTTATGTAATGTGATGAAATCCTCTTCATCAGTAAAAAGTCCTTGAATGTATTACACAAATTGTTGCTCTTTGACTATAAATCTTCTTCCAGTCTTTACTTATGTGATCTCTACTACACTACAAGGAAACAAATTAGACACAATATAAGGCCCTAACCATTTATAACACAATTTACCAGGAATCAACTTCATTCATGAACTATAGGATTTGAATTTTTCACCAATATGAAACTCCCTTTGTTGGATAATTCTGTGATGAGATTTACTTGATATTTCCTTGTAGATCCTTGAGTTCTAATATGATGACAATTGGATCTAATCATGATTTTAAAATTACAACTTCTATTAAATACATGCTTTTCCCAAATCGTTGATTCATTTCATTAATGACCAATATGCCCGATTAAAAACATCCATGGGGACATGACAAGCTCTCCCAAAAATAATCTGAAATGGGGATATATCGATGGGGGCCTTGTATATTGTCTTATAATCCCAAAATGCATCATCTATGATCTTGCTATAATCCTACCTTTTAGGCTGCACAGTTTTCTCCAAAATATGGTTCTACTAATGATTTGAAACCTCTTCCTGACCATTTATTTGAGATGGAATGGTGTTGATATTTTTTTCACCCAATACTTCTGAAGGCGGGATTCCAATTTCAAATTGAAAAAGTGTGTCCCTTGGCCAAAAATTATGTCCTTTGGTACCCCAAACAAAAATAAATTGTGTCTTGACAATTTTTATTGCAACATGAGAATCATAAATCATGGTGGCCATATAATCCACCAATTAAGTCACACAATCTACTGAAAATGAAATATAAAAAAACAAATGAACTAGGAAATTTTCCTCTAAAATCAATTCCCCAATCATAAAAAAACTCACATAATAATAGAGGTTTATGGGGGCATCTTGTATCTCTTAGAAATGTTCCCATGGTGTTGGAAACAAGATCATGACATTAAAAATTGATGAGCTTCCTATAATAAGATAGGACAATATAATCTATAGTCAAATATATTTCTAACTATTAGTTAGTGTCTAAGGTGTCCTCCACATGATAATGTACGGATTAATTTTAGAATAGAATCAAAGTCATTATTAGGAATACACATCCTAATAAAATCATCACTGCACATGTACCAAATGTATGGATCATCCAAAAACATCTTGAATAACTATTTAACTTTTGGACTTGATGATTCTTTAAATTTTTAGTAATTTCCGTGGAAACAAGGTAGTTCACTAAATCAACATTCCATGGATGCATACCTGAGATGGATGAATGATTCTCATCGAGGAAAGTATCCTAATGTGGTACAAGGTCTACGGTGTAATACTCTAGTGTGTGAGTAAGCATACTCATGTGGTCCACCACTAGGTTTTATGACCCCTTCATATCCTTTATATCAATAACATGTTCATGAAGAAGGATCATCCATTGGATAAGCATGGGATTTTCATCTGGAATCCTCAAGAAGAACCTCATATCCGCATGTTAAAAAAACTACTTTAGATCCTAATTAATTTGAATATAATTTTTCTAAAGAAAATATAATGGTATGAAACTCTTTTTCCAGGGTTGAGATGTTTCATTGGGATGAATCAAATGTCCTCTAATCTTAGGAGATTACATATGAAATTCCCTTAACCGTATGTGATACGACTTATCCAACTATGAATTTAAATAACTACACATCAGCTCAAATGGAATGTCGCATCACGTGTGTTGTATTATGGGTGGAGTGGTCAGACACTACATTATCTTATCAAAGTAAGTCCCACATAAATCATCAAACTCAAAATATAAAACCCTTTTAATTAATATTGAAATAAAAAGATAAATCATAATAATATATTAGATGAAGTTCAGATTAAATCATATATTTCCTAGGAAATATCTAACATCATGCAGACACGTAGGATTGGGTAGGGATAAAGTAAAATCTATCCTAAATATATTATCCTCGATCTCATGTTTTGACACTACATGCCCCATAAAAATCTCATTCTAAACAAAGGAATGATTATTTTCATAGTTTAAGACAATATTACTCTCAATGAAATGATGTTACAACATTACAAAAATAAATATTCAGCAATAAAATGAATATCCATACACTCTAAAGTCATCCATAAATACCTCTATGTAGGTATCAATGAAATATAAAAAATACTCACCATCCATATCTTGAAGGGACCCTGGGTGTTGCAATGTCCAGATAAAATCCTCCAATAGGAAAATAAATTAAATAGTTAAGTGAATGTTGTCTTCTTCTGATCCTATGAGCAATAGGAATGTGATAATATACAGAAAATCCATCCCTGAAACAATAGTGTGTTATTTCAGCTAGTCTCTCAAGAATTTTATTAATAAATTGGAGGGGAAAGTGGTCCTTTTGATTGGAATGATTCAGTTTCCTATAATAAATACACACATGAAAAAAATTACCCTCAGTGGAACTAACTAATCTTTAGAATATTTATCAATAGTAACACAACTTTGATTAGGTACAAATTGAATAGGAATGAACCATTATGAGTACTAAATTGGATAAATTATACCGTTTTGGAGAAAAAAATTTACTCCTTTTTTGATAACTTATAGAATAGTTGGATTCATTCTTCTTTTTTGTTTCCTAACCAGTTTAGCTTCATCATATAAAATAATTATATGTGTGAAAATAGTGGGGCTATTACATGATATGTCAACAACGGTCCACCCAATATCCATAATGTTCTCCCTCAAAAGATTCAAAATAATTTTTCATGTTCCAAAGGGAGATTGTTAGAAATTATAATAGGTAATTTCTCACCACTTAACAATTATGATTATATTATCTTGGTGGAAATTGATTGAGTTCCAATTTTGGGGTGATGTATAGATGGAGAATTTTAATTAAATGAAGAATTTGTATAATGAACATCAGTATCATAAAAAATCATCAAAATCATAGAATAAATCATCAATTTCATCATAATACTCAACCACGATGTCGTAATTAGAGTAAAAATTATCAAGATCAGGATATGAATCCATTTCAAAATGAAATCAGTGAGAGTTTTTTGTATTATAAACAGGTGTGGAAGTTCAATTTCAAATCAAACTAGAACCAATACACATAATATCCACCATTATAGCTCTATTAAATTCCATGGGGTTTTTGTTTTGTGGTTCAAAATGGGAGATAACAAAAATAGAATATTCCTATGAGGGGTACTTCAGTGAGTTCATATGATTAAATATAACAACCCTATCTCCAAAATACATGTAATATGTAACCTAATTGACATTTATGATCATTTTTTAGTCTTTATAAAGGGCTTACCTATGATAATGGGATCGCGAGAACATACCTAATCATCCACTATTTTAAATACATAGAAATTAATTGTGAAGATCATGTCTCTTTCCTGAAGAAGTACACCCTCATGGATTCCCGTTAGATATGTTATAACCCTATTAACCAACAGTACGAATTATGATGTCAGATTCAACTCATGAAAATATAGCGAAGATAAAACCGAATGATGTAACACATTTATGGAAGATCTTATATCACATAATGACTCAGAAAAGGGTAATTCATATATGGTGCATGGGTGTGTCAATTTCCTCAGATCCTAGCACATTTTCGGCATTCCTACAGATGGTGTATTGATTTCAGAAAAATTCCTTCCATGATTGATTCTCTCATCTCCATTGATCCTATAAGGCCCCAGCCTTAAACCTTACTTAATCGTGAGTTATTAAAAGATTACACATTGAGGATCTTTTTGGGTTTAGAGTTTTAGAGAATTAGAACATAAAACTTGCATTACATTCCACATATAAACAAAGTGGTTACATAAAGATAGTATTCTTCTTTCCCATCAATGGAAACATATTTAAAATAAAACATGGATTATTTCTTGACACTTCCTTGACACTGTCATCATATCATGTACCTTTCCCATGACCTGTGAAAAACATTTCAAAAAAACATGGGATGAGCATAAAAATCTCAGTAAGGGATATAAAAATATGGAAAGGAAACATGGGTACATATATACATAAGAATGAAATCATACTTTACCCATAAAACATAAGCACTTTAACATACCTCATCAAATCATGAATTAATCATATAAATCATAAGACATAAAGGTAACATGAGGCATTCATAAAATTATTACGTAGGGAGTAACCCTCTTCGTTACGTTTGGAATACCCATCACAGTATATTCCCTAAATCTCTTCAGAGAAACCTTAACGTTTCACTCTTTCTTGTTACCCAATGAATTAGAGAGCAATATCGGGCTCACCCGCCCTTAGTTTATCACGAAACCACCCGTCTTCATAATAATTCCCAAGAACCTCAACATAATCATATCACATAAAACATGCATAAAGGAAAGGCAACATTTCCACCTTTCAATCACAAGATATCAATACAACACATTGATATAAAAACATTATGAAAACCATTTTCAATACCAAAATAAATTAAGGTTAAAACATTGTATTTATTTTTCTTTTAAAAAGAAGGTATGGCTTGTAGAGGAAGCCGAAACTCAAATAATGGTCACAGCGGCAGAGAAGTCGTTGTCGCTGCATACGTACGACAAAAACATTCCCTTTTGTCGTTTTGTAAATGCCTCATATAAAAAATATTCCTTTTGAATAAACTTAAAAGTCAAAGGGGTTTATACACCATATAAAAGTAGGTTGTGTATAAAACAGAATATGCCTCAATGAAAGGAGATTGAGATGAAGTCCCATACATCGGGTCCGACTTGACTCGATCGTTCTTTAATGTCCTGAATAATAAACTTGAGTTAATTTCTACTTTCTTAAGAACCTTTTTGAAGTTCATTATTCCATTTATATCACTTATTTCCATGTCATGAACACTATGTAATTATTTAAGTTTATAACGGTCGTTTTAACGATCATTGGTACATGAGTCAAAAATAAACCCTTTATAATTACAAGTTGTTCATGTATCCATTATATCCAGAATAACAATCCTGATGTATATATCATATATATACAGTATATACATGCATTTATAATATTACATAATCATTTAGAGGTATGAAATGAAATGCACCGTTCATGGAGACGGTAAGCCGTAAGTACGCATGAACGCTACTTTCATTTCTATTTCGTATTTTATAGAATGGAATCATAATGATATAAAGGTATATTATAATTCCAGTATAATATCATATATAATATCATAGTTCCATCCTTTATACGTCCCACATTTGGTAATTAAATAATCAAATCACTTTGAGGGGGCGATAGTCTGCACTTCCTTAAATGAAGATATCGCGTTTACCAATAGTGGAAACCATAAATGTATGCCCAAAATGAAAAATAAAGAAGCTTAAGGAAAACATAAAAATATTATATATCATATATAAATATAGTGACATCTTAATGGCCACCTTTGAAGGTGTTAAAAGAATGTTGAACAATCATCGTTTCGGGAGGCATAAATTCACCATCCACGGAAACATTATTTACCTTAACCATTAGATGTAGGTGTGTGTAAGTGTATCTCTAATCCTTCTTATAACAAAATCCTATTATATTTAAGATACTGGAGTTGTTACCAAATAAATGAATAAAAAGAGTTTAGGGGGTTGGCGAAGCAAGATAAACCAAAAGGACTAAAGTGAAGACATTACCTTAAAATCGAGTAACTCCCTTTGGTTTGAGCTCAAAGGATTCTTTGGGAAGACTTATGCCCAGATTGAGGCTTCAAGGAGTAAGAGAGGGATGTGGAGAGACAAAATGGTCAGGGTTTGGCCGAGCCAAAGGCTTTGGGAGTGTGGGTAAGGAGGTAGAGGTGGGGGCCTTTTATAAGAGGAGTGGAGGGGCACTCTTGGAAAGTAAAGAAATGATAATTTATTTGAAAATGATTTTAGGATTAAAAAGGTCTCACATTGATATTATTCAAGGGTAAGGTGATAAATTTTCTAAATCCACCCATACAATAGGTTTTGGACATGTATAGGTCATATATTTTACATTATCATTTCATTTTATCTAAATCCTTTATTAATGAGGTAATCACTACATCATCATGATGTCATAAATAATATAATTTATATAAAGTCTAAAAATTATGAAACAAATACTATGATGTAGTAATTCTTTTTAGCTTTCCAAATAATATTTATAGTCTAAAATATCATCTATGTAGACAAAATTAAAAATGTTTTAATCAGGTGATACATTCTTGTTATATTTACTTTCTTTAAAAAAAATAATAAAAAAACAATAAAAAGATAATAAGTCACATTCCAAAAAAGTTATTCCATGGGGTCCCCAAGTTTGGAACAAGGCATCCCATGGTCTTCCATGATACAACAAGTAGAATTAGGACACATGTTGGTGTCATTTTTTATTATTATGATATTATTTTATTATCCTTAACTACCCGATTACTCATTAATCAAGATAATTAAAGATAATTATCGTCGTTACTATTCATAATTTCCAAAAACAAAAGAGTCTTGATTACATAATTTGGACCTTATGATTCCAAATATGTAATCCATTTTACCAAATTCCAAACACAGAAATTGCAATAATTGATTTAAAAATAATTCCTGTTGTCAAAACAAATAGCTGGTTTTTTGAAACAATATCTACGAAAAGTTTGGCATTAGTTTATGCCCAATTCCAAAGTGAAATTAATATTAATGACCACCATTGGATTAAATGGTAAAAATATATTCTAATTTAACTTTAAAACTAGTAGAAAAGATAATCTAATCATATAAATAAATTAGATTAAAAAGCAGTTTTGATGTAAAATGCAGTATTTTTCACTATTCATTAAAAAATGGACATTGTCAGAAAAATACCAAAAAATCACACAAAGTAAATTTTGATGTCCCAATCATAAAGTATAAGTTTATTTTGACAAAAATAGCTTATAAAATTTTCAATATATAAATTTAAAAATGGGTTTCCATCAAAAGGCGGCAAAACAATCTTTTAAAAAATATTAGTGTATTCCATGCTTAAGATTGGATTTATTTTCATTTTAAGCCTCTAAAACACTATATAATTCATTAATAGACATAGATAAAAATATCTATTATTCATTACTTACATGGGATGTTACATCCTTCCCCCCTTTAGAAAATTGTGTCCCCTCAATTTGTTTACTTATCGAATAAGTGGGGGTATTTATCCCTCATTGCATTTTCAGATTCCCATGTTGCCTCTTAAATCATGTGGTTTTTTCACAAAACCTTTACCTGATGAATCACCTTATTCTGTATCACATTCTCCCTGTGGTCAATAATCTGGACCGGTTGTTCCTCATAAGATAGGTTCTCTTCTAGCTAAACTACCTCTGGACTCAAAACATGAGATGTATCTGGCATATACTTTCTCAGCATCGAAACATGAAAAACATTGTGTACCTGAGATAAACTCGGAGGTAATTCCACTCTGTATGAAACTGATCCAACTCTCTCCAGAATTTCATATGGTCCAATGAACCTTGGACTCAGCTTTCCTTTCTTACCAAATCGCATCACACTTTTCAATGGTGAGACTTTGAGAAAAACAAGATCACCTACCTCAAAATTTAGATCCTTCCTCCTATTGTATGCACAACTCTTCTGCCTACTCTGAGCTGTTCTCATGTGTTTCTGAATCAACTGAACTTTTTCTTCCATCTCTTCTACCAATTCTGGTCCCATCAACTTCCTTTCACCCACTTCATCCCAGAAAGCTGGAGTTCGACACCGCTTCCCATATAACGCCTCAAATGGTGCCATCTGTATACTGGAATGAAAATTGTTATTATATACAAATTCAACCACAGAAAGATGTTGGTCCCAACATCCCTAATAATCCATCAAAAAAGCTCGTAGCATATCCTCCAAGGTCTGAATTGTTCATTCTGACTGCCCATCTAATTGAGGATGAAATGGTGTACTAAAATTTAATTCAGTACCCAACGACTTCTGAAGGCCTTTAAAAAAGTTAGAAGTGAACCAGGGATCACGATCAGATACAATGGAGAGGGGAACTACATGTAACCTGACTATCCCTTTAAGATACAAACGGGAAAGTTTATCTAGGGAAAAAGTATCTCGTATAGCAAGGAAATGAGCATATTTAGTCAAGCGATCAACAATAACCCAGATTACATTATTACCTCGACATTTTTTTGGTAATCCCACAACAAAGTCTATGGATATATTCTCCCATTTCCACTCTGGCACTGGTAAAGGCTGAAGCATCCCTTTTTGTAACTGCCGCTCTGCTTTAACCAGTTGACATGTCAAACACTTCACAGTAAAAACAACAATATCTCTTTTCATTCCACCCCACCAGTAATACTGCCGCAGATCTATGTACATCTTAGTACTTCCAGGATGAACTGAAAACGGAGAACTATGAGCTTCACATAACAACTCTCTCTTCAACTGTGAATCACAAGTCACACACAGTCTCTTACCAAATCTCAAAATGCAATCATTATCATTGTTGAATTCAGGAAACTTACCATTCTGAACCAGCTCTACCTTTTTCTGCAACTCACTGTCTTGCTTCTACGCTTGCTTGATTCTATCTGATAGAGATGATATCATTGATACCTGAAACAAAATTGAAGAACTTCCTGCACCAACAACTTCTATGCCAAAGTTCATCAAATCCATAACCAAAGGATCACGTTCCAAACGCAACATTGCTAATGAAGCATTACTTTTTCGACTTAAAGCATCAACCACTTTATATGATTTTCCCGAATGGTAATGAATTTTACAATGATAATCCTTGATTAATTCCAGCCATCTCCTCTATCTCATGTTTAACTCTTTCTGAGTGAATATATACTTTAAAATTTTGTGATCATTATATATTTCACACTTTACTACATACAAATGAATCCTCCAAATTTTTAAAGCAAAAACAACAGCAGCTAATTCCAAATCATGTGTAGGGTAATTTACCTCATGAGTTTTCAAATGTCGTGAAGCATAAGCAATTACCTGATCATTCTGCATTAGGACACAACCAAGTCCTTTCAATGAAGCATCACTGTAGATAACAAACTCCCCATTCTTGGAAGGTAGTGCCAAAACTGGAGCATTCACCAATCTTCTTTTCAATTCCTGAAATCAATCATCACATTCTTTTGTCCAGATAAACTTAACACCCTTTTGGGTTATCATAGTCATTAGACTAGATAACCGTGAAAAATTTCTAACAAACCTTTGGTAATAGCCTGCCAAACAAAGGAAACTACGAATCTATGTTACATTTATGGTTCTTGGCCATTCTTCAATAACCTTTGTTTTTGCAGGATCAACGGTTATCCCATCTTTAGAAACAATGTGACCAAGGAAAGAAATTTTTTGCAACCAAAACTCACACTTTCTGAATTTTCCATACAGTTTATTTTCTTTTAAGTTTCGAAATATAACCCATAAATGTCTTTCATGCTCCTCTTTACTTTTAGAAAACACCAAAATATCATCCATGAAAACCACCACAATCTTATCCAAGAACTCATGGAAAATTCTATTCATTAAGTCCATGAATACAGCAGGTACATTGGTTAGCCCAAAAGGCATTACTAAAAATTTATAATGGCCATATCATGTACAGAACGCGGTCTTAAGAACATCTGGTTCCTTTACCTTCAGCTGATGGTACCCCAATCTCAGGTCAATCTTTAAAAAATACTGAGCTCCCTGGAGCTGATCAAACAAATCATCGATATGAGGAAAATGATATTTTTTCTTAACAGTGATGTTATTCAAGGCTCTATAATCAATGCAAAGTCTCATTGAACCATCTTTCTATTTAACAAATAAAACAGGAGCACCCCATGGTGATGTGCTAGGTCGAATGAAACCTTTCTCTAATAAATCTTGAAATTTCCCCTTCAACTCTAAAAGTTCAATTTGAGCCATTCAATAAGTGGGTTTTGAATTGGCTTAGCATCAGGAACTACGTCAACAGTAAACTCAACTTCCCGATCTGGTATTATTCCAGGCAACTCATCAAGAAAAACATCATGATACTCATTTACCACTGGCACATCATTAATCAGAACATTTCCTTTATTTTCAACGATGTGTGCAAGGTAACATTCATTTCCATCTTTTACAAGTTTCTTGGCCTCTTGATAAGTTATCAACAGTAAGGGTTCATTATTGTACACAAACTGAAAGTCTTTCTGAAAAGAAATATCTTTAGCTCTATAGTCAATCATAGCATGGTAAAAAGAGATCCAATCCATACCCAGTATAACATCAAACTCTACTAGAGGTAGAACAATAAGGTTTGCAAGTAGGTTCTTTACACAGATAAGGATAGGATGATTCTTATAAATTATTTTTGCCTCAACATTTCCCCCAGGTGTTTTTACAACAAGTTCTGGAGTCATTTCTTGAGATGGTATTCCCATTTTACTAGAAAAGGTTTCAGAGATGAAAGAATGTGTAGACCCCGAATCAAACAACACACTGGAATAATATGAAAAAACAAACAAAGTACCTGATACAACTTCATTTGATGGACCGACATCTGGTGATGTAGTTTCAAAGGATTTCACCACCCCTTTCTTCTTGTAGTCTAACGGCTTCCCATCACTCAAGCTCTTTGTCGGACACTCGTTTTCATAGAGACCCATCTCATTGCACTTAAAACATTTCACTAACTGTAAATCAAATTTGGTCTTACCTTCACCGTGATATTTTTCAGTGCAATCACGAGCCTTATGTCCCATCTTACCACATCGGTAGCACTTTCCAGAATTCAGAAGACATTCCCCAACATACCTTTTACCACATTTATCACAGACTGGAAACTTAGTTTTCTTACCATCAGACTTTTTTGAAGAATTATTCATTTTCTCCTGCCACCTTGGTCTCTTCTTCTGCTGGTTGATATAGAACACTTGATCATCGGAAAACTCCATTTCCACCTTCTCAGCACATCGAACAAGCTTTTCAAACTTTTAAACTCACGAGAAGCTAATTCCCTTTGATATTTTGGCTTTAATCATGAGTAAAAACGATTGATTTTACTATCAAGGTCTCGGATAAAATTTGGAGCATACCATGCCAATCGAGTGAAACTTTCTTCATAGGTATCCACTGAGTCTTCCTCTTGCCTCAATTCCAAGAATTGCTTTTCCATCCTAAGTTAAACAGACTTAGGAAAATACTTTTCAAGAAAAATACCTTTAAATTCATCCTAGCTGAGAGCATCAATCTCATCAGCGTCCCTGATATTTTTAACCATCAACCACCACTGATCTGCTTCACCCTCCAAACGGTAAATAGAAAGACTAACCTTTTGATTGTCTGAACACCCCATGAAATTGAAAATCTTCTCCAGTGATTTAATCCACCCTTCAGCTAACACAGGGTCAGATGATCCTCTGAATGATGGGGGATGTTGCCTCATGAAATTTTCCACCGCTGACATGTTCCTCTACGGTTGATCTGGCTGATCTCGTGTATGGATACCACCGCCATTTATCGCTTGAGTCAACTGCGCCATTACTGCAACAAACTATTCAGTTCCAATTCCGACCATCTTAGGATGCTGATTCAGAAGGTTATTTCCTTCTGCATGCCTTCCTAGCACTACTTCCCTGTTTCCTCTGCGGAAAACCATTCTGAACAAACATGTCTTAGATGAAGCAACATGGTAATCTTCAAATACTATATCACTTCAATTTGACTATAAAAAAAATATTTTTGGAAAATCATTTAATAGAATTCTAACTCCTAAAGTTATCTAAACAGACCTCTGATACCAACTATAAGTCCCCAGCCTTAAACCTTACTTAATCTTGAGTTATTACAAGATTACACATTGAGGATCTTTTCGGGTTTAGAGTTTTAGAGAATTCGAACATAAAACATTCATTACATTCCACATATAAACAAAGTTGTTACATAAAGATAGTATTATTCTTTCCCATAAATGGAAACATATTTAAAATAAAACATGGATTCTTTCTTGACACTTCCTTGACACTATCATCATATCATGTACCTTTCCCTTGACCTATGAAAAACATTTCAAAAAAATGGATCAGCATAAAAAGCTCAGTAAGGGATATAAAAATATGGAAAGGAAACATGGGTACATATATACATAAGATTGAAATCATAATTTACACATAAAACATAAGAACTTTAACATACCTCATCAAATCATGAATAAATCGTAGAAATCATAAGACATAAAGGTAACTTGAGGCATTCATAACATTCTTACGTAGGGAGTAACCCTCTTGCTTACGTTTGGAATACCCATCACAGTATATTCCCAAAATATCTTTGGAGAAACCATAACGCTTCACTCCATCGTGTTACCCAATGCATTGGAGAGATATATCGGGCTAACCCGTGCTTAGTTTATCATAGAACCACTCGTCTTCATAATAATGCCCAAGAACCTCAACATAATCGTATCACATAAAACATGCATAAAGGAAACATAACATTTCAACCTTTCAATCACAAGATATCAATACAACACATTGATATAAAAAATTATGAAAACCATTTTCAATACAAAAATAAAATAAAAGTAAAACATGGTATTTATTTTTCTTTTAAAAAGAAGCTATGGCTTGTAGAGGAAGCCGAAACTCAAATAATTGTCACGGCGGCGGAGAAGTCGTTGTCGCCGCATACGTACGACAAAAACATTCCCTTTTGACATTTAGTAAATTCTTCGTATAAAAAAGATTCCTTTTGAATAAACGTAAAAGTCAAAGGGGTTTATACACCGTATAAAAGAAGGTTGTGTATAAAACATAATATGCCTCAATGAAAGGATATTGAGACGAAGTCCCATACCTCGGGTCCGACTTGAATCGGTCGTTCATTAATGTCCTAAATAATAAACTTGAGTTAATATATAATTGCATAAGAACCTTTTTCAAGTTCATTATTCTTTTTATATAACTTATTTCCATGTCATGAACACTATGTAATTATTTAAGTTAATAATGGTCGTTTTAACGATCATTGGTACATGAGTCAAAAATAAACCCTTTATAATTAAAGTTGTTCATGTATCCATTATATCCAGAATTATAATCATGATGTATATAACATATATATCCAGTATATACATGCATTTATAATATTACATAATTATTTATAGGTAAGAAATGAAATGCACCGTTCATGGAGACGGTAAGCCATATGTACGCATGAACGCTACTTTCATTTCTATTTCTTATTTTATAGAATGGAATCATAATGATATAAAGGTATATTATAATTATAGTATAATATCATATATAATATCATAGTTCCATCCTTTATACGTCCCACATATGGTATTTAATGAATCAAATCACTTTGAGGGGGCAGTAGTCCGCACTTCCTTAAATGAAGATATCGCATTTACCCATAATGGAAACCATAAAGGTATGCCCAAAATGAAAAATACAGAAGCTTAAGGAAAACATAAACATATTATATATCATATATGAATATAGTGACATCTTAATGGCCACCTTTGAAGGTGTTAAAATAATGTTGAATAATCATCGTTTCGGGAGGCATAAATTCACCATCCACAGAAATAGTATGTCCTTTAACCATTAGATGTAGGTGTGTGTAACTGTAGCTCTAATCCTTTTATAACAACATTCTATTATATTGAAGATACTATAGTCGTTACAAAAGAAATGAGTAAAAAGAGTTTAGGGGGTTGGAGTAGAAAAATAAAACAAAAGGACTCAAGTGAAGACATTACCTTAAAATCGGGTAACTCCCTTTGATTTGAGCTCAAAGGCTTCATTGGGAATAATTCTGCCCAATGTGAGGCTTCAAGGAGTAAGAGACGGATGTGGAGAGACAAAATGGGTAGGGGTTGGCCGAGCCAAAGGCTTTGGGAGTGTGGGTAAGGAGGTAGAGTTGGGGTCCTTTTATAAGGTCAGAGGAGGGGCACTCTTGGAAAGTAAAGAAATGTTACTTTATTTGAAAATGATTTTCGGATTTAAAAGGTCCCACATTGATATAATTAAAGGTTAAGGTGATAAGGATTCAAAATCCACCCATCCAATAGGTTTTGGACATGTGTAGGTCATAGATTTTACATTATCATTTCATTTTATTTAAATCCTTTATTAATGAGGTAATCACTACATCATCATGATGTCATAAATAATTTAATTTATTTAAAGACTAAAAATTATGAAACAAATTCTATGATTTAGGAAATCTTTTTATCTTTCCAATGAATATTTATAGTATAAAATATCATCTATTTAGACAAAATTAAAAATGTTTTAATCGGGTGATACATTCTTGTTATATTTACTTTCTTTAAAATTAATAATAATAAAAAAGATAACAAGTCACTTTCCACAAAAGTGATTCCATGGGGTCCCAAAGTTTGGCACATGGCATCCCATGGTCGTCCATGAGACAAAAAGTAGAATTAGGACACATGTTGATGTCATTTTTTGTTATTATGATATTATTTTATTATCCTTAACTACCCGATTACTCATTAATCAAGATAATTAAAGATAATTACTGTCGTTACTATTCATAATGTCCAAAAAGAAAAGAGTCTTGATTACATAATTAGGACCTTCTGATTCCAAATATGTAATCTATTTTCCCAAATTCCAAACACAGAAATTGCGATAATTGATTTAATAATAATTCCCGTTGTCAAAACAAATAGCGGGTTTTTTTAAACAATATCTATGAAAAGTTTGGCATTGGTTTATGCCCAATTCCAAAGTGAAATTAATCCTAATGACCTCCATTGGGTTAAATGGTAAAAATATATTCTAATTTAACATTTAAACCAATTCAAAAGATAATCTAATCATATAAATAAATTAGATTAAAAAGCAGTTTTGATGTAAAATGCAGTATTTTTCACTATTCATTAAAAAATGAACATTGCCAGAAAAATACCAAAAATTCACACAAATTAAATTTTGATGTCCCAATCATAAATAATATGATTATTTTTACAAAAAATAGTTTATGAAATTGTAAAAATATAGATTTAAAATGTTTTTCCATCAAAAGGCAGTAAAACAATCTTTTAAAAAATATTATTGTATTCTATGCTTAAGATTGGATTTATTTTCATTTTAAGCCTCTAAAACACTATCTAATTCATTAATAGACATAGATAAAAATATATATTATTCATTAATTACTTGGGATGTTACAGATCCCGTTTAGATTGGTAAAATGTTCTTTTAAGAATTCATAATACCTTGGGATTTTATTAATGGATATAAGTAGAGGGATGTTGATCTCCATGAACTTGAATGTGTCCAAAACCTCTTCTTGAAACGCCTATTATTCCATTTTTTTATCAAGACTATTAGGAATGGGAAGTTATTTAGGAGGAACATTATCAATAAATTATTTACTTTTTTCATTCCCAATTGGTTTCTCATCAATTGTTATGAAATTGGGCTTCTCCTGAGTTGAGGTGAATCTCAGTGGAATATTAGGTAAAGATAAATCAACAGATTGCTTCCCACTTTTCATTTTGATGACATTATCATTCCTCTATGGATTTGGAGTAGGTATAGAAACAAGATTTATGGAATTTTTACTTACCAGTTCATGGAGGGTTCTGGAAATCTAGAACATTTGAGTCTTTAACTCTATCATCTCCGAACCTTGACACTTCAACTTTTTCTATTTATCATGAACAATTTGTTTCAAAAGGTCATTAGTGATAGAATATAACTTGGTTGGGGGATTCCCTTTTTATTGTATTGATTATTCATGGCCTTTAAATCTACTTCTGGGTTTTTGGAAACCATACGAGTATGTTTGAGGATACTGGAAGTTTTTATGAAAAGGTCGAATTTTTTATTGTCTATATCCATATCTAATGTCTGATTGATCGTTCCATAATTAGTTATATGGTGGTGAAATGAATCATACTTCTTCTAAGGATGTGTCTATTATTTCTATTGATATTATATCCCAGGGAATACAACAACACAATCCTCCAACTCTTGTAATTGGGGAAAATCGTTAATTGGGAGGTCTATTTCTTTGAAAATGCCACATGGATTCATAGTAGTGGGTTGTGATGTTTTTTATCCAAATCAATCTACATCACCATACTGAAAACTTCTTCCCACCTAGTATCAATAGAGTTTTTTCTGGAGAATAATGACTTACCAGGTGTACTCCTCTAACATGTGGTATACCCTTATCACCAAATTATTAGGAGTTTTGGGCCATCTTTTCGATCGATGAATATGCAGTTGGTGGTGTTTTTCGACCAATGCCCTTATAGCTATGAAATCCACCATTAATCTCTCCATAGGAGTGAGTCCATCCAAAAAATTAATGGATTATTAGTCTTTTATTTATTTGGTGGTGTGGGTAGCTTGAATAAAACTTATTGATTCACTCATAATACTCATACATTGACCCCCTTGGTCATTCTTGATACTTGATATGTCTTTGTGATTGAAAGTGGTCCTTTATGATAATGTAAATATCTTTATGTTAAATATGTTTTAAATCATTCCAACATGTTACATATGTAAGTTTTATTTAATACAACGAATCATTTGTAGTTTTATGAAGTTAGAATAATAATTCTCTTAGTTTTATTTGATATTAAGATACATTTCTGGGTTTTAAGGTAGATAAAACCAATTTAAATTATTTTATATGTTTTTTGGGATCCACACCAAAGAGGCCATGGAATTTTTGAAGTATATGAACTAACCCATATTTTAATTCAATTTCTAATTTGAGATTTTGGTATGCAATACAATTTGGAGGATAGTTAATATATGGTACAACCAATTCTGTAATGGATATATGACATTCCTTATTATAATTATTTTCATCCAATGGTTATTGTTTTATGTTTTATTTAAAATTATGTTTAATTTTAGTGATACCATTGTGGATGAATTCTATGACTAGTTGAATTTTGAAACATCCCATAGAATGAGATTTTCAGTTTCAAGTTCTAACGTTGTGCTCAATCATATAGTCAATATCTACAAGATCTTTAGGATTAGTTCTTGTCATATATCATGTAAACATTAAATGATGAAATCTAAAAGATAATAAAAATTTTATAAGTGTGGGATGATAGTACAATAAAAATAAAAGAAGAGGGAGAGAGAAAAAATGAATACTTGAGAAAGGGGGAAGAAGAAAGAAAGAGGAGATGAAAATAATAAAATAATATAAATACCTATATTTGGTTGAAGAAATACTATAATAATTGTAAATTGTATCAATTTGTAAGGCTCTATCATGGGCGCTCTTAAAGGATATTCGGTTTTGGGTTATTTAGGTGCAACAGAGTGGCTGACCAAAGTCGTCTCTCAATGGAGAAAGTAATTTAAAACAATATATTAAAGGTATTTTAAAAATCAAATAAAATAGAATAGAATAAAAGAATTTAAATAATGGGGGGGGGGGTTATTCAATGTTTATAAAATTTTAATAACAAATAAGTTGGAGGAAGATTGTATTTTTTTTGAAATGAAATTTCATTAATAAAACACAACACGATTGTTTTTTAGAAAATACTTTAAAATGCCTAATAAGAATTACTCAACCTTTTCACATACTTATTAATCATTGTCGTTTAGACTAATATCCACTTAGTTATGATCCTCTAAATTGAAAACCCTCTAACCCTATGAGATTTAACATAACAACAAGGATATAATATATTATTCTTCAGGCTATCTTCAGAACATTCAATTGTAGCACCCTACATAGATTGATGTTCTATGTCTAGATTATGTCCAGTGGTAAATTAGGGAATATATCCATTCTATAAAATTATTACTAATTGTGTTTACGGATTATATGTGATCTACATAAATTTATCTCATTTAATTTTTTTTCAATGGTTATGGTCGCGCTATAAAAATTCATACTTTACTAAACCTCGTGTGTTTATGCATGAATCATTCAATTGATTTCATAGTTTCAATAAAATTACAAACTCAATTAATAGATCATTTTTATATAATTAAAATATTTTACTGATTAAAAAAGTTAATTAATAAGGTAATAGTTATACCGATTACTAAAAATAACTACTCTTCTATAGGTGGTGTTGTACCCATAGAGATTTTTTCCATTCACAAAGGTATGGAAATGGTATAACCAAATCACATTTATAATATTTAATTCCATCCATAATAGAATGATTAAGAGAGAAATAAAATTAAAAATAATAGTATAATGGATGAGAAAATAAGAGTTTATTGAAATCACAACAATATTACAAATTGAATAAGAAGAAGGTATCGATGAAGGGATCCTAGCATTAAGAGACTTCCCTCTTGAACTGCCTGGAGAAATGGAGTGAAACCAATTATAATGTCCCTCAAATCACCCATTTCACATACCAAACCCTCCAAATGAAAAATAGAAATTTTTAGAGTGGAGGGGAGGCTATAATTATAGTGGTTACATGTCTTAATTGGGAAATTAGGCCAAATATTTTGATTCTATGTGGCACCCCGTATTTTACCTTCAAAAGGTTGGAACTACTGGTCCTTCAAGAAGGAATATTTTTGAAACAATTTTTACTTGAGATCCAATATATATTTTGGCACAATCCAAAAACAAATACAAGAGTTATGGCTTATGTATAGAAGAAATGTCCAATATTGAGAGTCCAATCCAAATTTGACTTCAGGGACCATTTTCTTCAACTTAATGCAAGATTATATCTCATATGTGCTAAGTAAAAGTTGTATCCAATTATGTTTGGAAACGTTTTTCAATTTATTATTTTCAAATAATTCATGTAAAATTATTTATGTTTGAAATATTACATTGAATTTTTAATGGTTAAAACTATAATTTTCATCAAATTTTCAAATGAATGATCTAATCCCAAATATTTTATAAATAAATATAATGAAAAAAAATTTAGAAATTTTTTTCATTTAGTATCAATAAAATATTCAACAAACTGTTTTATGATTAACCTATGTTATAAATAATTTTATCATTTCAGTTATAGAATAACCGACATTATATATTATTCTATAACCCTAGTTATAGAATTACTGAGAGGATAAATGTAATAAAAAATCAATTACTATATTAGTTTTTAATTAAACAATATGATAAATCATTTAATAATTTTATAAACACCTATTTTGAGTCATTCTATTTTTTTCTTTTGAGAGACAACTACTCACTCTCTCTCATGGGGAAACCATAGAATTGATTTTTCGATCACATGACATCCAAACTCATTTTTTAAACTTTTTTCATTGTGTTTTTATCAGAATATCTATCTTATTGTTCTTCAACTCTCAATTAATCCTCCCACAATTCAATCTTGATTATTCTCAGATTTCTTAAATATAATATTTTAGATTTCATTCTTCGTGTATATCACTATTAATTATTTTAGATGGTTTATTATTATAATGTTGCTTTATCACTGGTCATTCGTGGATGATTTATCTACATTTTTTTATTTCGTTCATTGTTTCTCTAACTATTAATGGTTGAAAGTGATTTAGTATACTGATATTATTTTATTATTAGAATCCTAGAATTTGTATACTATGATGTTTTCCCTTTAGTTATATACAATATTTCCAATGAGTAATATAGGGATATAAAATTAAATACGAATTTTCATTTAGATATTCATATCATGTCAACCAATAACCACAAATTATACATTTTACATTATATCAGTTACTATGGGATGTAAGGTGTTCTTTTTCAAAAGGAGAAAAAACTTTATTTGATATGCTCAATCTATGGTGATGTACGAATAATTTTATGAAAATATTGGAGAAGAATATTTTAATATTTTAATAAATTATATTCTAATGAATTTAAAATTTATTTTTTTTCATATTATTTTCTAACAAGGAATAAGAGTTCTTTCAGAAAACCCAAAAGAAAAAGTTTTACAGGATCAATTATGTATAATTAAATGTTTAAATCCATGTATAATGTATACATTTTGGATTTATTACATAAAAATATATCATGAATTTATAGACTCATTTAAACATATTTTTTTTCAAAAAAATAAGGCTTTATCGATTGTAGATATTATTTGTTATGATTTATATATGAAATAATAATAGTATTAATAGTTATAAAGTTCAATGATGTTGTATTTCCTTATAAACTATTCTTTAATAAAAAATATATTTAATGAATTCTAAAATTTAACTATTTTACTTTTAATTTTTATGTATTTTATGACCCATAGCCTTATTTTATATAAGATTTCACACACTTACTAGTAGAATGGTCAAATTATTTTATAAGTTTTATTGGATTTTAGATTGTTTGTAGTGAATATTGTAATTATAAATGTAATAATTATAAATGTTTATTTTTTTGTTTTTTTGTTGGATTTATGTTTTTTCATGTTACAATTGTATATTTTGATTGTGGAAACTGTGAATGTGTAATTTTTCTACCAGTTCTACTGTTGGTTATACTTGTTTCTACTTCTTAAATTTTTCTATTTCTCTACTGTTGGTTCTACATCTTTTTGGATTGATCAGTAGTAGAGAGGAAGGGTAACTTGATTTATTTTAGAAAATAGGTTTTACATCTATTATTTTATAAATGATTCAAAGGAATGGCATCGTTATGACCTTTCACATCATTTAGTAATTTTCCTATGTAAAAAATTCATCCGGATTATGGTTTTCCACATTTGTTTATATATATATATAATGGTATATACTTTTTAAAATTCGTTATTAAATAAACAACATAATATAACATTATCCTGAAGGGGTTTTCAAGTCATTTATTTAGCAATTGATTTAATACAATATATATTACATCAGTTACATTGTAATAGTCATGAAAAATGCTTTGGATGAAGGTTTTTTACATTAGTTATTAAATTACTAACAAAAAAATATATTCCATTATTTATTTACACCATAAATTTTTTAATCGACATTAATGAAAATATTTACAATGTCTATATTAAAAATAGTCACTAAAAATACAATTAATAAATAAAAAAACCGATGTTAATAAGGCTTCTTTTCACTAGTGCATGGATTATTTTACTTGATTCCCTTTTGATTCCTGTCTTATGAAATGTCAATATTTATTCCAAGAATTATGATTATGATCTTTAATATGAAATATATTGTTTTAAAATGTAATTATCATATTCTCATACCCTTGTGTCCATGTTATTTTACAAATATTTCTCGTTTAACCTTATTGAGAATATAAGCTCACTATTTATTGTGATTTTTTATCCAATGTTATGAAGGAATTATTTATTTATAATATGACTAATAAGGGTGATATTTATAATTAACATAGTAGAATATGATTTAGTTTACATATGGTCATTTTTTTTGTTTTAAATTTCAATAAACTAAACTATTATGGCCCTTGGGAATGTGTTTATGCAATGTATTGAATATTTAGAAAAATTAAAGTAATATCAATGTATGATAATAGTAGTTCATGATATTCTGTATCACAAGAATGGTTTAGTTAACATTTATAAACTAGGATGATAAAAAGCTAGTGATATTCCTTGTTATATTTCTATGTATATGTCTATATATATCTATATGGATAATTATAAGGATGAGTAAAAGTATTGTAAAAAACATAGAATTTCGGTAAGAGATATATCATGTGGTTTCCAGGAAATTGAATCATTGTCTGGATACTAAAATTTGATGTATTTAAGAGATAGAGCTACTTAGGGGAAGTAACTCTGAAAATAGCACATTGAGCTAGACTAAATCATGAATTGGTGCTTAAAAATTAACCTTGATGTACACGCAGTTTTACAATCCCCGGGTATATGATTTGTAAATTTCCAAACTCTTTATAAACCATCACAAATTAGTTAAATTCATGATGAATATAAATGAACAATCATAAACCTAATGTTATATTAATTAAAAAGTATGTGCAATGATTTATATACACTATAAGTGATTTTTGTGATTATTTGGTTTCCCATTATGTTTATCATTTCTCAAACAATTATTTTTGGTTTTAATCAGTGGTGTAAAGAAGTAAGAATTTGAATAAAATTGAATGTGATAGATAAATTGTTGATGATTAGGAAAAGATGATGATTACAGGAGTGAAGTATATTGTGATTAATCTGAATATGTTATCACATAGCATGTTTAAAAATGATCACCTAAAGATATAGTCGAAATAAATAAATAAGATAGGGATATAGTTCACTAAAAGTTCTCGTAAGGGAGTCCATGAAATAATGAAAATTAAGTTTTATATTGGGAATGTATTTCAGAAGAAGAACTATATAGAATGTCTTGAAGGGATGAGAATAAGTCTTGGGTGTGAAAAATAAGTGCACAGAGAATTATTTGAAAATGAAAAATTAAATGTTCAATTATCACAATGGATTAGCATAATGGCCTTATAAAGGTATCATTAATTTTTTTAATTCATTAAATGTAGAAATTACAGGTATTATCAAAATTGATGTCATATGGGGAAAGATTGAGACGAGAATCCAACAAGTAGTATGAGAAATGGTATCATTATTGATGATGAAGAGACTACAAATGAAAATGCGAGGATATATATATTAAGGAATAAGATGATGTTGCCTTTGTAATGTCTTGTGGATAAGGTGTAATTATTAATTTTATTATGGATTGGAATTCATGTATTAATTATATTAATAATGAGATATATAAATATTGTTTAGAATTTATTTTCAATGAGTATTTAAAATATTATTTTGAATAAAACTAATGAACTTGAAAAGTTATTTAATGGAAAGGTGATGTATTAAAGAAAACTCATGATTAAGGGAAGATAACCCCAAATATGTTACAGATGTTGAGGTAATGTTTTTTTAAATAAATTTATGTTAGATATTAATTATTTAAATTAAATTGTATTGATGGTCATGGAATTGATTAAAGATTTTTAGATAAATATTTTTTTTATCTTTGGTTGAGTATTAAAAATATTAGTATTTAGAGAATATATCCAATAATCAATGTTTAATATAAGTACTATATAAGCATGTATATTATCATTATGTTATATGGTATTTAATGAAATCACTGTATTTCAATAGAATATACGATGAATGTATTTAGATGTTTGGAATGATACAATTTCGAGGTAATATGTTTTTTTAGGAATTAATGATAAGTTAAATTTGGAAATTTGCTGAACCAATTTATAAACTATTTTATTTTAATCTTTTGGAAGGGTCATAAGGACAACAATTTTTAAAATGGATTATGTTGAACATTGGATGAGGCTTTAGCAATTAGTGTATTATTCACAATATCAAGACTTATGCATATTGGGAAACCTGTTCCAAACATTTTATTCTCATGACAACTAAAGATAAAAGGAATGAAATATAATTCAATTTATATATCTTATGATGAATTTTATATTCAAGAAGATAAAACTCACTTTTATTTTTTTATGTAAAAGTTGAAGTGAAAATTGTCCAAGGAACAATCAATCTGTTAAATTCTTCTTATGAAAAAGAATAAAATCAAATAATTATGTTCTCTCATGAAAATTATAAAATTTAAGAAAATGATATTGAAATAAAAATTTTCCTCTTATCATCATTTTTAATGATATCGATAACGTGTTTCATGCCTCTTTGGTTTATTGTTTTTTGGATGTTAATTTTCTCTAGATCACCCACATTCATGTAATAAAATATCTATTAAACTCATTGTAATTATTTAAACTTTTATTTCAGGTCAAAATATTCACCTCCCAAATATGTTCCCCTATATGTAAACGAATTTATGATTTATATTAGGTAACCATTATGTCTCAATCTTTCCCATTTTATGGGAATATTTATTACTCATTTGTATAATGTTGGTTTCAATAAAGAATTTTTTATATCATAAAATGTTGATATACAAGAAATAATTCCGGGCAAAAAATACTTTTAAGAGGGATAGGATTTGAAATACTAATATTTTATGAAAAAAATAAAATTAATATAAAATTTTAATTAACTTGTGTTAAATGAAATGAGTTTCTTTGATTATGTGCATGATAGGAGACATTGGGCATCAGTGAAACAAAATATTTTTGTAACCCATCCATTTAGTAGGCAGGTATTAATAATATTAACAGATTTATGAAACCTATATATATATATATATTTATATATTTAAAACTCAATATAATTATATTTATAAATTTTTTATAAGTAATCATGAAATTTATTGTGAAGAAATTATATTCATCGAAAACATATTTCATCAAAAAGATTTTTTATTTCATTTTATAAAACAATTATATATATAATTTTAGATACTTTATAAAATTTATATGATTCAGTAATCATCATTTTTCTAAATAATCATATATAAATATACGTTTATTTGAATGTTTGGTATTTTTTATAAAATATTCATTTTTTAGTGAATTGTGATAAAAACCTAAATTGTTTAAAACAATCATTAATTTTAAAAAATATATTTAATTAAAATGAAAATTTATGATTAATGTAATAAAATTATTATTTAGAAATTTAAAATATTGTCAATTTCTTTTTAATCAACTTTATATTGATTTTTTATAAGTTTATTTTAGGGTTTAAAAAAGTGTTTTTTTCTAAAATCTGTGTAAAAGTGAAAATTGATTCATTATTTTAGTTAATTGAAATAATCCATAATGATAAGTGTTTTGAATTATATTTATAGATAATATTTCATTATATTTTAATTTAATATCCCTAAATTATCATAATTAAAAATATAGTTAATATAAAATAATATTGGTATTCAAAAAATACACTTCTTCTATTCTGATTTTTTCATCACATTTGTGGGGTCTTTTGAAATGTTCAATTTTTCTAAATTATATAAAATTTATTAGATAAATAAAATTTAATTTTTGATTTGATCATTTCAAAATCATTTTAGGTTCATTTTTTGATAATTTTTAGAAAATATAAATTTTTTGATGAATAGTTAAACTTACTGAATTTTAAGTTAATGAAAACTTTTCAAATTAATTTATTTAAAAAGATGAAATATTTTTATTAAATATGATTATTTAAAAAAACTATATTCTTCCAATTTTGGATATTTTTAATCAATTTTATATTTATATTTTAAATAAAAACATAGTAAATGTTTGAATATTTTCCGTTTGAAACCATGCTTTCTCATAGCATATCCTGTATTAATTTTAAATAAAATTTTTCCAATTATAAGTGTTTAATATTGAAAGTTGATTTCCATATTTTTATTAATAATAATTTATATTATCAAATAATTTCATATTTATTTGTATCCAAAATTAATAGTGATAATAGTAAAAATTCAGTATCACTAAGAAAGTATATATGGGTTTATCAGGGGTTAAAATAAAAAGATAATCAAAAAAAAATTACCCTAAAAATTTAAAACCCAATATTATGAAATTATTTATTCTTTTGAATTGGTATTATCACTAATTTTTCATTATTGGTTCCTTTTTACAAGAAAAAATTTTGTTGGTATTATTTATTTCAAAAAAAGTACAAGTGTGCAACTCACCTCACTTATAAAAGGCCACACCTTCTCCTCCACTATTTAGACCATAAAAACCTTTTTATAGAAACATTCCATAACAAATAACATAAAAAATTCCCTCCTATCATGTTATAAGACTTAATTTGGACACAAATCCAACCTATGCGGGCTTTTTGATTGAATCTATGGAAGATAACCGGAGAAGATGTAATGTTCATCAATAAGAATGTTTATTTTATTTCTTCATAATTTTCATAAATTATTATTATACAATGATGATATAATAAATTGAGTATATAATGTTTAATTAAAATTTTTATGTTAATTTAATGACCTAAAACAATATCCACATCCATAAAATGTTTTGGAAAATCATCTTTCGTGTTTACGGTAGAGTACGACATCGCGAACTAATGACATTCATTTATCCATAACCACTTATTAGGGATACAAATAATGGTGTATTTTTTATTTATACATTATATTTTTTATTTAATTAATATTATTTTATATAATATCACAAATACCTTTATATTCTCTATTGTTAGGAATATGATAATGTCATTTGTGTGTATGGTGTACTAACCTCTCGCAAAGCTATGCGATTAATTAATGCTTTACATGGAATTTATTAATGATGGGTTAAATAAATATATGATAAAAATATATATGTGTAATAATAATGATTATTCACTACTGGAAAACCATCCTATACCAACGGTTTGGAACCGTTGGTATAGGTCTCCAAACCGTTGCTATAGCCTATACCAACGGTTTGGAGAACCGTGGCAAAGTAGACCGTTGCGATAGGTCTATACCAACGGTTCTGGAAAAACCATTGGTATAGACCTATACAATTGGTTTTGAAAACCGTTGGTATAGACCTATAACAATGGTTTTGAAAATCGTTGGTACAAGTAATATGAAATACATATACCAACGGTTATAAAACCGTTGGTATATGTATTTCAAAAAAAACCATTCGGTAGGATTTGATCCCAGGAACCCCGTTTATAATTGAACGACTTAACCACTAACCTAACATGACTTTTGTAAACATAATTTCATAAATATATATATGTATTATCATGATTATTTAAAATTTTGATTTATATAATGTTCTCGGGTAGTAGATATGGAAAACAATCAAAGAACCTATCCCAACGGTTCTCAAAACCGTTGGGATACCGTTGGGATATGTGACATTGATTCTGGGTGGAAGTTGATTTTGGGGCACCCTTTCCCAAAGGTTTGGGAAAACCGTTGGGAAAGGGTGTGTCTTTCCCAACGGTTTTCCCAAACCGTTGGGAAAGAGGATCAAAACCCACCCTTTCCCAATGGTTTTCCCAAACTGTTGGGAAAGATTCCTCAAAACACACCCTTCCCCAACAGTTTGGCCAAACCGTTGGGAAAAGGAACCTATACCAACGGTTTTTACAAACCGTTGGTATAGAAGTGTTGGGAAAGGTCTAATTTTTAGTAGTGATTTAATTATAATATATATCATTTTTTTGTTCTTTCAATCCGATAATAAAAATGGATATAGTTTTCATACGTACATAAGACCTTTTATCTCTATGACGGGTGTATATCATTTTAAATAGCTAAATATTATGATTTAAAATGAATAATTATATGGTGAATAAATATGATATATATATATATATATACATTAAGTTTAATATCTTGGAGTAGATGAAACCATGATCTATGTATGATAACAATAAAAGAAGTCAAAACATGCACAAAATACAATGTATTTTTTCACATAAATGTGGTTTTAACATGGAATGATTATAAAAGAGATAATGAAATAAAATATGTACATAATATATGATATGATATTTTTATGTTTTTTATGTCATTTAATTATATAAAAATAGTTCTAAAGAGTCTAAATGTGGTCATGACTTACTATAAGGGATTTCCAGTATCCCTTTTATTTCTCATTGATGTGTGAAAATTCACCAATTGTTCCCTTTATGTGGTTTCTATAATAACCATTTATCATGTCATATCATGAATATTATTATTTTAATTAAATTTATATTTAATTTTATTTTGGTATTTATTATGGGTTATGATTCAAAATAGTACAAAAGAAGTTAGGGATTTTTGACTCACTTTTTTTATTTCAGATACAATACATATTCAGAAGGTATATATCTGTTGGGGTGTATAAAATTACTATGAATTAAATTTATGATTATTATAATAAAAATTAATATTATTTACACTTCCATTTTAGGATCTCTATTTAATTGGGATTACCTTTTTAAATGTTTCCAAATTTTTAATGTATGTTTGTCTCAATTATTCATTATTTGAGACATGTGTTATGTTATGAACCTATATTTTTTTAAGATCATTATATAAAGACACATTAACATGAAATATCATGAATTTATTTATTGTCATGATATTATTAGTATTTTTTAGTGTTATTATTTCACGGGTCTTATGATTAAATGTTATCAATGCAGGGAGGGTTATATTTTAAAATATTATCATCTATCTGGATTTATATTGATTAGGAATTCAATTATAAAATATTAATATCTATATATAAAAGTCTTATTCCATATATTATACTTTAGTTTTTTCAATATAATACTTGGTTTAATTTTATTTTACACTCTTTATGGACTCAAGAGTTTAAAATAATGTTTTTAAGTGAAATCATATTTTCTGTCAGAAGACATTTTTCTTCAAATTTTTTTTTTTATAAAAAATTAAAAAATGTTTTTAAATATTTTTAAATTATTTATTAAATAATATATATTCCCATTTTTTGACGTTTTATGATTTTATTAATAAGATTATTCATGAAATTTAAAAAAAAAATCATGTTTGGATTTTATATAAAATTGGAAAAATAATCATATTATTTAAACAGTCCTAGTATGAATATTATTTTCCACTATCATGGCCACCTAACTTTTTAAATCATTCCTCACCATATTAAAATTTTATTTTCAATTATATTTCTTCCCATTCTATTTGAGAACTTCTTATATATAAAATAAGTTTATGCAAAGTAAAAACTGGATTTTAAAATGGGTTTAAACAGTTTTTTAATGTGGAAACATTGTTTTTCTCATAAAAGTTATTTAATGATTTTTAAAACATACTTTATAATTTTTCATTATATTTTTCATAGAATATATTTTAAAATATTTATATGTTTAAAAAGTGTTTCTGGAAGAGGAAAGGATATTTTCATCAAGAACAGTTTTAAATTATCAATGAAAAATATTTTTCTTTTGAGATGACATCCATTGATATTTCTTATGCATTAATAAGAATATCATTCAAGGATACCATTTTTATTATTTAATTGAATGATTTATATTAATTATGGAATGATGTTTTAAGAAGCCTATTTATCTTTCATATGTAATAAAATGATAAAATTCTTATGGAATATGATTATTTTTCAATGGGTTATGCTATGACAAAAATATTAAATTATTATGAAATATGTCCTTTTTATATACGTTATTATGTTATGAAATGTTAATGAAACACAATTCATTTCATGTATTTTGATATGATGCATTTTTTGTGATATTGTAGGACACATATATATGGTTTTCAATATAAGATTTTTGGGACCTATATAAGCCACCAAGTCATTAGATAAGGAATTATATATCATTAGATTGATAAGAATTGAATTGGGAGTGGATCCAGTTATGTAAGGTAAATTTTGGGCTATTATGGTCTTGTGAGGAAACCATGAATACAATAATGGACTAGGGATTAAACTCATTCCACATTGATAGACTCATAAATTATCCTTGACTAATATGGAAATGATTTTAATTACTTATTTTTATGAAAAAATCTATTTCTTATGGGAATGTTATGATCACATAGATCATGTTAATTTATTCAATTCTGATTCATGTCTTATCAACTGCCAATTTTTATTCCATGACTCATGATAATTATCTTTATTATGTATTTTAGGGTTTTCAAATATTATGATCATGTTCTTATAATCTTATGTTAAGGTTATTTGTATTTATCTCCTTTTTTACCCGTAAAGAGGATCTAAGGGAACCCTTTATTATTTTTCCTTTTTCGTGGTTTTGAAGAAGTGTATAAAATATTATAATTATAATATGAGTGATTTTTATGTAGTTCATAGTGGGAGATTATTTTGTTTAGCTAAGGACTAGTTTTCTGTTTTCTATGTTTCCAATGACACTAAAATATTATTTTCTTCAAGAATGTGTTAGTTTACAGTAATGAATAATCTAAAATATTACATAATATATATGTATGATGAGAATTGGTGTATATATGATACAATAAATATTTCACTATATATTAAATATTCATTGGAATTTCTCTAATCTAATAGATATTAATTTGGGAAATTGCATCAATTATAGCATATATATAAGGACCCAGCCTTAAATCATTACGTGATCATGAATTAAATGAATAATTCAAATAGAGTATATTTTCCGGTTTAGAGTTTTAGAGAATTAGGTCATAACTATTACATCTCAAAATATTACAAAGTAGACACTTCTAATAAGTTTCCATAAAATAAAAACTCTTAAAAATAAACATTTCTAGTTCCATGTTTTAGATAGCATGTCTTTCCTTGATCCCATCATTGACCCTATATGTCTTTAAGCCCTGTAGAAAACATTTAAAAAACTTGGGATGAACATAAAAAAGCTCAGTAAGGGATACACAAAGAAGGAAAACTATTAGTTTTTCAAAACAACAAGTAAACCATGAATACATTACCAAGGTAATAATTTTCACCTTTATGAAGTAGTATAACTCTTAACTAAATAAAAGACCATTACTTACCCTTTTGTGACCAAAAGATTACCATAAAACCTATATAAAGAACACATAACATATAAAGGTTACAAGGGACATAAACATACTTAAATGGAATAACCATACGGTCAAATTCCACACATACTTAATGAAATAGCCATATGGACGACTTCTATACCCAATGCATTGGAGGTTATAACGTAAACACCCATCCTAGTATTCATGGAACCACCCGTCATATGGTTTATCACGTAACCACCCGTAAAATGTCCAAGTACCATTATAAAATCATATGACACAAAACAAATATAATGGAAAGAAAACATTTCCACATTTTTATTACAATATATCACTATAATATATTGACATAACAAATCCATTATCAAAACCATTTTCAATACCAAAATACATAAAAGCGTATATGGTATTTATTTACTTTTAAAAATATAACGGCTTGTTGAGGAAGCCAAAGATCAAATAATACTCGCGACAGTGGAAAGGTCATTGTCACTGCGTACGTTCAAAAGAAACATACTTTTTGTCGTTCAGTAAAATGATTCGTATAGAAAATATTCATTCCGAATAAAAGTAGAAGTCAGAGGGGTTTATACACTATATAAAAGAAAGTTGTGTATAAAACAAAATATGCCTCAATAAAAGGAGACTAAGACGAATTACTTTACAAAGCTGGTATCCTTAGATTAAGGATAAATCAATTACATGATTATGTGTGAAAATTATGAATACACCAAATATAAGTGGATATTAAGTGCAAAAAATGAGAGATCATTCACACGTAATCTTGGAAAAACAAAACAAATGACATAGATATTTAACTCAATGAAATGAGATTGAGTTATGATTTCCCATACAAGTTTGTCAGAATGTTTCAATGAGATGATTATGTGTAGAAATAGTATATCCACACAAAGGTTTGTGGAAATTAAAAAATAGAGATTCCACACATAATCTTGGAATAATAAAATCAATAATTAGAGGTTTATCCCGAATAATTGAATGTGTGTTAAGAATTTCCCTTACAGAACTCCGACAGTCTAACTGCGTCACATTAAAATTCAGAAAATGAGTTGATGAGAGATAAAATGGTATCTCATCACTTGGACATGAAATTTACATCAATAAGGATATAGAAGAACATATCCCAACATAATAGTATGTGAATTAAAAGACATTACAAAAGAATCCTTTTAAAAAACAGGAGGATGAAAGGTTCTCTTACCGACTTGGGTAACTTTCGAAACATACACCCCATGGAATAATGGTCCAACAATGAAGATGTAAATACCAATAATTGAAATTATACTACAAAAATAGTATAATAAGGGTCAGTACATACACCACTCAATGGAAATGGTGGAAAACGTAGCATAAATGTCACAGGAATAAAAGTGAGATGAAAAATCCCTTAAGAAAACTCGGGAGCCTAACGGCTCCACTTAAAACATCCAAAAATGGTTTGATGAGATAAAATAGGGTCTCTCATCATATTAAAATAAAAATTACAGTAAGAGGAATATAAAATAACATCCCGAAACATAAGAAATGTGAGCTTAAAATAAATGGCATAAAAGAGAGTGCTTAAAAAAGAAAGAGAGAGGTAAGATCCCTTATGAAAATTCGGCAGCCTAACGACGCCACTCAAAACAACCAAAATGGATTGGTATGAAAAAAATAGGGTCTCTCATCATATGAACATAAAAATTAGAGTAGGATTAATATAAAAAAACAACACAATCATAACAAAGATGATCTTAAATAGAATGACACAAAAGAGTTTACTTAAAAAGAATGAGAGTGGTAGGATCCCGTACCTCAAGTCTGTCTTGTCTTGTTCGTTTCTTTATATTCCTAAATACTAAAATTTGGTGAGTTTATAATTTATGAAGGACATCCTTTAAATATTATTATTCAGTTCATATAACATATTATATTGTTATAATAATTTGTTAATAATGTGAGTTCATATCAGACGCTTTTGTCGATGTTTGGTACATGAGTCAAAAATGAACTTGTTTGAAAAGTTTGTCAATTTAGTTGTAAGTACATCATATATAGAATAGTATTAATGATTTAAATATCATATATATCCAGTATATATTCATTTCATATTTATTCCATAATATTTGGAGATAAAAAATGAAAATCACCGTTCATGGAGACGGTAGGCCGTACGTACGCATGAACACTACTTTCATTTCTTTGTAATATTAATGGAATTAAAACTAAATGAGAGATATACATATTATAATTCATGATTGATATAATTCATTTAGATGTAATATATGACATATATTTCCATTATATATATGTACTTATAATAGTACATAACATTTGGAGATAAGAAATGAAATGTACCGTTCATGAAGAGGGTAAGTCATACGTACGCATGAATGCTACATTCATTTATTTTATTTTTATTAATTGGAATTAAATAATAATGATATAAATGTATATTATAATTACAGAAGGATATAATATGTAATACCATTAATTCCATCCTTTATACGTCCCACATATGGCATTAACGAATCAAATCACTTTGAGGGGGCGATAGTCCGCACTTCCTAAAATGAAGATATCACGTTTACCCATAACGGAAACCCTAAAGGTACTCCATAAATGAAAAATACAGAATCTAAGTAAAACCTAAACATATTATATATCATATATAAATATAGTGACATCTTAATGTCCACCTTTGAAGGTGTTAAAATAATATTGAACAATCATCGTTTCGTGAGACAGTAATTCGCCATCCACAGAAACAGTATGTTCTTTAACCATTAGACGAAGGTGTGTCTAAGTGTAGCTTGAATACTTCAGATAAAAACATCCTACTATATTGAAGATACTGTAGTTGTTACAAAATAAAGTAATAAAAAGATTCTAGATGGTTGTATAAGCAAAATAAAACAAAAGAACACAAGTGAACACATTACCTTAAAACCGGGTAACTCTGGGTTTGAACCAAAAGGGTTTCTTGAAAAGTATTCTGCCAATGGTGAGGCTTCAATGATGAATATAGGGATTTGGAGAGATTAAATGGTCAGGGTTTTGCCGAGATAAATTCTTTATAGGTGTGGGTAAGGTGGTAGAGGTGGGGGCCTTTTATAAGAGGATAGGAGGGTCACTCTTGGAAAGTTATAAACGTTTACTTTATTATAAAATGCTTTTCGGATTTTAAAGGTCCAAAAATTATATATTTCGAGGATATGGTGATAAAAGTTCGAAATCCACCCATCAAATAGGTTTTTTACAGGTGTAGGTCTTATATTTTACATTATATTATCATTTTATTTAAATCATTAAATAATGAGGTAATCGCTGCATCATCATGATGTCATAAATAATTTAATTTATTTAATGTATAAAAATTATAAAAAAAATACTATGATTCAAGAAAGATTTTTATCTTTGCAATTAGTTTTTATAGTCAAAACTCTGACTTGTATAACCCCATGTAAAAATTGTTTTAGTAAAACAATACATGTTTGTGTCATTTTTACTTATACTTTAAATAAAAGGCATAAATGTCATTATCTTACCCAAGTGGCTCTATGGGGTCCCAAAAATCGACCCATGGGTTGTGTTGGTCGTCCATGACTAATCCAATAGGTTTTGGACAAGTTTTAATATATTTTCATTTTATTATAATATCATTTTTACCTTAAATTACACTAATTACCTTTAATCACGATTAATAAAATTTAAAAGTTACTTTTCGTCAAAAGTTATTTTCATCCCATTGAAGAAAATTTTACATAATAATGAAAATCATTTATATCAAATTTTTGAAATTCAAATCACCGAAGTGGTAAAGTTCCATTTAAACAAAAAATCAGTTTTTGTAGCTACCAATTTGTGGTTTCACTATTCATCAAAAATTAAGGTTTTTCAGAAAAATACAAAAAATTCACCCTAAGATATATTTGATATTCCGAATTAAAAAATGATGTCTATTTTACCAAATTAATAACATAGAAGTTTCATTAATTAATTTTATATCTAAATACTGCTATCAAGTCAAATAGCGTGTTATTAAGAAACAATATCTATCAAAAGATTGACACTCGTTTATGTCCAATATCAAAGTGATATTAATTCCAATGACCACCATTAGATTAAATGGTAAAAATATATTCTAATTTAACTTGAAAACCAATTCAAAAGACAATCTAATTATATAAATAAATAATATTCAAAGGTGGTTTTGAATTAAAATACAACATTTTACACTATTCATTAAAAATGAACATTATCGGAAAAATACCAAAAATTTACACAAACTAAATTTTGGTGTCCCGATTCTAAAGAATAATTTTATATTGTCAAATATAACACATAAAATTGTCAAAAAGTGGACTTAAAAGTGGTTCTCCATCAAAAGGCGGTTAATCGACCTTTTAAAAAATATTAGAATATTTGCGCTTAAAATTGGATTCATTCACATTTTTAATCCTCTAACATCTATTGTAAAAAGTGAAAATATTTGAAAAACATATATAATCATTTTGTTGTTAGTTCTGTTCATTCCAGTCATTACAACGGCTCGTTGTTAAGTACCATTTGAAATAAAATTATTTTATTATTAGAGTGCAATGTAAGATTTCAAAGGAACTTGTTGTTGCGTATTGGGTAAGCCATCGAGCAAAGCGTTTCCTTTAAATTAATAATAAAATTTTTTCACAAAAATTGATAAATATAAAAATGTAATATTCTTTATTTACCTTGGGTGTTACATCCTTCCCCCCTTTTGGGAATTGTGTCCTCTCAATTTTAAAATTTGGCTCGGAAACATCATTGAAAGTCCCACATTAGAACAAGAGTTGGTAAAACAATCACTTTAAAAGAAAGAAAGAGAAGTACAAAGGTACCCGAGTTAACCCATACTAGGATTCCATGTAGGAAAACATGGATATGGAAGAAAAATCAACGGGTCGTGTTCTGAGGGAGAGTGATAGAAAACATGTTTAGGAGGAAGTTAACCAAAAGAAAATCACAAACTTGTTGTGGGTTAAACGGTATTCAATTCCCAAGTAAGATAAGTTAATAGAAAACATTTTTGTTTTAAGTTACTTTTCATTGAGGAATTTATTTTTGATCTTAAGGAAACATACTTACTTGTCATGTTGACTTTCAACTTTTAATATATTTCTTACACAAACTCATACTTTCCCCAAATGATGAGTATTTAGGAAGACTTGTTCACATTAAATGTACTATAATAACCTTCTAGATAATCACCTAATCCACAAAAGAGAACTATATATTTCCCATATCTTTAGATCTCAACCAAAACCAAACCAAAATGTTTAGTACGAGATCAGATAATACCCAAAAAAGATATTTTTTTTACAAAAAGAAAAACTACTCCTAATCTCCAAAATTTGTCAAAAAAACCCAAAGTTCAATAAAGACCATTCAATAAACATTTATGAAAAAAATTAATCAAATTAAACCCAACTATGATTGAAACCGAAATATTTGAAGTATTTAGTCACATAGTCTTCCATGGTACAAATTAACATTTATCTACAAATAACATTAGTTTCTATTAAAGTCTCATATTGAAAAGTAATTAACCTAATCACATATCATCCATTATAGGTTAGTAATTTCCATAAATAACCCAAAATAAACATACTATTGATTCCTAAAATCATCTAACTAAAAATAATTAGTCAAACTAACCAGGGACTTCACATAGTCCAATGGTAGGTGATAAATACTAGTCACACTTTGGTTGTGGGTTCGATTCCCACAACTTTGTCTGACGCGATGGGTTGTCACTTGGTCTGCGTGTTGTCCTTTTTCCAAAACTATATAATTCTCAAATCATTCCCCGAAAAGAGATAAAATCATTAAACATAACGAGAACATAAATTAACCTCAAGTTTATCTCATGTCGTTCATATTCCATCATAACATATAGTAACCCATAATTACCTCAAAAGTAAGGATCATATAAACCCTAATGGTTACCTTTATAATTATTACCTGAACTTCCACATCGAGTTGGTCATCTCGTACATGATGCATTAGAGAACTCACCAAGGTTCAATTGGTTGATCATGACTCCTTGGTAGTTCGTTTAGAACAACCACGATATTCCTCATTGAATCTCGTATTTCATCCAGTCTCTTAATCAGAGAACCACCACAGTTTCCTTCAAACCCATTGTCACTTTGGTTCCTGCTAGATCCAACCATTTACTAATAATAGATATGTCAGGGTGAGTATATCAAAAAAACCATCATGTACTAATGAGGAAGATAAACGCTAATATATATTTACTCATTCACTTTATTTAGAACTTGGACTCTTTCTGAAATCCTAACTATTATGGTAATGTCACTTATTCGTAGTGAATACACGAACCTCTAATGTTATCTAAACCAACCTTTGATACCAACTATAAGGACCCGACCTTAAAACATAACATGATCATGAATTAATGAATAATTCACATAGAGGATCTTTTCAGGTTTAGAGTTTTAGAGAATTATGTCATAACTATTACATCTAAAAAGATTATAAAGTAGACACTTCTACTAAGATTCCATGAAATAATAACTCTTAAAAATAAACATTTCTAGTTACATGTTTTAGATAGTGTGTCTTTCCTTGATCCCATCCTCGAACCTATACATCTTTAATTTCTGTGAAAAACATTTTAAAAAACATGGGATGTGCATAAAAATCTCAGTACGGGATACACGAAGAATGAAAACTATTAGTTTTTCAAAACAACAAGTAAACCATGAATACATTACCAGAGTAATACTTTTCACCTTTATGAAGTAGTAAAAAATCTTCACTAAATAAAAGACCATTACTTACCCTTTTGTAACCAAAAGATTACCAAAAAAACCCATATAAAGAACACATAACATATAAAGGTAACTTGGGACATAAACATAATTAAATGGAATAACCATACAGTCGACTTCCACACATACTTAATAGAATATCCATATGGCCGACTTCCATACACAATGCATTGGAGGTTATAACGTAACCACCTATCCTAGTATTCACGGTAGCACCCGTCATATGGTTTATCACGTAACCACCCGTAAAATGACCAAGTACAATTATAAAATCATAAGACATAAAACAAATATAATGGAAAGAAAACATTTCCACACTTTGATCACAATATATAACTATAATATATTGACATAAAAAATCCATTATCAAAACCATTTTCAATTCCAAAATACATAAAAGAGTATATGGTATTTATTTACTTTTAAAAATATCACGGCTTGTTGAGGAAACCAAAGATCAAATAATACTCACACTGGTAGAAAGGTCATTGTCACCATGTACATTATAAAGAAACATTCTTTTTGTTGTTTAGTAAATCGCTTCGTATAGAAAAGATTCCATTCGAATAAAAGTAGAAGTCAGAGGGGTTTATACACCATATAAAATAATGTTGTGTATAAAACAAAATATGCCTCAATGAAAGGAGACTGAGACGATGTCCCTTACAATGTTTGTATCCTTAGATTAAGGATAAATCAATTGCATGATTATGTGTGACAAATATGAATACACCAAATATAACTGGATATTATGTGTAAAACAATCAGAGTACATTCACACATAATCTTGGAAAAACAAAACCAATGACATAGATATTTAACTCCATGAAATGAGATTGAGTTATGATTTCCCATACAAGTTTGTCAGAATTTATCAACAAGATGATTATGTGTAGAAATTGTATATCCACACAAAGGTTTGTGGAAATTATGACATAGAGATTCCACACATAATCTCAGAATAATGAAATCAATAAGTAGAGGTTTAACCCAAATAATTGAATGTGGGTTAAGAAGTTCCCTTACAGAACTTCGACAGTCTAACGATGTCACTTTAAAATTCAGAAAATGAGTTGATGAGAGAGAAAATGGTATCTCATCACTTGGACATAAAATTTACATCAATAAGGATATATAAGAATATATACCAACATAATAGTATGTGAATTAAAAGACATAACAAAATAATTCTTTTCAAAAGATGAGGTTGAAAGGTTCCCTTACCGACTTGGGTAACTTTCGAAACGTACACCCCATGGAAGAATGGTCATACAATGAAGATTTAAATACCCATAATTGAGATTATACTACACAAATAGTATAATAATGGGTAGTACATACACCACTCAATTTAAATGGTGGAAAAAGTAGCATAAATGTCACATGAATAAAAGTGAGATGAAAAATCCCTTACGAAAACTCGGCAGCCTAACGACGCCACTTAAAACATCCAAAAATGGTTTGATGAGATCAAATAGGGTCTCTCATCATATAGAAATAAAATTTAAAGTAAGAGGAATATAATATAACATCCCCAAACATAATAAATATGAACTTAAAATAAATGACGTAAAAGATAGTGTTTAAAAAATAAAGAGAGAGGTAAGATCCCTTATGAAAATTCGGCAGCCTAACGACACCACTCAAAACTTCCAAAAAGGATTGATGAGAGAAAATAGGGTCTCACATCATATGAACATAAAAATTACAGTAGGGGTAATATAAAAGAACATCCCAATCATAATAAAGATGAGCTTAAAAGGAATTACACAAAAGAGTTTACTTAAAAAGAAAGAGAGTGGTAGGATCCCTCACCTCAAGTCCGTCTTGTCTTGTTTGTTTCTTTATATTACTGAATAATAAACTTTGGTAAATTTATAATTTCTTAAGGACATCCTTTAAAGATTATTATTCAGTTTGTATAACATATTATAATGTTATAATAATTGGATAATAATGTGAGTTCATATCAGACGTTTTTGTCGATGTTTGGTACATGAGTCAAAAATGAACTTGTTTGAAAAGCATTGTCAATGTAGATGTAAGTACATCATATCCAGAATAGTATTAATGATTTAAATATCATATATATCCCGTATATATTCGTTTTATACTTATTCCATAATATTTGGAGATAAAAAATGAAAAGCACCGTTCATGGAGAAACTAGGTCGTACGTACGCATGAACGCTACTTTCATTTCTTTGTTATATTAATGGAATTAAAACTAAATGAGAGATATACATATTATAATTCCAGATTTATATATATCATTTAGATGTAATATATGACATATTTATCCATTATATATATGTACTTCTAATAGTACATAACATTTGGATATAATAAATTAAATGTACCGTTCATGTAGACTGTAAGCCGTACGTACGCATGAACGCTACTTTCATTTATTTTTTTTGTATTAAATGGAATGAAATAATAATGATATAAAGGTATATTAAAATTACAGTAGGATATCATCTGTAATACCATTAATTCCATCCTTTATATGTCCCACGTATGGCATTAACGAATCAAATCACTTTGAGGGGGCGGTAGTCCGCACTTCTTAAAATGAAGATATAACGTTTACCCATAATGGAAACCATAATGATTTGCCAGAAATGAAAAATACAGAAGATTAATTAAAACATAAACATAATATATATCATATATAAATATAGTGGCATATTAATGGCCAACTTTGAAGGTGTTAAAAGAATATTGATCAATCATCATTTTGTGAGGCAGTAATTCGCCATCCACAGAAATAGTATGTTCTTTAACCAATAAACGAAGGTGTGTGTATGTGTAGCTTGAATACATTACATAAAAACGTCCTATTATATTATAGATACTGGCTATGTTACAAATTAATGGAATAAAAATAGTCTCATTGGTTGGATAAGAAAAATAAAACAAAAGAACACAAGTGAAGACATTGCCTTAAAATCGGGTAACTCCTTTTGGTTTGAACCAAAAGGGTTTCTTGAAGAGAATTACACCAAAGGTGAGGCTTCAATGATAAATATAGGGATGTGTATAGATGATATGGGCAGTGGTTGTCCAATTAAAATGCTTGAGAGGTGTGGGTAAGGTGGTAGAGGTGGGGGCCTTCTAAAAGAGGAGAGGAGGGGCACTCTTGGAATGTTATAAACTTTTACTTTATTATAAAATGATATTCGGATTTTAAAGATCCCAAAATTATATATTTCTAGGATAAGGTGATAAGAGTTCAAACTCAACCCATACAATAGGTTTTTGACAAGTGTAGTTCTTAGATTTTACATTATCTTTTCATTTTATTTAAATCATTAAATAATGAGGTAATCTCTGCATCATCATGATGTCATAAATAAATTTAATTTATTTAATGTCTAAAAATTATAAAAAACTACTATGATGTAGGAAGTCGTTTTATCGTTCTGATGACTATTTATAGTCAAAAAGGGGACTTTCATAACCCCATGTAATAATTGGTTTAGTAGAACAATACATGTTTGTGTCATTTTTAATTTTACATTAAATAAAAGGCATAAATGTCATTATCTTACCCATGTGGCTCCCTAGGGTCCCAAAAATCGACCCATGTGTTTTCTTGGTCGGCCATGACTCATCCAATAGGGGTAGTACAAATGTCAATATATTTTCATGTTATTATAATATCATTTTTACCTTAAATCACACCAATTACCGTTAATCACGATTAATAAAACATAAAAGTTACTTTTCGTCAAAAATTATTTTCATCCCATTGAACAAAATTTTACTTAATAATGAAAATAATTTATATATAATTTTTTAAATTCAAATCACATAATTGGTAATGTTCCATTTAAACGAAAAATTTGTTTTTGTAACTACCACTTTGTGGTTTCACTATTCATCCAAAATTAATGTTTTTCAGAAAAATACCAAAAATTCACCATAAGCTATATTTGATATTCCAATTTAAAAAATTATGTCTATTTTACCAAATTAATAACATATAATTTTCATTAATTAATTTTATAATTAAATCCCATTGCCAAATCAAATAGTGTGTTTTTAAGAAACAATATCTATCAAAACATTGACACTCGTTTATGTCTAATCTCAAAGTGATATTAATTCCAATGACCACCATTAGATTAAATGGTAAAAAATATTCTAATTTCACTTTAAATACAATTAAAAATATAATCTAATCATATAAATAAATTTGATTAAAAAGAGGTTTTGAATTAAAATACAACATTTTTCACTATTCATTAAAAAATGAACTTTATCAGAAGAATACCAAAAATTAACACTAAGTAAATTATTGGTGTCCCAATTATAAAGAAGAATTTTATTTTTTCAAATATAAAAAATAAAATTGTCAAAAACTATATTTAAAAGAGGTTCTCCATCAAAAGGCGATTAATCGACCTTTTAAAGAATATCAGAATGTTTAGGCTTAAAATTGGATTCATTCACATTTTTAATCCTCTAACATTTATTGTAAAAAGTAAAAATACTTTAAAAACATATATAATCATTTTTAGTTAGTTCTGTTCATTACCTTCATTACAACTGCTAGGTGTTAACTACCATTTAAAATAAAATTATTTTATTATTAGAGTGCAATGTAAGATTTCAAAGGAAATCGTTGTTGCGTATTGGGTAAGCCATCAAGCATTGCATTCTCTTTTAATTAATATTAACATTTTATTCACAAAAAGGGATAAATATAAAATTGTCCTATTCTTTATTTACATGGGGTGTTTCAATATATGACACCAAAATATAGAGTAAAGAAATTATTTTCCTAATAAATAATAAGTATTATTGTATCTCATTTGTAATAGTATCTGAACCTTATGGTTTTATATTATATGTATGACCAAAATATCATGATGAATATGGGATGAAAGTACTATTAGAGTCGTCCAAAGAACTCTTTCCTTAAAAAAGATAATTCATGGACAACAAACAGTTGCATGACATTACCCATTGTATAATTGATTTCTTGAAAACTATTTTTATTATAATGAAGTTAACACTTTTAATTTTCATTGAATATACAAAATTGAACATATTATTTCATGAATTCCATTAAGATATTAATTTTTTAAATATATATATATATTTAGTATCCTATACATTATTCCAAATCAATATGTTTAAAATATATTAATGTATAGCTCCATATAAAATTCATGATTTTGGTTACTTACCCAAAAATATAATAAAATTACATATACAAATCAATAAATTTTTCTAATAAATCTGGTATATGAGACCATTTCATGTCAATTACTAAAATCGTAGTATTGTAATATTTTTATATGAGAACCCATTTTAAGATAGGTATCTAATCTCCAATTTTGTAAATAGAAACTAATGCACCAGGGTTGTTACATTTCAGGGAAATGTCCCACTATTTATGGATAAATACTCAATAGAATAACTAATTCCATTACAATCTAAAAAACCTAATATAACAAAATCATAGTCAATATTTATTTTCAAGTGATTAACCTACAAAAAATAATTTTCACTGTAGAATATAACTATATTATATATGATACCAATAATTTAACTTATATTATCTATGCTATGACATTTATGTGAATAACATTGATACATTAAACTAAATCATTCTACCATTCATGATTTATTAATTATGTTCATGAATATTTAGAATAGTGAGCTGACTATATAATTGAATATCACACATTCTTAAACATGAAACACTTTCATTTCATAATTTAGAATTTATTTAATATGAAATCATTCATATTTAAAAATACGGTTTATTTTATAAAACATATATAATACTACAAATGCATTATATTTTATAGGAACACTTTTTTAAAAATAAAAATCACATATTTCAGAATTAAAAACATTGACTGAATCCAAAAAATAATTCATAGGCATGTTTTTAATAAATTTTCAAAAATGAAATTTAAATATGAAAAGGTCATATTATAATGTAAACCCATGTATGTTACTTATTTTATAATTTTTGAGATATTTATAAATTAATTTATCATATAAATCCACTTTAAATCATATCCACTAATATCCTTCTTAATAATATCTAATACTCACATTCAGATTCCACAATGTCTTTTAAAGAATGAAGATGAATTTTTTTTTATAATTAAAAAAATAGTTTTACCTGAAATTTAAATGTTTTTAACCATTTTCACATAAACCTTATTTGGGTTTATTAGAGATGAAACAACTTTTTATGGGAAACCACGTCTTTTATTATTATTTTCTTCTATCTCATGTTGAAATTTTTTATGTAGAAATTATTAAACCATAACATTGGTTTATTCGGACTAAATCATTTTTTTCTTATAGAAGTCACATTTATATAATAAATAGATCAATTTTTATAGTGAAATATACAGTTTAATTATCATAATTATGATGATATATATTCAAAACAGATTTCTAATTAATATTTTCCACGAACCATGAACTGGATTTGTAAATTTTATAAAATAAAGAACCAATTTTTTCAGGTGAAACTTTTCATAATTATAAAACAAACAACGCAAACATTGATAGTTTTATATAGAAAACATAATGGTTCTAGAATATGATATTTTTCCAATTTATTCATCTATCTATAAATATTAACTAAAAATGGATGGGGATTTGATTTCAAAAATTAGTTTTAATGTGGTAAACTATTATCTAAACACAATGGAATCAATCAACCAAAACCAGTTTTTTAAAAACATATATCCACACCGTTAGTCTAGATAAAATAAATAAAGAAATTGTATCATTTCTCTATAAATCAAAAAGTTATATTAATTACCAAACCATCTCAATAAGGATAACTAAAAAGTAAAAACATCCACCTCATAGAAATTTTATCCATGGGATGTGTAAATCTCCCAATTCATGGAATGTAATCCATTCAATCCATGTACTTTATGAACCTAGACGTTAAACAAAGAAGATTAATGAGAGTGAAATAACAACGGTGTAGAATCTCTCTATGTTGATAATGAGATGAAATCATCTCAAAGTTATATATACTTTATATAAGATTTATAGTCACTCCATAATGATTGATGATTTCATAAATCCACATGAATTCATTAATCCTAATGTTATAACAACGAATCATATTTTACCCATTTTGAAATGTTTATCTATAAATAATGAAATGATTAAGTCAATATAAATTTTATTTTATATCATAAATAAATCCCTTGATTCAAAACTATATGAATACTAATTGATAATGATAGTAAATTTTTAGAGAAAGAGGTTGTGTTCCTTGTTATAACATAATGTGTGCAATGTTAGGTACTAAACCTTGGTGTTCTGACCAACACTACATCACATATTACACCCATACAATCTATGAAATTGTTACACCACCAAATTATAGATTTGAAATTAGATCATATTTCTAACAATGCGAGTATATATTAACATAATGGAATAACTTAAAGTATTATTTTAAATTTAAAAAATATAACATTAAATTAAAATTGAACTTATTTAAATTCGAAATAGAAATCTATATTTTAAAAACTACATTTTATATTTTATTAACAATTTATTATTAATTTATATAATTTATAATATATATAAATAATAGAATTAATAATATATAAATTTTATAATGTACATAATCTTATAATTAAAAATTAATATCAATAATAATATTTTTACTTATAAATAATATTATTTTGTATATAAAAAATAATAATATTATAGATATTATAATATTATGAAATATAATTATAAATTTATACAATTAATAATGATTTTAAAAATAATTAAACCTATTTATATAGCCTGCAAATATGAATTACATCTAAATTATATATATATATATGACTAAATATTTATTAATATAATGTAAATAATATATTTCTGTGGGCACATGTGCATAAATGTAATTGAAATTAAATAACTAAATTACATTATTTGTACATACAAATTCACTTAAATAATAAATATTTATAAATAGAATATGTATTTAAATACCAGATCATTTTTCTGAGTTATTTGTTTATTGACATATTCCATTTTTAACAGGGTTGATGTAGAAATCCGATTAATCTATGAAAGAAAATGATTTTTTATTTAGATTCGATTTTCTAAGAAGAAACCATCTTACCAGTGAAAAATGTTATTTTTATTCATTCATTCAGTAAGTACCTAATAATAGTCACACTATAAGATTGAAAATTTACTCTACCATGTCTATCAAAATCTCACCAGACCTAAAATACATGTTTTTAATTCAAAATGTATAAATTAGAAACATGTAACCACCATATTTTGAATGATTCTTCTTGAACTAAATATATTTGACGTAGAACCTATAATTTTATAACTTTACACAGAACACCTTAATTAATTCAACATCTTTAACAAGGACGTTCGAGGCTAATAAAATATATATTTAACAACACATCACAAACTTATTTTTGTATCTTTATTATCTCTTACAAGCTCTCCTATAAATAATAACCATGTATGAATAAACAACCTCACAAAAATAAAAAGAACAACACAAAGAATTAATACAGTTTAGAGTAAATTATACACCGTGGGGAAAAACACTACATATTTCATTGAGGATAAAAATAATATTTTATGAGGTATCGTTCTATATAAAATCCCTTTCAAGAATATATGAAACATAGAAAAGCCTTTAGAAAATTCCTTCCAACTATATGCTTCCCATGATAAAATAATTCCATGGGGATGTATGCAATCTTATACCCCTTTTCGATCATCTCACACTCAATTTTAGGTTTTCACCAACTAATAAATAATCCCACAACCTATATATAAAGGTGTGGTCTAAGACATCTATTAGGTTCCTCTAATTTCACTTCCCTCCAATGATTTTGGGTATGCCTCCATTTTTTCAATGAAACCGATCGATTATCAACACCTAAACTGAACCATCTAGTGAACTATGAATTTACCCCTTACAGGACCTTATTGTGATTCTTATATAGCCTTTGAAAATACCTAATAAACATTTATTAGGTCTATTATAGTGATTCTGGTGTGAGGTCTACTTCCATGATCCCATCATCAAGAATTATTTATGGTCAAAATCTATACTTCCATTGAAACATTTGTGTTGATTCCGAAACTAGATTTATTTTTGAATAACCCCCTCTATTGGAATGTGGTATCCATTTAGTTTATTAATCTCAATATTAATCATTATGTATTGCCATTTGTTCTCACCACTATTGTTGTTTCTTCTAAAAACCAAAATTTATACTTCTATAGTGAAGTTGAACATCTCAATCCTAGTTTCGCAACATGTGCATCATAATATAATCTTACGATAGTTCCAAAAATTAACCATAAAATAGTTTAAACATCAAAATAAACAATATAACAATTCAAATTGATTGATATGATAGGCCTTAAAATATACCACAAAAATATCATTCTGATAGAAATTTTCAAATGAAAAAACTAGTAAACATTTGAATTTCCTATTAAGTTATCCCTTTATAGTGTCACCATGATACCACTCCTTAGTAGTGAGCCTCTAATAACAAGAAAGACAACACCACCAAAATGAAATAAAAATTGGGAACCAAATGAATTTAATGAATTATCATGAAAATGTTGTATTGTTAACCACATTGAAGTCACTTTCCCTTTTAGACCATGCATTATGAAACTATTTTGTCAATCTTTTGAAAATTAAACATTTTCTGGTATATTCAACGCTGGTGACCCCATTATAACTAACCAATAATTAAAATGTAACTTCCAGAAAGTGTGGTGTTATAAAACAAAATAACACCACTAAACTAATCAGTGATAAAAATATATTACTAAGTTCAACCATGTGAGTAATAATCCAATTCTCCCACTACAATCTAACATAATTTTGAATCATCAATTATTCTACATTATTATAGGGGAACTTCTAAAACTCTGATGACCATTGTTAAATCATTATACCAAATACATAAAACCAAAATGTCTTCATTAGCACTCATTTATAAGGAATCACATCAAAGACATTTCTTTTACCCTCATAAATCATGAATATAGTCATGTATGAATTATCAAAGTCTTTTCAGGTGAGATATCAAAAACATTGTTGATACAAAGTTATATAGTCTATAAAAGACCCTTCCGAAAATATAACATCAATATAAAATATGTTATATTGTTCTATGTTCAAACTCCTCAAACTATTGTCTACACAACTAGAATATCATAAAAACCACTACATATGGACTCCGAATGTTTTGGAAAAAATATTAACTCTTTTATTCAACCATGGACCTCTATAACAAATGTTTTGAAACATTCCATATTTATTTATAATGAAAAGACACCAAAAATATTCTTTTACACTAATGATGATGAATAAAAATATAATTAAAATTTTAGAACAACCAGAATTGGAAAATACCATGATTTTCTAGTGTCTTCTCTTCTAAAATATGAACACTTACAATACTTTCATATCTATAAGAATGATATGTTCATTACAAAACATATGTTATCAGTAAGTTTATACCTATAACAAGTAGGCACCATCCAAAAACAATCAGAATTAATGTTTATATATTTAAACATTTTCATTCACTGTGATCCCCTATGTGAAACCCTTATCATTAATAAATGGTCACCAATATATCAATAATTTAATAGTAGACACCTTCTATTTTTTTAAAGATTATAAATCAATCGTTCAATATATTCCTCATCATGATGGAACCATAATTTTTTATATATTCTATATTACTCCCAAAATATCTCTTCCATAATCAAATACTCGCTCTATTTATTTAGAATATAAAGAAGAAACCCTAGAGCTTTCAAATATTAACCTATTGTGAAAATAAACATTGGGATAAAGGTCCATAAATTAATATTCTAGAGAAATACATTAATTCATATTTATCTCCTTCTAACTCTTTTTTCATGTACAATTCCATGAAAATTTAATTGAGGTGCCGACCAAAATTTATCCGAATTCTCACATATATCCAAAATAAAATTTCACTATTTCCATTAAATTTAATATTGATCTATCATTCCACGTAATGAAATATAAATCCTAGATAAACCATTTATAATTATGTTTTGTGTCTATTTCTGTAATTTCTCCCAATTCTACTAAACACTTCATTTCTAGCTGAATTCTTATCAATGGGAAATCATGACTCTCTAAGAGTTGATAAACAAGTATCCTCTAAAATATTTTGTCTTACCTCATCATATTTATCCTATATACCTAACCCATTTATATATACATCCTCTAAAAATTTTAATAACACACTTAATTTGAAAATATATTGTGATCAGGACTACCCTTATATTCCCTCTGTAGTTTTAAAAATAAGTTTTGATTTACACTAAAATAAAGAAAGATGGATCAAAATGGGATATATTCAAAGGTAATTAATTGAACATAAAGAAAATAGAAACCTCCTCTATATTATTACATAAATTCATCCATACTCAATATACTTCATGAATATATGTACATATAAATCTTTCAAAAAATCTCAAAAACACTTGAATGATTCTCTATTGATATGTGATCAATACATCTCTAGTAATTGTCTAAACATATTTCTAATCCACTTGTTCGGGGATTTTTAATTGTATCTCAATTTGATTCCCATGATTCACATACCATATTGAAGGAATTAAGAACAAGAAAATAAAAACCATCCAATAACTCATTTCAGTAAGATTCATCTTGATCACGACATGAGGTGCGAGGAATCTAAAAGTGTATAAGTGATATGGTACACCCTAGTGATTCTTAATTAAAAAAATAAGAATAAAATCCACCCTATCCACAAGGTTTATTTTACATCGACACTAAAATTTTATGTATATTTATATTCTTTGATTTTAACATCCATAATAAATAAACAATTAAAAATAAACACATGCTCAAATAGTACATGCACAAAAATGAATAGAATGGTTCATATTATTTTATACATCATAGAGAAACCTCGCAAACTCTATATTCTGTAGAAAAATAATTTGAGATACCTATGAACACTTCTTATTGTTACCAAAATTTGAATTAATTAAATATTAAAACATCCACAGTGAGCTATTATTAGTAGTAAGTGCTTCATTGGGAATTCCACCCATGTTGTGGAAGTTATCCCAAAATATTTTATATAATATTTCACTCATTCCAATGTTTTTGACACTAAAAAATGTCTCCAGACCACTATTGTTAGAGTTTCTTTATAGCCACTATAAGGTTCATCAAATTGACCCACTTTTCCCGCATTTTGGGAACCCCAACATTTATTTAATAAAATTACCAAAGCAATACATACTCAAATGGACATTCGTGTGAAAACTAAAATGTATCTTTATAAATACTTATAATAATTCTTATGTAGTGTCTATAATCTAATAATATACATTATATAAGTACTTCAATGTTATTTCTACTAGTATTATTCGTCTTTATTCCCATCATCCATAAATAGTTTCAACCAATGTCCCCAATTCTTATAAAAAATCAGTTCATTATGAAAAACTAGAAATCATTTTATGTCACTTTATCCACATGATTTTGTTCTCTACTATGATAATTGGTTTAGAAATTTAACCTTATGAATTTCCACACATTTCAATATTATTTTACATATGTGGACTTCAAACTAGACTTCCTTTGCAATGGTGAATTACAAGATCATGGTTTTTTAATGTGTAATTCTAGAATTGAAGAACGAAAATTCCCAAAAATATCTAGAAGGTATTTATCACAATAAAAAAATTTATTTTAAACCAACAAATTTTTATTTTTGTTGTTTTACTCCAAATCTTGTATCACCTGGACCCCGACCAAAATATGTGTCGATTGTTTAGATTGGTCCACTATTAATTATATAGTATGTCCCAAAAAAAATATATTTATTTTTTTATAAATCAAATATGTATTTTATGTGATTGATCTTAGTTTCTATCATGGTTTTCTTGTAGACAGACATATATGAATATATATATTTACACACAATAATCGAAATATTGAATTTATAAAAACATACACCTAAACATAGATGTGAAAAAATAAATGTTTAATATTTTAATATATATATATATTAAATATATTTATATATATATTAAGTAAGAATATATATATTCACATAGAATTATATAGTTACACAAAAAAAATTTAATGCATATATATATATATATGTATGTATTCTTGTATGTATGTATGTAATTTAGTATGTATGTTTTTTTGTTTAGTTTGTTGGTTGGCTGGTTGGTTGATTGTGTGTATGTATGTATATATGTTTGTATGTATATATGTATGTATGTATGTATGTATATATGTATGTATGTATGTATGTATGTATTCATTCAGGATTATAGGTTGAGTAAACATATAGTTATATATGTACACTCACTTAAATATATATTTATACACATAAAATTAAATTCATATGTGTGTGTATTATATATATACATTATAAAGATAATGGTATATATATTATGTAAATATATATATATAAGTGAATTAAAAAATAATTATACTAAGGAAAAATGTAATCTATATTTTTATATATATAATGCTAATATGAATTTATGTAATATATTTATATATATTTATAAACATCATTCCTTGTATAATATATTCCATGTATAAATTATACAGTACACATTATTTGTATTATTTATATTAAAGTATAATATATTTAAAAATTATATGTTTACATTATTAATGTAAATAATATAGAAACTATATGTACACATTTTTTTTAATTTCAATATGAATATATATTATGTTTTATAAGTACATTATTTAAATTTATACTTTATATAATGTATATATATAAATAAGATATATCATATGAAAACATCAAATTGAAAAATATTATATGCCTTTTTGTTTATATATTTTTATTGAAATATGAATAGTATTTAACTATAAAAGACTATTATAAAAAAATAGATGGATGTACACATTATGAAAAAAATTATGATGATGCATATAAAGTGTTTAATAAATTGGCAACAAACATCCTCAAAATATTTTTTATTGTTAAAATTATTTTTTTAATGATAAATATTTTTAGATGATTTGAATGAAAATTTAATTTGTTATTGAATTGTTAGAGTTATAAATATTTGATTAAACCCCAAAAAATAGAATATAGGTATGTATTGGAATAAAAATATGTTTTGTATATATTCAGATATTATTAATAGTGTATATAATAGAATATATATTATTCATTAAATGATACCAAAAATTGAATATTACCTTTTAGATTATGCAAAACTGATTAAGAAGAAGTATAACTATTTAAATATTTTTTTGTATGAAGGTTTTACTAAATATATGTCCTTAAAATTTGTACAAAAACTATATAATTTAAAAACGATCAATATTACATTTTCAATAACATGAAGTTAAATTAATTTAATGTTCCACATGTATGACATATGAAAAAAATACATGAATATCCAATTTATTGTATATTTTTTTATAGTAACATAGTTCAATAAAAATTACATATGAATGATATTAATCAATAAAGATTGATAAATCAATCCCTCTAGAATTTATATAGTACATTCTAATCATTTGATGGTTTATATGACTATATAGAAGTGAGTATTATATAATTCCTTTTTCCAAGAATGCAAAAAAATGAATTCAATATGGGAAACATCGTCACCTATTTTATTCTTATTAGTGGATAACAATTGTTCAGAAGTATCTGTATCATGAAAAACAAATGATTAATATATATATATATATATTGTATTATATATAGATCTTTTGATTATTTTTTTGTACAATGTGTCACTCACTATACATGGATGGTTTTTTAGTACATTATAACATTAATTGAACGTTATATATAAATCATATGAACATTTTGTATTCTCTAATAAATTCATTTCTAAAAATCCTTTTATTTATATGGTTTTTTAGTTTGACCCATATTTTTATGACGTATAATTGATGTGGTATATGGGAAATATGATATATGATTGTCATATAAATGAAAAGATCAAATTGAGTGTCATATATTTCTAGATGATAAATGAATTTCATTCTTATATTAATTTTATGAGAAATAATATTATAGGGATTTTAGGGTTTCTATTATATGAATAATGTTCCTTCTCATTTGGCTGAACACATTTTATATTGATAGTGTTTTATAGAGAACATAAATGTTTACTCAAATGGAATAAATATTGATCATGCATAACCACATTTGATTGGATTTTATAAGTAGGTGTGGCACCCTCATGATTAATTTTCAATGAATAGTGTGAGAAGGTAAAGTATAACGCCAATATATTTTGGAAAAATATTATTAAAAAATCAAAAAAATGTTTTGGAAGAAGTGATCATTTTTCTTTGAATTGTCATATTATACTGTTTTCTAGGACATGTATTTTCTTCAATGTACTGAATATAGAATTTTATTATAATGTAATTTTAATGTTTATAAATGAAAAAATAAATATAGATGTTGGAATAAAATCAACGTTAGAAATAATTGATATTAAAATAAGATTAAAAGTGGGAATTAATTACGTTTATTAATGTGCATGCATATATATGTGAAAGAATGAATGTTTTTGTGCATTATTGTGTGTTTATTGTATATGTGCTATGTAATTTTATTAAATTTATCAATATTTATACGTATATATATTCATTAAATTTATTATATTTCTCATTATTTTTTACTGATACAAATATATAAATGTATTCAATTGTAGCTATTATATCTATAAATTTATGAAACATGTCATATAGCATAAACAATTCACATCTATGAAGGGGTATTTATGATATGTCTTTATTTTATTATACCAAAAAGTTTATCAAAAAAAACTTAATACCTATACATATATATATATTTTTCAATAATATTAACATGTTTGTAAATATACCTATTTAGATAGTGAAATAGAGTTATTTATGAATCATAGGTTAATATACATGAAGTCTAAATGATTTCAATCATTACAATGGGTGTTTTCATATAAAATATGTAATTAATTTTATTTTTCAATTTAAATTCATTGATTATTCATATTTTAAATTATTATAACCATGGAAAATGGAACTGATTATCAATAAAAATATTTCATAATAATAATTGATTCATTTGTGACATGTAGAACAAATTGTGCATCATTATGACATATGATTTTCATGAAATGAACTAAAGTGTTTTATCATTATAAATCATTTTAGTTATATAAAAATTCATGAAATGATGAAAAATAAGAAAATTATTTTTAATATCCATGAAGATTTATGCTTATTATTTTGGGTATATTTTGGTTTTATAGGAGAAAATAATGCATATGACCATATGCTTTGCTAAAAGTGAAGAATTTTTTTTTATTATTTTAAGTCATTATAGTTAAATAATCATGTTTCAGAAAATAAAAAAGTGAAAATGGTCTTGGATTATATATAAAAATTATGATAATGATTATTGATAAATGTTTTACCTATACAGTGAAAATATATATTATATTTGACATGTAATATGAGATAAATGACCAAATGTGTTTTTATACTTAAAAATACATTATTTTTTTATAATTATTTATTAAAAATTTTTAAACAAATATACATGATTTATTATCCCAAGAAAATATAAAATAATTATATTTGAGTCATTATTTTATATTTGAAGCTAACCCAAAATCAATTAAATGCATTATTTACTTAAAATGTTGTATCGGGGATTTATATAATTAAAATTACATTAGGGTTTAGAAACAAATCCTTAATTGAAAAACATGCCAAAAAATATCATTCTTTCTTAAAGACTTATAAAAAAGGTCTTTAATTCATTTTACATTTAAATTAATATTTCATCAAAAAATTTAAATAGTGTTGCAACTATAATAATAAACAGTTCAATATTATGTTCAATAAACATGCATCAAATGATGAAAACCCTATAAATGACATAATATTGTATTTTAAATTTAAGATAATTATAATTTATAATTTTTCACCTCTATAAATATAACCAATGTCAATCCAATATGTAACTAATCATGAATGATATATTGTTTCTTTTTTTATTAAAAATATTTAATGTTTTATATATATGAAAAAAATGATCAGAAAAAAGAAAAATTAAGTTTTGTTTATAATTAAATGAAGGAATTTGTCTTCAATTAATTAGTCACCTATTGGAAAAAACATAAATTAAACCATCAAGTTATATTTCATTAATGGTATAATGTTTTTTCTATAATTATATCTATGTTAATTTTTACAATTTTTTTCTAACTAATTAAATCCTCTAAAACATGTTTGAATTAATCTTAATGTTTTAAAAAATCTAATTCATTTAGGACTTGTGGAATGAATTTACACATTGATATAATATTTTCAATTTATTAAATGAGTTGAATATTTTATTAATATTATAAGGAGAATTTTTCATAATTATTATATACTAAACTTATGATGTTTTTATATGATATGTTAAACTTTTCTAAATTATATCATATATATTAATGATAGAAGAATAGAGATTATAAATATCTTAACTTGTATTATATAACAATATAATTATAAGTAGATCTTAATTTTGAACTAGAATTAAAAAAATTGTTTTAATATAGACATGTGGTTCTTTGGTGTATATAAAGTCAAAAGATGGTTGATCCTTAGAAAATATCTTCTTTATTATTCTATTCAACCAGTATTTGGAATTTATTTTTTAAAATAATTAATTGAATAATGAATATTGTTTTAAAAAATAAATTTTCTTCTTGAATTTTCCCTATTACACTCACATGGAATCAGCATGGATGATAATTGATTCCCAATGATGATAATTTGTTATTACTCATTGATGGATTCAAAAAATTGACTAATACCCCTCCTTAGGTCCTGGATTCATGGCTGTATTTTTTGAGTCCACATATTACCAGTGTCTTATTATATGTGGAAGTTAATAAGTATCTTTATACATTGAAGAGCCTCATGGTTTATTTTGAAAATATTTCATTCAGGTATTGACATTTGTAAAAGTCATTATTCCATTATATTACTATTTAATATGAATTATATATGAATGGAAACATTGAAGAACCTATTATATTGAGATATAACATATGTTATTTGTCTAAATATATTCTTTTTTGAAGATATAGTGAGATATTGTCAATGATAATGATGTTGGAACTTTTTTCATATATTTATAATATAAGAATATGATTAATTTAAAGGAATGATGACAGATTGTAGATAGTAGTTTAATGTAAAATGAAAAATTAATATTTATTTGATAATGAGTTTAATGAAAATAATGTGATGATGTGTTGTGAACTTCTTTTCAAGAAATTTATATTATCTTACATTATATTGTTGTTGAATTCTAAATGTTCTAGAATATATATTAATCAAAGGGATACATTATACCAAATCACATTGCACATAAAGAAGAAACTATAAAATATACAATTAGTGGAGTGTCTCATATAGGTTGATAATCATGTTGAATTATATACCACATAGAAAAATAATAAATATCTCTATGAATTACTATGAGAATTCATGTTTTTATTATTAAAAATGAAGTATAGATAATCTAAATTATACAATTGGATGATAAATTCTAATGAAATTGAGTTTATGCTAAGATAAGACAGATTATTCATTAACAAATAATTCGTGGAAGAATAATTTGAATAAGGGATTGAAAAATTGAATGAGATTATTTTACACCATGATATCAATTTTCCCATGATTTTAAACTAATTATTTTTTTCATGAAATGTAATAAAATATAGGTTTTTTTTCATTATTACAAATCAAATTCTCGGTTTTACAATCATTATGATATTAATTTATCCTGTTAGTTCTAATCTTACATGTGAGATTTTAAGTTAACTATTTCACACAATCAAACCATTACTAATTGTACCTCAAAATCTCAATATTACATGGGGTTAATTTCTAGATTGTACCATATATTTTTCACATATTTTTAATTAACTATATTTCCTAACAATTTAAAGTTCATAGTTCATGTACAATAACATCTATAAAGTGATAACACTATTTACCAAACTTTGGGACCAAACAATGTGATATGTCTATGTTTGAAAATTGTGATTTCCCAAATTTTACCCTCAATAAAATTTAAAAACTCATTGCATGATATATCCTTATAGATAGTTTAATCCTTTAGGTGGCCCAATGATAGAATTGTTTTCTTATATATTGGCATCATAATCATCTATCTCAATTCCCATGTGGTTCTACTAGGTAATATTTAATTTTTGGATTCTTCCATTCCACTTCTATACCTTCCTATCATAAATATTCTTCTTTATTCCTCAGCAATTAACCATAATGGAAATAGTGATGGAAATTTATGTATATATTTTTATAAACATTAGTTTTTTAATATTCAGTGTTTACAATGAACTTCTCCCATCCTTATATATCATTTTTCATCAAAGTTGAATTTTTTATATTGATTTGTGGTAGATGAAATCACATCATTACTTATAAATTTTGAAACATATCTTCCAAAATTATAATAAATATATTCAAGTGACTATATTTTTCATAAAATCCATTGGATCGTTATAAATTAATTATTAATTTTGTAACTTGAGTTTTACGTAGAATAAATAATGGATTTCAATTCTTCAAAAAAATTAACATTTTTCCAAGGACATTCTACACACGTAGTTTTAAATAACATTTCAAATATATATTTTTATCAAGTAATTGAAAATAATTTTATGGAATGAAATTTTATTAATTTAAATAATGTATGAATATGTTTTTAATAGAGTTTTTTAAAGATAGTTACTTGAATGGTTTTTTCAATGTTTAGTTATTATATTTATAACAATATTAATATTATTTCTATCTTTCATGTGTCCAAAAATTATTGGATATATGTTCTTTATGGGGAATTTATTTTCGGATTATCTTCCCAAAATTCCTGACATTAAGATTCAAGATATAATGATATTATTGAATTTTATTGCTTTTATAAATACCTTGATGACTATCCCCATGATGTTATGAATATAATGGAATGAAAATTAAAGTTATAAAGAAATATTATTTATTATGGATTTTACTATTATTTAATTGATGTTAGGGGTTAATTATATAAATATTTATCATAGTTGAGATTATGTTTATTATATTTATGTATCTTGTTATATTAGTGCAGGTGATATATTCATTGATTACCTACATTAGATTGATGAGGAATATATGGGTAGCAATGTAGAAGTTCTTGGTATTAGAACTATAATTGTTTACAATTTCAATCTACCTAGTGGCCCCATGTGAGAACTATTATCTAATAAGCGGGTTTCACGTCCTTGTAAGGCCAAGAAGGGTAAAACTGAGTATTTAGGTTTTAAAATCACATTATTCCTGAAAATCAGATATATTCTACTAACGTGTTATCAAATATTATCATAATGAATCTTTTGTGTTCCCAAAATAATTTTATTTTATAATACTCATATTGATATGAATTTATTATATAATGACTGCTTATTTATATTTATTTCATAAATTTTTCTAGTTATTTTTACATGTGTTATTTTTTTTGTGATCCATTTCTTTATTTACTACTATTGTTGGTTTGTTTCAAGATGGTATTTTCAGAAAAACGTTTTTCTCTTCATTCATTACTAATAATCATATGAATTATTTTACTCTAAGATGAATATGTACTTATAATAGAATTATTTTGTAAAAATCGTCAATTTTTATTTATACATTACATATTTCCATTCATTCTAAAATATGTTTTATTTTGAATTTAATGGTTAAAACTCTTTTCATTTTGACAAATATAACATCTATTTAAAAAATTTGATATATTTTTTATATTAATGTTTGAACTCTATATATCATTAATGTAATACCTTTTTAGAAATATCCTCTTATTACTTGATCTTTTATAAAATAAGAAGACTTAATTTATAGTTTTATTTCAATGTATTATGAAATGAATATAATTTTAATGTTTATTCATCGATGAGGGGAAAAATAACTATAGTGAATTATTTTCTCATACCCAATAAATATTAATGTTAAATATATGAATAAAATAGATATAGAATTTTGTAATTTTTGTTGCACTTTTGATTGGTTAGGGGTGGAATGTTATGATCACTCACTTGATGCATGATAATGGATGGTTTGTGTTTATATTTTAATCTAGTTTGATTATAATTATTGTTTATCATGAATATTATTCTATATCATATTTGTTTCTCTCATCTAAATTTGTTCTTCTGTCTTTTCATGAATATAATTTCTCCTCTATTGATGTTGTGATATTTTTAATTTTAATATAAATTGTACTTATGGTTTTTATGATTGTTTCACTTCTGATGAATTTATTGAGTATTTATTGTTATAAATGCCATTAATTTTGATGTAGGGGATTCTGTAACTTATGGAGTGGTTATGTTGGACCTTAGAGAATAATTTCTCATTTTGTTTAATTTTTTAGGAGGAATTATTCCAATCTGTGTATACATTAATACCTCGTCAAAAGATTCCACAACATAGAATTTGGGAATGTATATTTGATCTTTCTAGGTGCTTGATTATTTACATTTCTCATGGGTATCCTATTTGGGTTCCTAAAAATTTGTATAAAATCCTAGTTTTTATTTAGGGAGTAATTTTAGGCATGATATATAATCACAAAATATTAATATTTTGTTATAACTAAGTCTTTTTCTGAAACTTTTCATAATAATCCTTGATTAACTAGGGATATTATAGATTTTTTATTTTGTATTTAATCATTAATATTTATTATGTAAAATAATAGTGGTCTGTATATGATATATTTTGTTTTATATGTTACATTCATGATTCATATTGAGAAGCACCAATATTTTCAGTGGAAAATGTGATCAAATCTAATGTCACCCAGTTACTACACATGGTTTAGAAAATTATTAAAATTATATTATAACAATTATAGGAATCATTGAATGGATTATTATTTTATATAGGTATGAATATTAAAAATTGTTTCGATTATGATTTTAATTTTCTACTACTTTTAAGAATACATCAATAAAATACAAAAAGAATTTCTAGTGAGAGTCATGGATAATTCTCTATAAGTGAACGATTTAGTTGATATATGTATACCTAGGTTAGTTATCCCACCTATTTTATATATCATTTATATTATTATTTATCTCCAAGATCATCATAGAATCCACATTCCAAATTTTTAAAATTATCAAACGCAACTATTTAATGTGTAGAATGGTTCTAATTAGTTGAAAGAGTTCAGATGAATTATTAAGAAGAACATAAAACATATATACCACTAAGATTATTTTAATCTCGCACAGTCTATGTTTATTCATGGAGCTTTAAGAGAGTTGTTTTTTATGATAGTTAATTTGACTGATCCATAATTGTACCATTCATGGTAATATTTGAAATAAATGCTTAGACAATAGTTTTATCATGGGAGAGTACATATAGAATAAGAAATTTAATTATATTACCTTGATCACTGAAATAAGTTAGTTCTATAATATTTATTTCTCCATTAATGAAAAAAAATGAAAATATGGCATTAAGATGTGCTCCCGTGATTGACTTATAGAGAAAATAGTTATCATTAGTTATTAAAAAAAATTAACTTATGAATAACTCATGGTAATTCATTACACTATACGTTATGTGCATTTTCAGTGAGAGGTTTCGTGGAAATCTAAATTTATGTGAATTATATATCTATCCACAAAATAATGGTTCGATGTCCATGAAACATGAAGTTATGTGATGAAATGTAAGAGTATTTATCAACACCTATGTTAAGAGATTGCATAAGTTGTTCATAAACTAGGGACCATTTGGGAGAAAATATTAATTTAAATATTATATTCACTAGTTGTTTTTAGGGAAGTTCTTTGGAACGTATAATGGGTTTTCTCTAAGTTTATGAAAACCCACATTTAATAAATTAATTGAACCAAATACCCCATGGATTACTATATGTGAGAATATTTAATTAAATACCCCACATTTTCCCTTAATGTGTTGGATAATGATTTATATTAATTTACGAATCCTTATATAAAAACAAATATAATTTTTCATGAATTAAATGATATTCACAACACCATATTTGGTGCCACACATTACATACATGAAAATCCTTCCTTTCCTATCAATGACACACACTTGTGTTATATCGCATTTTTTTTAAAATCTATTTATTTATGAAACTATAATGTTTTGTGAAAATAATATCAAGGACCTCCATTTGATTCTTATATTGAGTAAAAAAATTTCATGAAAGTTGTGAGCCCAAGACGTTTACACCAAGAATGGGATGAAAAATCAATTAAACTTTCCCTATAATGTATAAGGACACATAGCCCCATATAATTTGTTCCATGAAATTTCTGGGAAACATCCATGAATTGTGATCCCAAGAAAGTGTTCAGTGGAAAAATATCAACGTAAGACACAATTATTATTTCCCAAAATCCATCAAAAATAACCCCTCCTATTAGGATTATTCGCCAATAATTGAATAATCTAGTGAAATCACCCCACCCCACCTAATAATCCATGTTCTCCATTGGGTAGATCAAAGTGTAATCCCCATTCCATACCACATTATTTCACATTCTATAACATTAATATTCTATTTGGAAGATGTTAAATTACAACCATTATCCTGGGTGCCTGATGTTAAATTGAAGATGACATCATAGAAATACGAGATTAACCTACAAGATTACAGAATTCATGGAACATATAATTATTTTTGTGATTATCATAGGATTCCATATTTGATAATCATGGGACTCTTATTATGGAAATCATTAGATGACCCCCATATTCTATTTTTTCCAAATTATATACCTCCTATCATCACATGTTTTTAATCTATTTATGGAACAATCATTTTTACCACATGAAATTAAATTTTTTGTTATGAATCATTCACATTATAATATAAAGTACAACTCAAAATATATAGGATTTAATCCTAGTTTTTTAATAGGTCATGTTTGAGGCATCTCTAATATTATAAGTCAATATTAACACAATATCATATCACCCATTAAAAGTGGTATCTTTGAATCCTGATCATCAATTTTGAGAATAAAAAATATCTAACCATACCTTCTCAAAGTCCTCATTATACATTCAATATATTATGGGCTAAATACACGATGAGAATATATTGGTAACATTCATACTGGAAGTTGAACATGTGGTTGAACCAATATGTGATAAGAATATATGGGATGTATCCCCACATGACATTAAACATATTACTATCCCAATATGGGTTGATAAAATATGGTAAAAGTCGATGCTAGACTTTGAACTTGTGATTGTTCTTGTACATGATGATCAATATGAGAAGAATCACCACAGTACATGAACCCCATGACTCTCTCCATTTTAATAACCTCAATAATTCATATGTGATGATCCTAGGTCACGACTCTAAATATATCAAAAACCCAACCCTCAGTGAATATCCAAATGATCCTCCTATGAGATGACTGATATAGCTACTATGAGATGACTGATATAGCTACTATGATGAGCCAAATAATACTATCTAACGATCATAGGTTCACTTCAACATTTACTTTGGTAAAAATACTGTGTTATTTCCTCATGTGATAATCATGAGATTCCATATTTGATTATGTTATGAAGCCAATGTAACAAAAATAATATCTCTTTATTATATCCATAGGTGACAAGCTAAAGATACTTACATTATGTGACAAAAAAAGATTCCTCTAGTAATGATCATGGGAATCCTTCGATGATGATCTTATGTAGTGTTGTGTGATGAGAATAAGATACCACATACTAAAAGAATGAGTATCCTATGACAGTGAGCCATATTTTCCCTAATAAATAATAATTTCAAACCACATGTCATTCCCATATGTTTCAATATATTAATAAAATAAGATACCTTGGGTCTATAAACTATGATTGCATATCTACTAAACATATGATGTCCTCATTTTATTCATTTAGAATCTTATTTATATATATTAAACATACCTTATTATATTTGAAGAATCCCTCATAATCATCATCTCTAATAAAATGTATTTACCCTCTTAAGGTACCCAATGATGAAATTAACTAAGCACCTTTTGAAGATAGTCCCAATATTATCATAAATAATAATTCATAAAATCTATGTGGTAAAATCTAACTTGTAATTGAGCATTATAGTGTAATACATATAAAGATTATTAAACATCCAATTATCATGTTCGTGTTACAAATGTGTAACCATCACCCAAAAGGGTGTTTGTCACCCACTATTGGAATGTGAGAATTCATGATGGAAGGATAAAGGAAATCAAAGGCACCATTATCATGATGTTTATCATGTATGAGTGCATCAAAAAGTAGAATAATAGTCCTCCTATGATTTACTTCTCTTTCAGATGTTATTATATATTAGACTTCGGATTCATTTGAATCACCATAATATAATGGTGAATACTACATGAATCCTAACATATTCAATGGTGATTTGATGTGTAACATGAGGGGTTCTCTTTAAAATAAATATTACACATTGGGTATGTTGTGAATCATAATCAATAAAAATTTATTAATTGTTGTATATGAACATTTATTATAGAATGATATATATAAGTCATGACCAATAAGCTACCCCAACTACAACTAACAGACATGGGGGAATGATATCCAACTACCGAGGAAACAACAAAAAAATATGATCATCCTACAATATCCACCTATATTATATCTCATGTAATCCCACATAGTGTTTCCCCATTGTAACTCATATAATAGAGGTTTACCTATGCACTTGTCCAATAATATGACCATAAGGGAGTTATCCCCATGGGATGGATCATGATTACCTGAATGTTGTGGAATCACATGAAAATCATTCCCAATAGGGATCACAAATAGGAAAATATTCCCTACCCCAATTTCCAGTATCAATTTTTATGGGAGCCATTCATTTAAATGTATTGGTTGGACCATCCCATAAGTTAAAGAGGTAGGTGATGTTTGATCGATGTGAACTCCAAATACCAACCAATAGTCACCAAAGAGAGATCCCATAATATAGAACCACTGAAAGTGTTTGGTTTCTCCAATAATAGATGAACAAGTTGATTGGATCCATTCTCAATATTAGTCAATTTACAATATATGATGTTCTGGTTAGAGGTATGCCCAAAACCATACTTGATAAAAAAAACACTTCTAAAACTCCTCTTTATCATAACCCCATTGATATACACATTCTGTTCTCCCCACAATCCAGGGATTGAATTTCAGTAGACTAAAATATAGACCCATGAAATCCTCTAGGTTCATTCTATTAACTCTACTAACATTAGGTGCTATAGTCGATTATAACGTATGTCATCATCATGATAAATAATCCAACCACCATAAAGTTCTTACCCAGGGATATGTGGTAACCATCCACTGTAACGGTACTTAACAAGGATCTATCTAAAATTATTTTGATATAAATCATAATGAGTCTCATAATACCGCACTCGAGGAATCTCAACATTTACACTAGATGTAGGTTAGGAGGAATTTACCATAGATTTAATGTTTTATTCTAGAAAATGAAATTCATAATGAATGAGGATATATTTTCCTAAATTAATAACTATTATAAGATGTAGGTTAGCATCACCTAAGGATTTCCATCCCAATTTTAATTTTACCAGGGTCCCTATATTCTTCAAAAAATAAATATTAATGAACAATATTCTTAATTCATTTTGAGGATATACTGTGAATTCATACTTTCCACCACCAAAATTTCTTTTCTTCTCCTCAACATTGACTATTGGAGATACATCATTGTGTTGATTGGATATCTCTAATTTGGAATTTCATTCAATTATGTTTTAATAGTCTATGAAATCCATAATTAGAATGAGGGTTCATAATATCATTTCTCTATGGAGAAGGTGATGAAGCATACATCAAATGAATACGGTGGATCATCCTCTCAAGTAAGGATGTATCAGATGACACCACTTCATTCAGAATATAAAATGTTGAGAAGACCTATGTTATTTCCTGATTAGGATACCATGTTTTCTCATGTTTAATCGTAATGTGATCGAAAGTATGATTATCATTCTAATAAAAATAATTGTGATGATATTAAGTGGCATATCATATCCACTAACAAATTGAAAATTCTATTTTGGATAACTATAATGTTGCATTTCCCACCTAATATGTACTATTAGAAGGATATAAAGCATTCCTTTAGGTTATTCAAGGGGTGAATTTCAACTAATTTCATGTTCATCAGTTGGGCTACACAGAACTTCCTATAACCCTTCTGTCCATTTATCATATGTGATACAATGTCAACATCAAAGCACTTTATATAGCACATCATCATAAATTGTATATGTAATTTTAGTGTTTCCATTAGTCTGGTACTATTATTTTTATAGTAATGTGTAAGATCATTGCATTAAAATCTATTCATGATAAGATCATAGTTAAAGGATGTATGCATACCTCCTATTTCTTCCTCTCCTATAGTAGAGACACGATCCTACATTTGTTTAGTAATATGATACAAGAAACTCCCTATAACAAACCACCATAATGAAGAATATAATCATCATAAATCCCGTTAATTTTTTGGAGTTTTATAGAATTGATGTGGAAAAAAAGAGGATGATCCACCCTAATAGAATCATAAATTTCATGAAATACATCAAATTGGGATTCATTCCAATTAGAAGAGACTACAAATGATCCTTTAATGCCAAAATTAATCACTCTAAATAACCTATTATAACATTGAAATGGAAAAGTACTAACTAAATCATCCATTAATACCAAAAATGTATAGGGAACTCATTATTTGATAACTCTACATGCATGGATATGATGAAGATGATTCCATCATTATACTTCTATAACCACAACAACTGATAATAATTTACTATTCCACTATGAATGAAATATGCACTTATTCAAATCCAACTGGGGATGGAGTTGACGTCTCAGCCCCTTTGAGTTGTATCCTAGAGTTCCTTATACTCTCCCATAATGTGAATAAATTTTATATCAGAACCTTAGGTCATGACTACTATAATATATGGGATATAAAACCATCTAGGTGGGAGGCACATGTATATTCCACCCATGATGATTGTTTTCGACGCTTTCGCCGGGGCGCGCGCATCCGTCTGTGAGGACGCGCGGCTGTTTTGCCCTGCATTCCCGCTCTCCAAAGGCGGGCGGCATTCGTTCCTTGTTCAGGTACGTCTGCTCCTTGATCGAAACGGGATGATGGGATGTCGGTTCTTCCTTCCGTGGATTCCTCCTTGGAACTCGTCACCTAGTCCAGGTCTCCCTCATAGATTTAATACGTAGTTCGTGAAACTCTTCCCAATGCCATATCGTCATGGACGTCGGTTAATTAAACTACTTCCATCAAGACTTTCCATAGGGTCTTGACATGGTAGCGACCTTCGGTCGGAGTATACGGCAACATCAGGAATGTCAGGGAATCTCTAGGTGCGTGGACATAGGGGAACCTGTATTCTTCCTCATAAGAGGGCATCTCAAGGGTGCAGACCCGAGGCGTACATCTGAGGTTTTCCTCAGCTTCCTGTGTTTAGCACAGGGTATGTAGCAAGATTAACGTCTAGCAGAGACGGTTACGCCAAAGGCGTTCCATCCGAGGTTTTCCTCAGGCATCTCATGTTTATCACGAGGTAGGCCGCGAGTTTAACGTCTGGCGGAGATGGAATGAGGGTGATCAGAACGTCCCACAGAGACGGACCAGATTGGTATATCCCTATGAGGGAACACCTGGAAGGTTTACCAAGGCCATGGATCAGAACGCCCAATGAGGACGGATCCGAGGTGGTACACTCCCTAGAGGGGAAAAGGGTGATGAATCGGGGTGTACACAGAGGACAACGACCCAGAGATATGATGAGGCTTACACGTGGAAAGCAGCCCATGCACCGCTAGGAGCAGCGAGGAGGTGGATGGCATGATCCCACTGGGATGTGGCGTCCCGGGTGAGAATCAGGATGGGTGGTGGATGAATGAATGAAGTGGAGGGGGAATGAAATGAGACCATCGCCGGGGGGCGACAGTGAAGTTGGGCTTGAGCCTTGAAGAGGCTTCCTACGTATCCCATTGGCAGGGTATCAAAGTCCGCGTAGTTCGGGATGGTGCCGGTAAACCGACGTGAATTGGGTGATGGGTGGGCTTGAACCTCGTGGAGGCTTCCTACGTACCATGCCTTAACACGGATCAAAGACCTCGTAGTTCAAAAGGTGATGATCGCAATGGCTTACCACTGGACCAGGATGGGACCCGACGTGAAATGACGGGTGGGTGTGTCGGTGAGCCGACGTGAAAGTCGACCTTGGTCCAATGGGTGGTGGGCTTGAACCTCGTAGAGGCTTCCTACGTACCATGCCTTGACACGGATCAAAGACCTCGTAGTTCGGAGAATACAGTTTAACGTCATGTGGGACGATAGTGAACCCTGACGTGAATAAACGACGGGTGAGCTTGAACCTCGTGGAGGCTTCCTACGTACCATGCCTTGACATGGATCAAAGACTTCGTAGTTCAAGTGGTCACAACGGCTTACTGCTGGACTGGAATGGGACCCGACGTGAATGAGCGACGGGAGGGCTTGAACCTCGTGGAGGCTTCCTACGTACCATGCCTTGACATGGATCAAACACCTCATAGTTCAAATGGGGCTCCGCCGGTGAACCGAGGTGAAAGTAGACCTTGGTCCACTGTTGGTGGGCTTGAACCTCGTGGAGGCTTCCTACGTACCATGCCTTGACATGGATCAAAGACCTCGTAGTTCAGGTGGAAGTAGACCTTGGTCCACTTATGGTGGGCTTGAACCTCGTGGAGGCTTCCTACGTACCATGCCTTGACATGGATCAAAGACCTCGTATTTCAGGTGGGGTTTGTCGGTAAACCGACGTGAAAGTAGACCTTGGTCCACTGTTGGTGGGCTTGAACCTCGTGGAGGTTTCCTACGTACCATGCCTTGACATGGATCAAAGACCTCGTAGTTCAGGTGGAAGTAGACCTTGGTCCACTGATGGTGGGCTTGAACCTCGTGGAGGCTTCCTACGTACCATGCCTTGACATGGATCAAAGACCTCGTAGTTCAGGTGTCAGAACGGCTTACAGCTGATTGGGGTCACAACGGCTTACCGCTGGATAGGGATGTCAACGGCTTACCGCTGCATAGGATCACAACGGCTTACCGCTGGATAGGGATGTCAACGGTTTACCGCTGCATAGGATCACAACGGCTTACCGCTGGATAGGGATGTCAACGGATTACCGCTGCATAGGGTTGTCAACGGCTTACCGCTGAAAAGGAGTGACAATGGTAAATGGGGCTTACGCTAGGAAGCTGCCCGGGTGCCGCTAAGGAGCGGCAATGGTGAATGGGGCTTACGCTAGGAAGCTGCCCGGGTGCCGCTAAGGAGAGGCAATGGTGAATGGGGCTTACGCTAGGAAGCTGCCCGGGTGCTGCTAAGGAGGGGCACTGGTGAATGGGGCTTACCCTAGGAAGCTTCCCGGGTGCCGCTAAGGAGCGGCAATGGTGAATGGGGCTTACGCTAGGAAGCTGCCCGGGTGCCGCTAAGGAGTGGCACTGGTGAATGGGGCTTACGCTAGGAAGCTGCCCGGGTGCCGCTAAGGAGCGGCAATGGTGAATGGGGCTTACGCTAGGAAGCTGCCCGGGTGCCGCTAAGGAGTGGCACTGGTGAATGGGGCTTACGCTAGGAAGCTGCCCGGGTGCCGCTAAGGAGCGGCAATGGTGAATGGGGCTTACGCTAGGAAGCTGCCCGGGTGCCGCTAAGGAGTGGCACTGGTGAATGGGGCATACGCTAGGAAGCTGCCCGGGTGCCGCTAAGGAGCGGCAATGGTGAATGGGGCTTACGCTAGGAAGCTGCCCGGGTGTCGCTAAGGAGTGGCACTGGTGAATGGGGCTTACGCTAGGAAGCTGCCCGGGTGCCGCTAAGGAGCGGCAATGGTGAATGGGGCTTACGCTAGGAAGCTGCCCGGGTGCCGCTAAGGAGCGGCACTGGTGAATGGGGCTTACGCTAGGAAGCTGCCCGGGTGCCGCTAAGGAGCGGCAATGGTGAATGGGGCTTACGGTAGGAAGCTGCCCGGGTGCCGCTAAGGAGCGGCACTGGTGAATGGGGCTTACGCTAGGAAGCTGCCAGGGTGCCGCTAAGGAGCGGCAATGGTGAATGGGGCTTACGCTAGGAAGCTGCCCGGGTGCCGCTAAGGAGCGGCAATGGTGAATGGGGCTTACGCTAGGAAGCTGCCCGGGTGCCGCTAAGGAGCGGCAATGGTGAATGGGGCTTACGCTAGGAAGCTGCCCGGGTGCCGCTAAGGAGCGGCAATGGTGAATGGGGCTTACGCTAGGAAACTGCCCGGGTGCCGCTAAGGAGCGGCAATGGTGAATGGGGCTTACGCTAGGAAGCTGCCCGGGTGCCGCTAAGGAGCGCCAATGGTGAATGGGGCTTACGCTAGGAAGCTGCCCGGGTGCCGCTAAGGAGCGGCAATGGTGAATGGGGCTTACGCTAGGAAGCTGCCCGGGTGCCGCTAAGGAGCGGCAATGGTGAATGGGGCTTACGCTAGGAAGCTGCCCGAGTGCCGCTAAGGAGCGGCAATGGTGAATGGGGCTTACGCTAGGAAGCTGCCCGGGTGCCGCTAAGGAGCGGCAATGGTGAATGGGGCTTACGCTAGGAAGCTGCCCGGGTGCCGCTAAGGAGGGGCACTGGTGAATGGGGCTTACGCTAGGAAGCTGCCCGGGTGCCGCTAAGGAGCGGCAATGGTGAATGGGGCTTACGCTAGGAAGCTGCCCGGGTGCCGCTAAGGAGTGGCACTGGTGAATGGGGCTTACGCTAGGAAGCTGCCCGGGTGCCGCTAAGGAGCGGCAATGGTGAATGGGGCTTACGCTAGGAAGCTGCCCGGGTGCCGCTAAGGAGCGGCAATGGTGAATGGGGCTTACGCTAGGAAGCTGCCCGGGTGCCGCTAAGGAGTGGCACTGGTGAATGGGGCTTACGCTAGGAAGCTGCCCGGGTGCCGCTAAGGAGCGGAAATGGTGAATGGGGCTTACGCTAGGAAGCTGCCCGGGTGCCGCTAAGGAGTGGCACTGGTGAATGGGGCTTACGCTAGGAAGCTGCCCGGGTGCCGCTAAGGAGCGGCAATGGTGAATGGGGCTTACGCTAGGAAGCTGCCCGGGTGTCGCTAAAGAGTGGCACTGGTGAATGGGGCTTACGCTAGGAAGCTGCCCGGGTGCCGCTAAGGAGCGACAATGGTGAATGGGGCTTACGCTACGAAGCTGCCCGGGTGCCGCTAAGGAGTGGCACTGGTGAATGGGGCTTACGCTAGGAAGCTGCCCGGGTGCCGCTAAGGAGCGGCAATGGTGAATGGGGCTTACGCTAGGAAGCTGCCCGGGTGCCGCTAAGGAGCGGCACTGGTGAATGGGGCTTACGCTAGGAAGCTGCCCGGGTGACGCTAAGGAGCGGCAATGGTGAATGGGGCTTACGCTAGGAAGCTGCCCGGGTGCCGCTAAGGAGCGGCAATGGTGAATGGGGCTTACGCTAGGAAGCTGCCCGGGTGCCGCTAAGGAGCGACAATGGTGAATGGGGCTTACGCTAGGAAGCTTCCCGGGTGCCGCTAAGGACCGGCAATGGTGAATGGGGCTTACGCTAGGAAGCTGCCCGGGTGCCGCTAAGGAGCGGCAATGGTGAATGGGGCTTACGCTAGGAAGCTGCCCGTAATGTCTTCCTCATGTCTGGCCATGAGGGCATCCCAACTCACTGGTGAATTGAGGCCTTCACCTATGCACTGGTGCACAAGAGGGAGATTGCCAAGGGGGTTTGGAATTATGCCGTTGTAATCATGGCATTAGGCATCTTATACTTGGAGCATAAGGCATCTCTTATTTGGAGCAAGAGGAATCCTATGTTTGGAGCACAGGGTTTACTACAGTTTATAGTCATGTAGAAAGGACTGTTAGCATCTCATGCTTGGAGCATGAGGCATCCTATGTTTGGATCACAGGGTTACTACAGTTTATAGTCATGTAGAAAGGACTGTTAGCATCTCATGCTTGGAGCATGAGGCATCCTATGTTTGGAGCACATGGTTTACTACAGTTTATAGTCTTGAGATAGGACTATTGGCATCTTATGCTAAGAGCATAAGGCATCTCTCGTATAGGGCAAGAGGCATCCTGTGTTTGGAACATAGGGAGAATACTACAGTTTAGAGTCATGTAAGTAGGACTATTGGCATCTCATTCTAGGAGCATGAGGCATCTCTCGCTTGGAACAAGAGGTATCGTATCATTTGTTAGATATGGAGTGCTACAGTTTAAAGTCATGTAGATAGGACTGTTGGAGGCTCATGCTTGGAGCATGAGGCATCTCTCGTATAGGGCGAGAGGCATCCTATCGTTTGTTAGATAGGGAGTACTACAGTTTATAGTCTTGTAGATAGGACTATTGGCATCTTATGCTTGGAGCACAAGGCATCTCTCGTTAGAAGAAAGAGGCATCCTATGTTCAGCACATAAGGATCACTACAGTTTAGAGTCATGTAGAAAGGACTATTAGGCAGCAGGTGCCTAGAAATGGTTGGGGTTGGGACTTACGCAAGGGCGGCCCTTTCTGGTTCAAACTGGCATAGGAGCCAAGTGATCGGGTTTGGAGGAGTTGCCTGAGGGATGGTTCGACTCGAGGTACTCGGGGAATTGATGATGAGAATCTCGACTCACGACATGGAATGAAACCAAGAGGATATGTCAACTCAAGGTATTTCATGGTGTGTGGAGGAGTATCTCTAATCATGGTATTCCATAGGTGGAAGGTGGGAGCGCATAAGGGCGCAATGGAAAATCCTGGCATCCCGGCCCGAAAAGTTCGCGGTGCGCTCGCGAACGTCAAATGCGTTTGCGGAGCATCACCGCCTCTGGTGCTTCGCGGCGGCTCGCGAACGTCAAATGCGTTCGCGGAGCATCACCGCCTCTGGAGCTTCGCGAGGCCACGATGGTCGGGGCGCTTCACGGTGGGGCTTCGCGTGAGTGCTTCGCGAGGGGTCTTCGCGGCGCATCGCAAACGTCAAACGGCTTCGCGGAGCCTCTCGCCTCATTGCTTCGCGGCGGCGCTCCGCGACCACGGAGGGGGCTTCGCGAATGGGCTTCGCGAACCAGATTTCCAGCCCAACTTCAAACGTCCATAACTCCTAATCTGTAACTCCATTTGGGCCCTATGACCTACCAAATCGAAGCTTGCGAAATGGACTACGATCTTGGATCACATATGGAAGCATTTGGAGAATTTTGGGGACGCGTTTTCCGGGGTCTACAATGATCCAATTTTTTTTATCAATACTTTCCTGAAAGCCATAGACACATAGACAACCTTGATGTATCCCAAAAGAATGTTATACCTATAATGGGTGGATCATTATCCTCCAAAACCAAAAAATATAATTCTATGATTTATCCCCATCAACATCATTAGTGATCTATGTTTTTACCATACCTAGTTCATTTCTTAATACGGCCTGATGCTGGGAACTATAGAGAAGGAATTGGAAGCTAAAATATTTTGGTTTTTCCAAAATGTATAATCTCCTCAGTTTTTTGGGAATATCAATCATGAACCATGGTCCACCACCACATGGGATGATAATTGTGGTCATTTTTTTCCATTTTTCCTCCACCTTGTAAAAGATAACAGTATTTTTTCTATCCATGTGAAAGAAGTGAGAAAAAAATGGTTTTTTGAATACATTGTTCTATATAATGTTATAACTAATTTAATCAATGTTATGATTAAATAAGAATTGTTATTCAGGGTGTGAATAGAGAATAAATGTGATGATTTTTCTTTGATCCTCATCTCTTAATGTATCTAGATAAGTATTGGGAATTTTGGTGGAGACCATAGTATCTTGGGGAAGCCTTGTATCTGATAAAAAAATTTACTTCCCATTACCTCCTCCTACATCATCATGATGACTATCAAGAGAATAAAATTTTTATTTCATAAAAAACAAAGTCCCTTAACTATCCTATATATTCACATAATTTTTATACATAGATATTAGTTATTAAAAGTTGAATATTCAATATATTTGAAAATTAAAATCTTTAGAATTATAATGTATTTGGGTCTTTGTGGACTAGATATATAATTTTCGTATTATATTTAATATCTCCAATCTTTCCCATATATTTCGTCCTATATATTAAACATCACAGACATGACCCACATAATATTTCTTCAAAACATGGGAAAAGGAAACATAATAAATAGTGATCTCAGATTCTTAGCCAGAGTAAAAATGGAAGATAAAAATTAATGATCATATTAAAACATATGATATCCATAAGCTTATGAGCTTATAAACATAACATTAAATGTTCCTATCAAATCCATCGTGGATCATAAATTTGAGTCATAGAATAAATCATGACAGTTCATAAGACAAGACTCATAAAAGAATAAATGAAAATTATCTATGAAATAATAATATATAGATGGAAATTATGTAACAACATAAGATTATAAAATTATGTATATTTATAAATAGAAACATGGTATCTCATTAGGTTATGAATAATAAATTAAGCCCTCACTTTAACATATGACCATGAAACAAGGTCCACAAATAATATTATGGACATGAAATCTAGGTCCATGAATAAAAATATGGACATAAAAACAAGTGCTATTTATAATATTTTTGATATGAATCTGGGAACACATAAAAACATTTTTACATGAACATAAAGTCAATACCCAAGCTTATTGATTTTAAACCAGGTCCACATATGAAATTATAAGCATTTCACTAGTCCGAATAATTAAATTATTAACATGAAACCTATGTCGATGAAAAAAACTATGAGAAGGAAAATACGTTCATGAATTAAATAATTAAATCATTAGTAATCAATATTAACAAAATCCATTTGAGATATTTTATATACCCAACCATAATATAATTATAATATATTCATATAAACATCACAAGATCAAAAATCATTCTTCTTAACATCATAACGTAAAAAATGGTAAATAAAAATGTTTTATAAAAATATAGATATCATAATCATAAACTAATCAAATATTCAATAATAAAGTTATACATTGATCTTATATATATTAAAGTGTAATTTACATAAATTATTTATCATGTATTTGAATAATCGTTTTAAAATACAATTGGAATAGTTCTTGAGCAAAATACCATTTTCATTTTGAAATCACTTCATTAAAATTTAAAAATATCCAAAAAACCAATTAAAAAAGAATTATTTGAAAATAATCATTGATAAATGTAATGTATGAAATATTTAATTTATTAGTTATGATATTGAAATTGTTTTCTTGTTGTGTTCATTAAAAATAATATTCCATTCACATTTTCAGTAAAATTTCAAAAGTAACTCATTCAGAAAAGTATTATACGGAACTTTTAAAAATATTTGGACATACTGAAGAATGGGAAAAAATTATTTAAACAGTCATTTTAGAGTACGAATGAATTTATTTAAATTATTTAATGATAATTTTGACATGGGAAAAAATATTCCAAACAATTAAGAAATAAATTTGTTTTTATTAAAAACATTTTCTCAATAATAATATGTAAAAAATAGAGGAAAACTATAAAATTATTGAAAATTCCATGAAAAGATATATTATAAAAATAAATCATGAGTTTCATGATAGGTATATCATGAAATATCATCATCGAGAATAAAATCATAAATAATTCCAATCAAACAAGATATTGTATCATTAAACTCTTACCACTTTTGTATATTTTGAATTTTAAGACCCATGAATGAAATCTGAAAATAAAATATTAAATAAAATTTATATAAGGATATTAATTATATAAAATTTCAAAGGGGTAGTATATACACCAAAAAAACATAAAAAGTGGGTAATATTGAATATGTCTCCTAGACATTAAGGGGAGACTAAAAATACCTTACCTCATGTAAGATATTCTTTGAAGGAAATGTGACCACATATATAACAATATCAAATTTATCATTATTTTTATAAAAGATTCTTGTATATAATTATAATATCATATTAATCCATTTTATAAAATTTTATCATCAATTTACTAGTAATTCATTATTAATATTGTCATAATAGGTTGATAATTATTTCGTTTTTCTGGATATTTTCTGTTTAGTACTTTCATGTTTAATTTTATCGTGATTCCAACAAATCTATAAAATTAATCATAATTATATTTAATATATATTCATTTTATATGTATTTATAGTCATCCATAATATTTATATATAGAAAAATAAATTAAACCATTAATGAAGATAGTAGGTCATATGTATGAAAGAACGATGTTTTCAATTTCCAAAAGATCAAACTAAATAATGGTAAACAATAATTCAACCTTGTAAAAAACATTATCATTATTATAATATATATTCACTAAACATACCCTAATTACAATATAATTTATACAAAAATTAGAAACAGATTACATCACTTCATGTAGGTGGTACTCTACAAATACACGTGAGCGAGGTTATCATTTTATAATGTGTCAGAAGGTATGAAGGTAGATTTGATATTATTATTACATGACAATAATTATTTCATAAATATATTATATTAAATTTTAACCTACCAAAATAATTATACAAAACATATGGTGATGAAACAAAATTACACCACTAAGTGGAGAAATCATGCCATACGTATGAGGGAGTAATGTTTTCATTTTCCATATGATGGTAAATATATATAAAAACATTTTCCTATACAGAAAATCTCATCTATTTTTATTTATTATATTTTAATTATTATTTAATCATAGATATAACATATTTATAAGAATTTTAGTATGAAAAAAATTCGAAACATTTAGCAATGATGATTATCTCTTCTCTTGTAGACATCCTTTCTATCTCCACAAAAGGGCTTGGGGATGGTCTTTTGACAATAATATAACCTATTGAATTTGTATAAGGATGTTTATAAGAAAAATGCTCTGGAGTTTTTTTGTCAATAATGATTAATGAGTTGGAAATAAAAGAGAGACAAATATACTTTTAGAAGGGTTAGAAAAGACACATTTTGAGTTACCATTAATAATATAATATAATTATGTAATTATCAATAAAAATACTTCCAAATAAAAAAAATTAAATTAAAAATAGGATTTTCTCAAAATATAAATATATAATTAAATTTAGAGAGTTTTTGGACACATTTTTGACATTAACTATTGGATTAACACCATGGTTAACCGATTTTAATTGCAAATATTCTAATAGCTTTTAAATATTACAGGGTTTTATATTTTACCTATATGTTAATAATTTTTTCTAAAAAGTTCATGGAATTACATATTAGACAATAACTTATTCTAGTTCTTCTCTTTAATGTTTTCTGAAAAATTTAAAATATCTAATAAAATATTTCTACCATAAAATCCTATATATGTCCTTCAATGAACTATTCACATATTTTTTCTTTTAAGACAACATGAAGTAATTGAATTACAATATAATCATTTAAAAAATATATAATATGTTATATTAATATAAAATAATAAAGGAAAAAAATTAGTCACCCAAATTAAATGATGTTTAATATTTTTTGAACTGCTTCTTTTAATTTTCTATTTAATGAAAAAATATTGGATCAGTGTTATGTACACATTTAAAGTAATTATTCCTTTAAATAAATATAGATAAATTAATAAGATAAAAATTAATTTATATTTACATAATTTATTTTTAATAGAACATATCCTCTTTTTATCCTTATTTTAAAATTTTATTCATACTAAAATAATGAATATAAAATTTTGTATTTTTTGTTTTCATAATTTAAAATAAAGGTCAGATTCATAAAAATATGGCACAATGGGGACATATAACTTATAATAATAAATAAAACTATAAAATAATTTTATAAAATATTATAAATTAATGTTTTAGAGAATATTTGAAGACTTGTCCTAATTGTTTACCCATATTTTACATGTTTTAACCTTACAAAGGTGAAAAAGTTATCTTTAGTAAATAATCATATTAAAAAAATGAAAGTTAACTATTTACCAAGTTTAAAAACAATGATTCCAAAAAAGGGATCTATTTTTCATTATTTGATTCATATATTTCGAAGAAATTAATTGAAGAATAAATTGTAAAACACAATGAATGATAGTTTTTCAGCACAATGTATAGTAACTATAAGAATTCAATTTATACCCAATTTAACAAAAAATATGATTATAATGAATTTATTTAGATTAAGAATAATTTAAGAGGTATAAATTTACTTTTAATTAAATTTTAAACAAAATGTAACTTTGTATATACATGGAAAAAAATTAAATTTTCAATAAAAGTTTATATCTTTCACCATTCATTTGATAATTAATCTTTTCAGAAAAATCCAAAAATTTATCCTAATATAATATTTATATTATAATTTTAAAAATATATTTCATTTAGTCCAATAAATTTTATAATAGTATAAACAATTAAATATTATAAATTTTCAGAAAAATAAATAAAAATCATTTTTATAGGATATTTATTTTTTAAATATAATATAACATTACTAAATATTGAATTGTTATTTAAAAAGAATTAATAAAAGAAATTTTTTCAGTGTAGAAATTATATATAAATTTCATAATGTGGTTATTCTTATTCATAAATTCCAACTTAATGGTGATGTTATAATGGTAATTTTTAAATAAAAATATTTCATGGTTCATTTAAGCTCGGTGTGCTGTATCATATATAATATCAAATATAATGATATTATTTTAAAGTATCCAGGTTTTACATTATTCCCATTCCCTTTTAAGAAATTTCATCTTTATAATTATCATTATTTATTTATTAAAACCAATGAAATAAATAAATCCAAAAATAAAACAAGAATCAAACTATGGAGTTCTAAAATATTGAATCATGATTGCATCCCCTCAGACATTGTATAGATATTTCTAGGGAAAAGAGCCCAAAATAGAAAAACATGTAACCATCATAACTTGAGAGGATCTAAATTATTGTAAATATGCTACTTTATTTCCCTCATTCCATGTGTGAAAGGTGTCAGTATGATTTTTGATGAGGCTCACACATATGTGAATATGATAATATAAATTCTATGGGGTTATACAAAGGCCACATAAGGAGTTATTAATGATTATGAAAGTGGTTTCCACCACAACCAAGTCAATGTTATAAGGGTTACTAATATTAAGTCCCATAAGCATCACCCTAGTTTTAGCATGGTGAGAATATCAATTACCAGGCCACACCGTAAAAGAGATAAAAACGGAATCCTTGTATAGCGAACAACACTACCACCCTGCATTATGCCCGTACCACAAAATTCATCCATATTATGTTTAAATCTAGTACTATGTGCATTCTATCAGATATACCAACCTTGGATGATGTTGGTGGAGGGCAGTGGGATTTTAATGTATACATATGGAACATATTCAATGGGTTATCAGTCCAGTTTTGAATAATATGAGTAAGATCAAGATGCATGCACATAGTTCTGAATACAAGAACCAAACTATAGAAAGTAACATACTTTAATATGTTATGTTCATGGAATTAAAAATACACCAACATAGATCCACAAGGATAAATTCACTCTCCTTCCACTTGAGGTTATTTCTCTCAGCACCTTGAATCCTCATTGTATAAAAGGAGGTTCCTTAAGACACTAGGCTGATAGATTGGTATGATGACAAAAGGTCGACAACACCACATGCATGACCATTATCTATAGAAGTATAATTTCCTTGTGTTTTCATCACATGTCTCTCCAAAACAAATTCACATGGTTTCCTGGTAGATTCATAGTTCTTAACATGATTGTCTATTGATAACACATTATAACAGATGTTCTGAACAAGAATTTGTTTTTATCTGGGATTTATTTTCACTAAATAATGTCACCCAAACATTCTTTCTTAGTATGAAAATAACGTTCCTATAATAATACTTCCCTAAAAAGGTTCCTATGGATGAAAATTTTAAAACACATTTGACAGGGATAGATAATAGCTCAATGAGATGAAAGAGAGTGTGCTGATCATCTTGAAGGATGTCTTGAATGAAACCTAGGTATTTTCAAGCTTGTTTGAACGTAATATCTAGGGTTGGACACCCTAAAAACCTATTTCGACATCTGCCCATTTTTTATGCCAGAAAAGAAGGTTTACCCTTATAAAAAGATAGAAATACTTATATTAAAGATATTGGTTATATGGGTGAATTGAGAGTCATTGTAGAGAACATATCATAGGAGGGGTGTCCAAGATGATCACAGATTTATCCCCAGGATCCTACCCCGTAATGTACATCCCCAATTTATTCTAATGTGATAATTTTATATAGCCCGTGAATCTTTTCATAAAAAATATTGATATTAAGGCCTCCCTATCAAATCCTCATTTCCATCCTTGTCCATGAAACCCAATAGTTCTTTCGATGAGAGTGGTAATAAAAAATGAAACTGGAAAAATGATTTCTCATAACATTGAGAAATTCTTTCTTTTCCTTAAGAGTATATAGTATATGCACTTTAATTAATGTGAAAAATTCATTTACCAGAGTAATATTATTATATAATGATAAATATATATTTCCACAATTTTTCATAATATCGTAGATGGAATCGACCACCTTATTGAAGTGGTGTATGCTTGTTCTAATTTGGAGATATCATGGAACTAATATAGTATATCGGGATGTTCTGCATCAGAATAGAAAGATTTTTCACATAGTAGTGAACCCATCACTCTGATTATCAGTTGGAATGATAGAGAATGATATTTTTTTGTTATTAGTTTCCCAATTCTTTCACAAAATTCTTCTCAAATATTGTTGATATCAATTTTTTGTTTTCTACTTCCATTGAGAAGAATAATCTTTTCATTGATGTACAGGAGGTGGGAAACACCTGAAAATTGTTACATGTATTAGTAGGAAAGAATACTGCCAACTTTGAGTCTATTAGTATTATCGAGTTCATGACCTAGAAGCGAGATGGATGATTCTTGATCCACTATAGGATGTCACTTTTACTGTGTCTATGTTTCTTATGAGCATCTATAAAGGAACCTTCGTGAACCATCTTTTCCCCGAATGTTTGCACCGCCGGTTGATAGTCAAGAGAAGAGATCCAATGGTGGGAGATGAATAATAAACCTCCTCTATATACTATGGCTGAAAAGAATAAAAATATTGGAGATTGGTTAGAATAAACTCTAGAAGGATGGGTTACCATTGAATTTTGGTAGATATATATGGAATTATTGTTCACTAAATACTAATTCAGATGGAATAACATGTGGTTTTTCACCAATGGTTGTTTCATGAAGTCATGTAGTCACCCGTATAACCCAAGTCCAAAAAATAATTAAGATACGTAAAATAAATCATATCCTGTCTCACCTTCGAATATATCACACTGCATCCCTTATTTTCATTACTATACATTGTAACATTAAATTCCCTAACTATTTTTAATGCAATATCACCTTTGTTGAAGATTACAAACCATCCCACATTTAATCTATTCCATGAAAATCACATATGGATTTGGAGAATGATATGAAATAACACTACACTCATGTTCTTAGATTTTTAGTAATGAATTAGTTAGAATATGAGATGAGTTTGACTGTGAAGTTGGATTTTGAGAACAACCATATTTGATAGTTTATAGGGGAATACTTTAAAAAATAATAAACTATTATTCCTTACAAGAAATATATTAATTTATAGGGTTGTTTTATAGGTTCAAAAAATTGAAACAAATGAGGTATTTGAGTTGGAAACTCACTAGATAAAAATTATATTTTAACCCAAGCACCAATCCTCAGGAATTCCATATAAGGAAGAAAATAATAACAAAATTGGTTTTTTGGATTCAATACTTGACAACGAGGGGATAAAATGATCGATAGACAAGGGAGATAAGGATTATTTATTTTGAGACCATGTTTCAATTCTCTTTGGATGGGATGAGTAGATATTTTTAGTGGATGAGAAAGATAATTACATCAAGTTCTTGTAGGGGTTGGATAACGAGGGGACATAATTAGAAAGGGTATGGGAGAAAAAATAAGAATAAAATCACTAACTTTCTATATAGTATGAGGTTAATGAGTATAGGAAGTCTCATTAATATAAAATTTTCAAAAAATCCCAGCATTGGGAGTATTCACTGTGACTAGAGACCTTTACAGATGGTAAACAACTAAGGAGAGACTAGAAAGAGGGAAGTCCAATGAAAGAGAAGATGAAGGAGGATGAGAAATGGGGTATTGGGTGTGAGGAAAAATTGAGTAACAAGAAGATGTGTAGTTATAGAGAAGATCCATATCATATTGAAAGGTTTTGGTAAGAGTAAAGGAATTCGGAGGGGAGGTAGAAGATGATATTGAGTCAGGTCTGGGTGCTGAGGAAGGATAAGTGAGAATGGTATGGGAACCATTGAAAAATGTTAATGGGAATACCTAGTTTTTCTATAAGTATCATTGGTGTTTCCTAAAGTGTGAAATCTCCAAAAGAAATGTATTATGGAAGAAGTGGTGATTTCCTACCACAATGAGACTGAGTCTCTCTCCCTAAGGAGAGTACATCCTTGAAAGGGGGAGTATAAATCCACATTGAATCAAATTATCACCATGGAGGCATAGATCATCTGATATGTTTAGTCATCAAGGAATATGAACAATCCAAATGAATCTCCAATCGAGTTGAGGAAGGAAGAATTTTAATAATGAAAGGGAAAACCTTTGAGGGAGAGCCATAACACCTCATATGGAGATTTGTTCCTAGAGTGAACTCATAAAGACTCTCTGGAAAGGTTAAGAATCTAGTTTAAAAGTGATATAGGGTATGTATACAATTCAATAATGATGTCATATCAGAAATATAGGAAGAAAAATAGGGCTATTTAACTAAGATCCGAGACCATATTTAGTGATTTTAAACCCCAAAAATCAACCTGCTTTTAGAACAAAGAGTTTTGGGGGAGTTCTTAACCAAAACCCACCACTAGGGTCCACTAAAGAAGCAATGAGGCAACCTAAAAGGGTGATTAGTATAAGGATAGATATAAGGAACCATCAACCAAACCTGTGTAGATCACATCCATAAGGATCAATGTCATGGGTGGGATGGGGTCAGCCGGTGAAGGAGTAACCCATAGAAGGACCACCTTAGGAGAGGGTAGAGATCATTATTAGGCTAGGATATAGGGAGCAAATATGTATGAGTAGTATGATATGGGGGAAGTAGAATATAGCATGGTATATTCCACTATTACAATGGAAGGGATCTGGGGCCCCATAGAGGTTATAAAATATTGAACACTAAGGGTTGTCTGAGGTGTGTACATAGGGGAAAAAGAATAAATTTTATAAATAATTTCCTAATAATTTGAACTGGTTCTTATAAATCATTGGGTTGATGTACGAAAATTCCCTTTTTAAAATCCCACATAGTTAATTGTTTTAATAAAACATGCTATGGAAAAAGAGAAAGGTATGTATTAATGTCATCTAAAATAATAAATAACTAGGTATTCCAATAAAATAGCATTAGTGGGAAGTGACAATTTGGACATGGATGAAAAATAAATATCTAAAAATTATGAAGTGTGATAATGAATTATTTTCACATGAAGGTAATTGATAATTGGAAGGTTAAAATCCCCAAAAATAAAAACTATTGAGTTGTGAAAATGAATATAAATTCATTTGAAATGAAGGTCAAAATATAACATATTTTTTTTAAGATCAAAATACTAATATTTACTGATTATTTTACTATCTTGATAAGTATCATGATTCCATATAAATACTTAACTCCTATATATTTCATAAGATCATTTTAATCAATTTTATGTGATTAAATCTATTTACAAATCATTTCTTACTCCATGAATGAAATTATCATGATGAATATTACATGTGTGGGGAACTAAAAGTAATATTTTAGGGATCATAAGATCCATAAACAGATGAAATATTATTCCTATTATCTCTATATATTTTCCACAATGAAAATGGTTACCACAATAATATATGGATTTAAAAATACTTAATAAAAACATAAAAAATACAACATAAATGATTACATGAATAGATTACCATAATGTTATTACAATATAGGTTTGACCAAATCTAGAAGACAAAAATTTAGAAATAATGAAAATGAATTTCAAAATAATGGAAAAAAGTAATATAACAAATAACATAAAGTATCTCATAATATAAAAAAATGTGAATATCAGGATTGTATTAATATATTATAGTAATTTGATTCAGCATAACAAATAATTGAAAATATATATCTTCCAGCAAAATAAAATAATCATATTCCTAAAGTAAAATAACACACTACATATATATTCCAAAATCCAAAAATACTACAAACTCTTCCAATGATGAAATTAAAAACCTTTTCATAAAATCACCAATTAGTTTCCAGTTCACCAATACTATCCCATTTACATCATCAATGTTAATAATCTCATTATGAAAACTAACCTTTATCACATTGTCACTATATAAATTTTTTTGATTATCATTACATTTGAACATAAGTTTTCAAACACTTAGGGAAAACATATTATGGGACAATACATAGATATATCATATTTTAATATCTAGAATATCATCGAAATAACCATTATACATCATTATTCTCTAATACTAATTCATAAACACTTTTTTTCTTAATCTTAAATGAAGGGATTAACATTGGTCCTTCCAAGGTGTAACTATTAAAACATATATTTGGGATTTGTATTGGATAGTGATTTTTTTCCTCAAAAATAATAAATTGATCAATAAATGGCACCTTAAGATGAACATAATTTCATTCCACTAAAATTATCACTTTTCCTCAGCAATTTCATGCTATATTCCCTTCTTTTACACATAGAAACAATATTCTAATTAATTTGAGACACTCTATTGTGAAGATCATTCCACATTATAGAAATGTATTGTAAGGTCTACTAGGTTAGAAAAACTGAGAGATGGGTTGAATCACTGTATGACAGATTTAATCCTCTTCTGCATTGGATCTTGTTTTACTATTAATCAATAATATCATGTATCTATTTCTCATTTCAAAGTATAAACATAATTTAAATCATGCACATGACATAACAATTTTAACACGGATAACCCTCACTGGGCTACATCCAATGGGCATACACTGGTGATGACCCAATTTACCAAATCTGATATTCGCACACTGCTATTTATAATGTTTAATGTGGACTCACTGTCCCTTCTGGATTATAACCAATCACTATAAGAAAGACCATTTCTCTCACAATGGAAGTGTTCTCACTACTTTGTCCAAACATCCACTAACAGTTTAATGAATTTTAGGTCCCTTAATTATCACAAATGAATGCATCTTCATCTGTTTCTAGATGCTCTGTGGATGTTTTAATTTTGTCTGCTGATGAATAAAAATTTACCACTGCTGCACCGGGTAGTCATACAACATTCTCGCAACCCCAAAATCACATGCACGCTTCTATAATCCTGTCGTACTTTCCTATGCTTCATCGTGATTCTCCAAGACTGGTGTGCATGTTTCACCTAAACACTTGTGTGACACTCACTTTCCCAACTCATATATTTTACTAATTGACCCTTTTATGCCCAAACCAATATAGGTGCACAACTATCAACCTGCGCGTAGCTTCTTAATTTATTTATACCTGCGCAACCAAACCATAACTTGTGCACCCAAACCACCTATACAACTATAGATCACAATTTATCTATGTTTTGAGATACCTTTTACAATGAGGAAGGGTATCCCTCTATTTATAGGCATTTGGGGCACCCTTAGATATGGCGCACAAGTCTCCTCCTAGCGCGCAAGTCCAGTCACCTTAGTCTCTATCCCCATAGTAACCTTGAGAACCCAAACAAAAACTGGGAAACCCCTCTTCCATAGACATATTTTGATGTTCTGATCTTGAAAAACATATGGGCTGCATGTTACCAAACCTCTAAGACACCAGGGCACATGTACATTTTCCAAAAATAGTTTTATCTATTTGTCGAATTTGAGGCCCAAAAATTTGGCTAACACTGGAAAACAGTGCCACCATGTATCTTCTATTTTTGTACCACCTACAAATCATGAATTACCTTTTCTAGGTTCTTCAATAAATCACATAATTGTTGACAAAATCCCTTGAACTCGACAACTCTCCATGTAATCCCCCTATATCAACAAAGCTGACATCATGGTCTGCTCTATCAACAAACACAACATGAATGTCCACTTTTTCAACAAACACAATCACCTCAAAATTTAGTCCCTGATACCTTGTGGGATTTTTCCCAACTTATAGGAAAATTATACCTATTTTCTTCATGTACATCTTGAAACTCCATTTTTTTCTAATTAGGTGTGATAGGAAACACTCCCAAGTAGATTTCGATAATTAACTAATGAGGTACCTTATTATGAATAATCATTATTTTTAGCCATTAAAATCCCATTTCATTTAGATTCTCATGAGTACAGTCATTCCATTTTACATCACTTTTTGTGTAAACACGAGTCCTCCTAGTTCCATACATTGACCAAAATAAATTATTAGTTGTGAATAATGATAATAAGAAACCCAAAAAAACATGAAAAATAGTTTATGTAGTGTCTATATCTTGAAGCATTCTATTAAATATATGAAACATAAGTATATCCTAGGTATTCTATGATCATATTATATTCAAATAATTCTTGATGGTTCTAAAATAAAATTCCAATTAACCTATATATATCCCCCAAGAGTGTTAAAGTAGGTGCACAGTAAGGGCACACTCACCATGCACTTGAGTGATGAATGATTATTACTCAACTAACTTTTTTTGGGGTACTTAACATTTTAAATATTTGTAAAAAATCCATATTCACATATTGTATTTAGGGAGGAATGTATTATATGGAAAGCTGTATAATCTATTCACTGAAAAACATTAGAATATTATCTTATTCATAAAAGTTTCACTAGGGTTGTCACTATGTTTTTAACCGTACTCCCTATTGATTGACCAAACCTGTCATATAATAACTAATATAGTGTCTTATACATATTTTATAAGGAAATTACATCTAAATTGTTGAATATTAAATGTATTTTACAATTACACACCAAAATACAGTAAACAATGAGTTTTTTGGCAGATAGATACAAAATGTTTCTATTTCATGAAATAGCATTAACATCTCCCATAAAGAGATTCCATCTTAGTACTCTTTATAGAAGTAATCTACATAAAATATTCTTCAGAAAATGATGGAAATCAAACAAAAAAATGGTGAGATCAGATGGTCAATAAGGGTAAAAATTTGATATATCGATCAATGGTCATATAAAATAGAAAGATAAATATAAGGGATTGAGATAAAGAACATAAAATAAATTTTTTATTCACAATACAAAATGGATCATAAATATGAGACATCGAATAAATATTAGTAGTTTTTAATGGATAAATCATAAATAAATCAAATAAATTTATTGAATAGAACATGAAATATACATACTAATGTGAAAACAATATAATACTACAAAATTTCAAATATGTATAAATAGAAAATGGTTTACTTATAAAGTTAATAATAAGAAATTAGACACTATCATAAACATATGTTCTTGAAATTAAGTCCATGAATAATCTTGTGGACATGAAATTAAGTATCAAGAATAAAATTGTGTACATGAAACTAGGTACACACATAAAAATTAAAAAAAATAAATCATGTCCATGCATAAATAGATGAATATCGAATCTTGAACAAAACATAATTTTAAGGACATTAAGCCCAATAAATGAATATACTTGTTGATATGATACTTGGATGATGCATAAACTTATTAAAAATATGTCCATGTACACATTTAAAAATATTAACATGAATATAGGTTCAAGCTCAACTTAATTAACTAAATATTTATCCTTCATTACCAAATATTGTGGTGTTCTTTAATGAATAAAACCATCACATAATAATATTTCATTCATATAAATTTCAATAGATCATAAATCATTCATCATAACATCATAACCACGTATGACTAACCATGTAAGTTAAATGGGTTTCATAAAAATAAAATAATTAGAATCATTAACTATAAATACAATTAATAATGATATTCATATTGGATCATATCCATATTGAATCATAATTAACATCAAAGGATGCGACCAAAAATGAAAAAATTAATTTGAAAGTTTCCTAGAATATTTCTCTAAGATATAATGGGTTCATGTTTGGAATAACATCATTAAAATATAAAAACATAAAAAATATTATTATAAACATATTTTTTGAAAATAAATTTGGAAAATTATAATGGATTTTTCAAATCATTGAGTGGTTTTGGTAGTCGTAAATTTCATTCATTCCGTGTATATTAAAATAATTCCTTTCAGAGTTTGGATAAAAAGATAAAAATACCTCATTCGTAAATGGGAAAGAGGATTTATTATAACCCATTTATTAAAATTTAAATCATTGGTGATAATTAAATTAAAATCATAGCATATTATTTAAGAATTATTAAAATATTTTTAATGAAAACCTGGACATTTTTAAAAATGATTCCCAACAAAATAGGAAAAAATGATTATTTTTATTAAAATAAATTATATATAATTATAACTAAGAAATAGATAAAAATGGTAATATTATAGGAAAATTAGTGTATTAATATATAATTATAAAATTCATTAGTTTACTTGGTTTTAGATAGTGATATTTTATAATTAAAAACAAAATAATTAACAATACCAAGCACATGAGCATAAACTATGTTGATTTCTTAGAACCAATTATTAGTTTTTCATCATCACTTTTGAATTTATATAATTCCAATACCATTATAAATTAATCATCATGACCTATAACAATATTACTATTCCATTTAAAGGATGAAATGTTCTATCATCAAGCTTATCGAGCTTATCAAGTTGATTAGACCTCCAACCACATCATGTTTCATTTTCTCTAACTAAGTATACCATATCACCCCATATATATATGAAACGTGACCATAAACTATACGTCACACCAATCAGTATATAAAATTTGTCTATAAACTATTAGTTCACCCTATGGTCCAATAATCATGAACATAAACTATGTTCACACCCTAATAAGGATATCTATATGGAACCTGACTCCTAAGACCTCCATTAATTTTTGGTTTTATTTATATTTTTTGCTGTATTAACATTCTCATCCATCATTTTTTGTCTTATCAATAAAATATTGAACACAATAAAAGTTTTCCTTATACTAACCATATTATGTTAAACTAGGTGTCCAACATCCTGATTGTATTATGTTAAACTACATTCCACAGTCTTCGTCAATTGAAATCAAACTACATTATATTATAGAACCTCACCTTAGAAGATAGCTCATCATGGTGTTGGATTCCTACAACCAAAAAACCAATAAATAAATGTTTTCTTTAATTTTTTTATAAGATACGTACTATATATTGAATATTTTATTCTAAACCATGTGATAGATTTTGGCCCTATGCCCATATTCATCCGGGTGATGGGACATTTTCATATTTTAATTAGGTTTGAGAAAAAAATTTCACCATAGAACCCATTGCATAATCATGTCTATTATATATAAAATTCATTTATATTAAAATATTTATGGCCTCTATAATTACCTGTCGATTAATTACCATTGAATTTGATACATGGTGATGCTTGGATATCCTATATTGATCATAGCAACATGTCTCCCATCATACCCAGCTCATCTAAACACCTGACACTTCTTCATCACCTCTCACTAAGTCCACCACATCATACATTCCTTGCACCCAAACATAATTCATCTAAGTTGTATATTCTTAAAAACTAGCCATATTTGGGTTCATTCATCATGACCTTAAATAGTTTCCATTTCCCTAATGTTTTTTATATCATCATATGGGCCCTACATTCATGTAGTTTTTCCATAACATATTGATACCTAGAAAAACCCACCTAATAAACATATCAATACCATATACAATTTTCCCTAATATGGTAGGATATGTCATATAATAACATGTTTTTCTTATTCCATTTGGGGTTAGTATCTTCCTTCTTTCAATATTAACATCATCACAACTGTTCTTTCCTCCAAGGCATAAAATTACCAACATTCTATGGTTGAATATCTTTGAACTCAAAACCAACAACCATTAGAACATATATTTTATGACCATAAATCATATTTCATGTTTTTGTGAAAAATATATCTCTAATATAATATATGTAATATGAATAAATTTTTTCTAGGCTGAAAAAATATAATTGGTGACAAATTAAATTTCAATCCTCTTCTAAATAAATCCTTCACATTTATTAATAGGGAAAAATTTAGATAACAATTGAAAAGTCATAAATATTGTGGGGCCAAAATTCCATACGTAGAAAATATCAATGTATTTTCATTGGATCCAATAGTCTAAGATAAATTTAGAATTAATTTTTTACCACATTTTTTCTACTGTCCTAACTAAATTATCTCAAACTACAAAGGAACATGTTCTTTTCGTATGATGTTAAACTGCATGGATTTAGTCCTTCTTTCATGTTATTAATAGGAATTCCCACATTTTCAAAACATCATGACCTTAAAATGTGTCTGCACTATTCATGGTTTATCTATAATGGTTTTGTAACCAAAGTGATATACGATGAAATGATGGTGTTGTCTTTGTTGTTAGTCTAATTCTTGTATGATCATGTTTTTTTAATGATTATGGAAGTTTATTTCTTGTAATAAGATGCCATGTTCATAATGTGAAGAATTTAGGTGAATATGGTGTTTTTACCAATGTATACCAATTTTTTTTGTTAAATAATAGAGTGTAGAATGGTTTTTCACATGACACAATAATGGTCCCATGATCACATGGGAAGAATAGAGAAAATGACTACCTATTTTCCAAATAATCTCACAATTAGGTCATTAGAATCATGAATGTTTTAATGTATTGAATATATTTAATGAAAATAATAAATAATGGAATTATCATTCTTGATATAAGGAATATAAATCACACAATCACGTAAGATCAAAATAAATATCATGAAGAGTTCTAACCAGGAACACGATGAGAAAAAGATGTCATGAAACAATGAGAATAGGTAATCTGAAATAATGTAATGATAAATAGTTCACATGATGTAGTGTATAAGGTGATCACATGTTGTTAGAACTAGTGAGCACAAAAAGGAAATTTCTTTCGAAATGATGGAAGGATCTTCAGTATGATTGAATTATCATGGTTACGTAAGTGAGTTGAATGTTCATGATAATCCTATCATACGTTTTCAAGATCTCTAATTTTTATTAATATCATCTTCATACTTTAAAATATATATAATCATTATAAAAAGGGTATTTTCAATCATTGGACTTCTAATATGTATCATGCATTCAAATGTGTGAAATGGAATTATGTGATCACTATGTATCATGGTCATCATAAGAAAAAAAAAATTAATGTGGGGGTTTGGATGGCTAAACACATTTCATATAGATGTATCAATATCAAATCCCCCATAAATTCTCAATATTCATTGATTTAATAGAGAAGAAGAGATTAAGTATTTAGTCTAGAGTAGGGAGTGTTCATATAAATTGATATTTAGATTTCATAATCATTTATTATTCACACACAAGGGCCTTATTTTCTAGATCATGTGACGAGGGAGGAACACATAGTGGTCTCTCTTTCAAGATATTGTGACTAGGGAGATGTGCATAAGGGTATTTCAATGTGGGTATTATGATTAGGGACACACATATTGTTGTCTAAGGCTTGGGATCTTGGGACTGTATGTAGAGACCTGAAGCTTGATGTACATGGACATTACATTACTTTTGCATAATTATAATACATAAAAAAAACAGACACACAAGGACCGTAATAGTTTAGTGTCTTTGAAATCTCGGAATATAAACATCTAATCATGTTGAAAGATCTTCAACATCTCCCATAACAATCGTCCCCTTTTTGTTTCCTTACCTAATACGATTCTTTATTTCCTGGGGAAAATAAAACATAAAAATGGTGAGATCAGATTCTCAGTAAGGGAAAATATAGAGAACATAATACAATCCATAAACATTTGAAAGCAAAACTTAAACATGAAATTTAAACATCAAAATCTCGAGCAAAGTCACAAATCATGGAAGTACGTAAGGAATATATCATAATGGAACATCAACCATGAAAACATATAATGGGAATAAAACATGTAATTGTGGAAACCATTCAGCACATGTTATGATTTCCATAGTAGCCAAGGCATTGCTTCCAAGACCATCTTAGTGGATAAAGTCCCGTTCTGAATCAAGTTCACTCCTCGTTTCAGTCCTGTAACACTGAACCAGATTAACTTACCATTCCAGCCATGTCTATCTCATGAGATATAAATCTTTACCCAATGCATTGGAGGGAGATATAGGTCCCACCCATCTCATAATGAAATCATTCTTACTTGTTCCACAAAATAAACTTAAAACATTCATCATAACCCAATGAATAAAATGGGTTTCATAAACATCATCCAATCATTTCATAATCCACATAAAACAAATGGACATTTCATCATAAGAAAAGTGAAACCATGTAAATCATAGAGACACTAAACTGGAAACATACACATATGAAATAATGTCATCTTATATGAAAAATGGTTTTGATAAAATACTTGAAATCAATTCTTGAGGTAAATATCATTTATTCTTCAAAATCAATTTCTTTTCACAAAACATCATGCAATTTTAAAATTAATTTTTTTTTTAAAAATAATCATGAACTCATTTTGAGGAAGCTTCATGAAAATAATGATTTATAAAACCGTAAAAATCCATTCACACCGTATAAGTTAAAAATAACAATCTCCTCGTACTTTTGTCAGAATAGTCAAAAAGTACCTCGTATGGTAAACAAAAGAAAGATTCCTTCCATACGATGTGGTAAAAGTAAGAAAAGGGTAAAAAAGTATTAAAGATATATGGAAGGAAAGTAAACATTTTATGAAAACATTTTGAGAGAATATGGACAATGATAATAAACATAACCCCCAGTAAATACTTACGAGTAAACAATCTCGGATAAGAATAAGATTGGAATAATTATCCATTACCTTATGTATGATATGCTTCGTATGTATCCAAAACTCATATATAATGATTTAAATAATGTCATTGACTTATTACAGAATCATATTAATTGTTATGATATCATATATGGTTCACTTATGACTTTATATTACCCGTTCTATTTTAAATTCAATGCTAAAGCAGCATTTTGGGTAAAATTGTTTCAGTTATCATGCATGTTTCGACTTTTTGTTCTTGATATTATTACTTATATCCTGATTTAGTAAATAAAATAATTTAAAACATCATTTATATATAATATATATTCATTATACACATATATATATGATATATCGATAAATGGAATGAAATACACCGTTCATGGAGATGGTAGGCCGTACGTACGCATGAACGCTATTTTTGTTTCCTTATTGAATTGAATGGAATTAAGTACATGACATATCTATATATATATATATAAATACAGTATTATTATGTCATATATTTCATGATTACTTATTATATATACATTATAATCATTCATGAATGGTTAACATGGAGAATGAATCTCATCGCGTCGTGGAGACAATAGTCTGTTTGTACGCACGAGCGATGATACCATTCCCATGATCGTGGAGTTGTATTGAAGTTTATGTATAATATTTCAGAATCAATATAACTTTACGATAATCATATATAGTTATTATTTACACTATTATACCCATCCAAGTAAGGTGGTGGTGGAAAATAGATTACACCATGGCGTGGAGACGGTATTCCGTACGTACGCACGAGCAGTGATTTCTTTTTCCGTAGGATGGATAGATGGTGAAATAGGGTTGTTTCATAATTATAATAACATATCAGTATATGAGTGATACAGATGTTATTACTTCATAATTAAACAACTAAAGAAGAAGAAGTAAAAGAAGAAATAATGTTGAAAGAATCGGTAATGGACATTACCTCATCTTTGAAGAGCCTCTTTGAGACCTCCTATTAGGGCACTAAATTTGGTCTTTGAAGATTACCAAGACCTCTAGAATGTTTCTAGGGAAGTGGAAAAGAGAATTCTGCATGGGTTGGCCGAGCTGGATGGCTCAATGTGGTGTGTGGAAGAGAGGGAGGAGGTGCCCATTTATAAGGGAGGAGAGGGGCACCTTAGGAAAAAATAAAATTATTATTTTATTATAAAGTCATATTCGGTTTTAATAGGTCCAAATTGATTTATTTCGAAGCTAAATAGGGTATGGGTCGAAATCCTCTCATCCAAGAGATTTTAGACATGTTTAGGTTACTATTTTATCCTTATCATTTAGATTTAACTCTAAGTTAAATAATTTTACTTTTACCGTTTCTTCTTGTTTTCTTACACTATAAGGTTAATAAACATACTATAACAAGACAAACGAACCCCAAGTTGTTTATTATTAATATATATAACCTTATCTAAGTCATTTGGCCTACCTTTTAGGAATAAAATAACAATTAATAATATAATAGTTTTTTAAAAACTATTTTATGTCAATTTTGACACTATTTGGTAATTGATTTTTGTAAAACTCATAACAGCATGATTAGTTAGAAACAGGTTAATTAAATCCATAATAACATGTCATATTAACCTATAAAATTATTGTAATTTATAAATGTCTCAATTTTCATTTATGTGGGTATTTATAATATCAGTTATTTTAATATTTCATTATTTAGGTTATTACTGCATCACTATTGTGTCATAAAAGACTTAAATTATTTAATGTCTAAAAAATATAAATAAACTACAATTAGGTAGGAACGAATTTTTTCTTTATAATGAATATTTATAGTCATATTTATCTTTTGTATAACCCCATATTAAAAATGATTTAGTTATTAAACATTGATTTTAAATATTTTATCCCTTCTTTAAATAAATTAAAAATAATTGTCCTAATCTAATAAAAGTTGACCTAAATGGTAATAGTTTATTCCTAATTTTGTTATTGGTTGAATTAAACTTATCCAATAGAATTAGTACATGTTTTAGGGTAATAATAATATCATTTGTACCTTTAATTGCCCTATATAATTTTAACCGTGGTAAATAAAAGCAAAAAGTTACTATTCACCAAAAAATATTTTCATCTCATTGATCCACATTTTAGTCTTTGATATTAACCATGTTTCTCATATTTTTGAAATTCCACTCACAGAAGCAGTAAAATTATGTTTTATATGAATTTCCAAATTCTTATATTTGTTGGGTAAAAGTCGGTGAAAAGTTCAATAAAATTTATATATATCTAAAATTATTATAAAATGACACCAATGAATTAAATTGAACTTATATTGGTATTATATATCAATTTTTATCTAAAATAAATTTAAATAAAATAAATAATTATTTAAATAAAAAGTCAGTTTTTGAATAGTAACCCAGTGTTTTCATTATTCATCAAAAATTGAAAGTTTTCAGAAAAATACCAAAAATTCACCCTAGGATAATTTCGATATTCCGAATCCAAAAATGAAGTCCATTTAGAAAGATAAAATTTATAAAATTTCAAAAAGTGGGTATTACTATTCATAATGGCTAGTTTATATAACATATCGTTGTTTAGCGAAACTCGGTATTGCGTACAACACACGCTATCGTGGAAGGTCGTGATTGCGTGTAGTGAAAACCAAGTCAGGGATGCATTTCTTGCAAGCTCCTTTTGGTCTAGTGTACAACAAAAGTCATTAATGAAATTAAAAAGAATTCTTTTCATAAAATGTTTGGGTGTTACATTCAACTCCCCTTAAAAAGAATTTCACCCTTGAAATTCGTCTAGGGTATAAATGGTTTTCTACATGAATGTTTATTTAATTGAAACCCACATCGTAAAATGGAAGGCCAAAACACAACTTTAACAAAAAATTATGAAACGTAATGGTTACCCAAATTAACTAATCACTGGGTTTCCACGTAGGAGAACATAGGTGAAAATATGGATTTGGAAGAGAAATCTAACCATCATGTTATGATGAAGAGTGATAGAGAACATGGCTATAAAAAATCCAATAATCAAAAAGCCATAAATTTGTGATGATCTAAGGTACCATCAGATTCATCATATGTAAGGGCACTAGGACAACATTTTTGGTTTTCAAGATCATTTCCATAAAGTTGAAGAAATTGGAATTAGAAGAAATACTTTCTTTATTTTGGTACAGTCTCACCGTTGGTCCTTCCTTGGACCATTTCCACTTCATCTTTTAATGAAATGAAGTTGAATTTGTCATTTGTGACGTGTTAACAGATCATGTGATAGAATGATGGGTCATTCCATCTGTCTCAAACAAAAGATTAGAAAAAGTTATCAAAAATACATAAGTCCATCTATAGTGAGATTAATCAAATATGGTTCCAAAAATGGACTTATACATCATATATCATACATATTAATATAATAAAACTAGTTTCTACTAAACATGGACTTCTTGTAGGCCATTGGTAGGCGATAAAGTCCTGTCACACTTCTGTTGTGGGTTCGATTCCTACAGCCTTGTCCGATGCAATGGGTTGTTGACTGTCTGGCAGGTTTTCATTTTTCTAAAATTTCATCATTATGACATTCAATAAATAATATAAAAAAACGTTCTAGCCTTAAACAATACTAACTTATGTCCAACATAATCCATTTCAAATCTTTTGGCTTATCAAAAATACTTATGTCCAAACTTATAGTATAAAGAAAACAATTACTAGAAAGGTTATCTATTAAAAATGTGAATACACAGATTTATCCCATATATATCATAAGATATATCTTGTTGGTTTCATTCCAAACACATGAATACCTTAGTTATATATTCTCTTGAAACATAAATTACCATTTAACCTTAGTGAAAACAAGAATACAGTCAAAAGGTAACTCTTTCCACATACCAAAATCCCAAAAAATCTATATAATCACACCATAATATCACTTAGTCCTTATATCAGTAATTAGCTCATTAATATAATCAAATATCTCATTATATTCTTATCCCTTCATTATGCACATATCATCTACTTTCCAAAAATATCTGAATAACCTTCCATGGTAACCGGTACCATTCAACATATACTTTCAAATAATTTAGGAAAAACAATAATGTAACAATCCTTAGATGATTCTTTATTCCATAGTACCATACAATATTCTTTATAAACATACAATCATTCCACTAACTTCTTAAACCATTGACCATGCTTCAACACTTCATTCATCTCATATATCATTTGTAGTCTCCTCATCATCATCGATATAAATACTACCCATAGGACCATGCTTATTCTCTTCATGGGATTTTCCCTTAAGGCATTGGTTTGCATAATGCCCATACATTCCACATTTAAAACATCTAATCATTGTTTATGTCGTAGAAATACCATTATCCTTATCTATGGTGTTAACTGAACCTTTTCCTTTGCAGTTACTGGATTTGTGTCCTTCTTTTCCACACCCAAATAATCTTCCAGTTCCTTTGAAACATTCTCCTTGATGCCTCTTCCCATATTATTTACATGATAGAAATTGAATTTTCCTTCCTCTATGATCATCATGAAACTCCATCTTTCTCTTATTAGCTGAGGTGGGAATCATACCGAAGTTGAGATTATTGATCATATTACGAGATTTCTGATTAGGCATAATAATGATATGTGGACCTCCAGATCCAATTTCGTTTGGTTTCCCATGAAGAATATCATTCCATTGTCCACCATATTTTCTATTATCGTGAATCTTCCCATTCCCAGCCATTTTATAAAACCCAAAATGAATAGTGTGAGAGGCCAAAATCATAATCAAGGGGGATTACTTTCAATATCTAACATCTTAGGATCAATTCTAAGATCGTTACCATAACTCTAGGAAAATAACCTATACTTATACTTAACCATAGAGACATCCCTAGACATAACTTAGAAATATCTCTAGGAATCTCACTAAAGTTCTCACGTCCTAGTTTCCAATGGTTGACTAATCATTTCCTTTGATACCAACTATAGAGACACAAAGCTTGAACTACATGGACATTACATTACTTTTGAGGAATACATAATACATAACAAAAAACAGACACACAAGGACCGTAATAGTTTAGTGTCTTTGTAATCTCGGAATATAAACATCTAATCATGTTGAATGATCTTCAACATCCACTTGTGGAAAACTAACATATACCAACGGTTTGGAAACATTGGTATAGGCCTCCAAACCGTTGGTATAGCCTATACCAACGGTTTGGAGAACCATTTCCAAGTAATCTGTTGGGTTAGGTCTATACCAATGCTTTTGCGAAAAACATTGGTTTTGACCTATATCAACGGTTTTGGAAACCGTTGGTATAACTAATTTGAAAATCTATACCAACGGTTATGGAACCGTTGGTATATGTATTTCAAAAAAAAACATTCGCTGGGATTTGATCCTAGGACCCCTATATTATCATTGAACGACCTAACCACTAACCTAACATGACTTTTGTGAACATAATTACATAAATATATATCTATTGTCATAATTATTTTAAATTTTTATTTATATAATGTTCTCGGTAATAAGATATGATTAAAATTATCTGGACGTATTCCAACGGTTATCAAAACCATAGGTATAGGTCTATACCAACGGTTTTGACATCCGTTGGTATAGTTCTTGATTCTGGAATTCATTCTGGGTTGGAGGATGATTTCTAGGGGACCTTTCCCAAGGGTTTTGGAAAACCGTTGGGATAGGTATACCCATTCCCAATGGTTTGGGAAAGGTGTCCACAAAGTGTACATATCCCAACGGTTTTCCAAAACCATTGGGAAAGGGTATACCTATCCCCACGGTTTGGCCAAACCATTGGGAAAGGTGGCCAATAAGTGGAATTTTCCCAACGGTTTGGCCAAACCGTTGGGAAAGGTGGCCAAAAAGTGGGATTTCCCAACGGTTTGGCCAAACCTTTGGGAAAAAGGAACTATACCAACAGTTTTTACAAACCATTTGTATAGAAGCGTTGGGAAAAGTCAGATTTCTAGTAGTGATATTCCATAATGATCTTCCCCTTTTTGTTTCCTTACCTAAAACCTTTTTTTATTTCCAGGGGAAAATAAAACATAAAAAGGGTGAGCTCAAATGCTCAGAAAGGGCAAACATAGAGAACATAAAACAATCCATAAACATATGAAATCAAAACTTGAACATGAAATTTAAACATCAAAATCCTGTCCAAAGAAATAAATCATGGAAGTAAGTAAGGAATATATCATAAGGGAACATCAACCATGATAAAATATAAAGGGGAAAAAATGTAATTGTGGAAACCATTCAGAACAGGTTATGATTTCCCTAGTAGACAAGGAATTTCTTCCAAGACCATCTTAGTGGACAAATTCCCTTTCTGAATCGAGTTCACTCCTTGTTTCAGTCTTGTAACACTGAACCAAATTAAATTACCAGTCTAACCATGTCTATCACATAAGATATAAATCTTTACCTAATGAATTGGAGGTAGATATAGGTCCCACCTATCTCATAATGAAATCATTCTTACTTGTGCCTTAAAATAAACTTAAAACATTCATCATAACCCAAATAATAAAATTTGTTTCATAAACATCATCCCATCATTTCATAATCAATATAAAACAAATGGACATTTCATCATAAGAAAAGTGAAACCATGTAAATCATAGAGACATTAAACTTGAAACATACACATATGAAATAATGTCATCTTATATGGAAAATGGTTTTGATAAAACACTTGAAATGAATTCTTGAGGAAAATATCCTTTCTTATTCAAAATCAATTTATTTTCACAAAAAATCATGAAATTTTACAAGAAAAGGATTTTGTTGAAAATACTCATGAAATATTTTGGAGGAAGCTTTATGAAAATAATGCTTTATAAAACTTTAAAAATCCATTCACACCGTATAATTTAAAAATAACAATCTCCTTGTACTTTTGTTGGAAATGTCAAAAAGTACCTCATATGGTAAACAAAAGAAAGATTCCTTCCATACGAAATGTTAAAAGTAAGAAAAGGGTAAAAATTTCTTAAACAAACATTGAATGAAATTAAACATTTTATGAAATCATTTTGAGAGAATATGGACATGGATAATAAACATAACCCCCAGTAAATACTTACGAGTAAAGAATCTCGGATAAGAATGAGATTGGAATAATTATCCCTTACCTTATGTCCGATATTCTTCGTATGTATCCAAACCTCCTGTATAATGATTTAAATAATTTTATTGACTTATTAAAAAAATATATTAATTGTTATGATATCATATATGGTTCACTTATGACTTTATATTACCTGTTCTTTTGTAAATTTTATGTTAAAGCAGCGTTTTGGGTAAAATTGTTTCATTTATCGTATGTGTTTCAACTTTTTGTTCATGATATTATTACTTATATACTTATTTACTTAATTCCATAATGTAAAACATCATTTATATATAATATATATTCAGTATATACATATATATATATGATATATCGATAAATGAAATGAAATACACCGTTCATGGAGACGGTAGGCCGTACATACGCATGAATGTTGTTTCCATTTCCTTATTGAATTGAATGGAATGAAGTAGATGACATACATATATATATACATAAATATAGTATTATTATTTCATATATTTCATGATTTCTTATTATATATACTTTATAATAATTCATTAATGGTTAACATGGAGAATGAATCTCATCGCGTCGTGGAGACGGTAGTCCGTACGTACGCACGAGCGATGATACCATTCCCAAGATCGTGGATTAGTATTGAAGTGTATGTATACTATTTCAGAATAAATATCACTTTACAATAATCATATTTAGTTATTATTTACACCATTATACCCATCCAAATATGGTGGTGGTGGAAAATAGATTACACCACGAAGTGGAGACAATATTCCGTAAGTATGCACGTGCGGTGATTTCGTTTTCCGTAGGATGGATAGATGGTGAAATAGGGTTGTTTCATAATTATAATAACATATCAGTATATGAGTGATACTGATGTTATTACTTCATAATGAAACAACTAAAGTAGAATATGTAGAAAAAGAAATAAGGTTGAAAAATCGGTAACAGACATTACCTCTTCTTTGAAGCGCCTCTTTGAGACCTCCTCATAGGGCACTAAATTTGGACATTGAAGAAGACCAGGACCTCTAGGATGTTTCTAGGGAACTATAAAAGAGACTTTATCAGGGGTTGGCCAAGAATGAAGGATCAATGTGGTGTGTGGAAGAGAGAGAGGAGGTGCCCTTTTATAGGGGAGGAGAGGGGCACCTTAGGAAAAACTAAAAATATTATTTTATTATAAAGTCATATTCGGTTTTTAATTGCTCCAAATTCATTTATTTAGAAGATAAGGTAAGGATGGTTCAAAATACTCTCATCCAATAGAATTTAGACATGTTTAGGTTACTATTTTATCCTTATCGTTTAGATTTAACTCTAAGTTAAATAAATTTACTTTTACTGTGTCTTCTTGTTTTCTTACACTATAAGGTTAATAAACTTACTATAACAAGCCAAAAAAACCCCAAGTTTTTTATTATTAATATATATAACATTATATAAGTTAGTTGGGCGAGCCTTAGATTTTTAAGAAATAAAATAACAATTAAAAATATAATATTTGTTTAAAAAAACTATTTTATGTCAATTTTGACACTATTTGGTAATTGATTTTTGCGAAACTCATAAAATCATGATTAGTTAGAAAAAAGTTAATTAAATAAATAATAACATGTCCTATTAACGTATAAAAGTAGTGGTATTTATAAAATGTCTCAAATTACATTTATTTGGGTATTTATAATATCGATTATTTTAATATTTCATTATTTATATAATTACTGCATCACCATTGTATCATAAATGACATAAATTATTTAATGTCTAAAAATTATAAATAAAACAACTTTAGGTAATAAATCATTTTATCTTTATAATGAATATTTATAGTCGAATTTATCTTATTTATAACCCTATATGATAATTTTGTTAGTTATTAAACACTGATTTTAACTATTTTAACCCTTCTTTAAAAAATTAATAATAAAAGCCCTAATCTAATCCAAGTGGACCCAAATGGTCATATTTTATTCATATGTTTGTTTAAGGTAGAATTAAAATTATCCAATATAATTAGGACATGTGTTAGGGTAATAATAATATCATTTTTAATCTTAATTACCCTATTCACTTTTAACCGTGGTAAATAAAAGAAAAAAGTCACTATTCACCAAAAATTATTTTCATCTCATTGAACCAAATTTTAGTCCTTGATATTAAACGTGTGTCTCGGATTTTCGAAATTCCACTCACAGAAGCAGTAAAATTAAGTTTTATATGAATTTCCAAATTCTCCTAGGAGGTGGGTAAAAGACGGTGAAAAGTTCAATAAAGTTTTTATACATCTAAAATTATTATAAAATGATGGCAATTAATTACATTGAACATATATAGGTATCATGTATCAATTTTGACCTAAAATAAATTTAAATAAAATAAATAATTATTTAAATAAAAAGTAGGTTTTTGAATAGTATCATAGTGTTTGCACTATTCATCGAAAATTGAATGTTTTCAGAAAAATACCAAGAATTCACCCTAGGCTAATTTCGATATTCCGAATCCAAAAATGAAGTCCATTTCGAAATATAAAATTTATAAAATTTAAAAAAGTGTGTATTAATATTCATAACGTCTAGTTTATATAACATATCATTGTTTAAGAAAACTCGGTATTGCATACAACACACACAATCGTGGAAGGTCACGATTGCATGTAATGCAAGACAAGTCAGGGATGTGTGTCGCACAAGCTCCTTTTGGTGTACCGTACAACACAAGACATTAATGAAATTAAAAAGAATATTTTTCATAAAATCTCGGGGTGTTACACTGTAACTATATACTAATGGGTGTCATTATTTTTTTGTTTACATCAGTAGAATGGAATGTTCCATGATCATGAAAATAAATAAATAGGCCATAGGGTGTATGAATATATATCAAATAAGTGTTTAAAATGAGACTGGGTGTACTAATAAAATTATATGTTCTCTCAATGGAAGGGAATACACATAAATTGAGTTTGAGAACTATATTTAGAACTATTGAATTAAACAAGAAGTGTCATTAGATACAACCTAACAATAAAATGTTTTTGTTGAATTTTGAAATCTATAAGTGGAAGATATATCCAAAATTATGGAGGTAAAGTGTTTTGTTTGTAATCTCTATCAGAAAGTGGATATACAAGTAAATGTATAGACCTAGAACCAAGAATTGTTGAGTATAGTATAATGTATGAATCCATAGGAAATATATCATAGAGGGAATCCTAAAATTAATCACATTCGTTTTTTGTATGTCAATGGTATATCATAATTAAGGAATTATATTGGAGAATATATAGAGATTTAGTAGATGAAGGAGTATTAATTTATTACTCAATGAAAATTAAGGCAAATAAAAAATAAAAATAATAAGTTGAGGGAATTATATAGAGAAATTATATAAAGATCATTGAGGAAAATGTTATAAATAACACTATAAATAGAGATTTATGATTTTTGTGGGAAGAAGATGATAAAATAGTCAATGTTATTGATTTGAGTTTTGATATAGGGGAAGAGGACTTATATATATAGAATTCATCAAATGATGAAGATTCAAAAGATAAATCATAAGAGTAGAGTATTATTGAAAATTGAAATAATGTGACACAGAGACAAAATAAAAGAAAAAATGATGATCCTTCTAAAATTATTAGGATTTATTTTTTTCCAAATAAAACTAGGATTATTAAGAGTATTGGGAATGTAGATATTATATATATAGTGGATCCAACATCATTTAAAAGGGAAACAAAAGATGAGTCACAGATTAATATCACGAATAAAAAAGTCCACCATATTGTAAATAATGGACCTCGGGATCTTTTTAATATGAAATATAAACACAGTGTGTTTGGAATAAAATTGGCATTCAATAAAAAAATTAATGAGCATGGAAATTAGATCTAGAAAAAGGTGTGGTTAGTTTATTAAAATTATTCTCAGATAAATGGTATGAATTTTTATTTAACATATACTCTGGTATCCAATATAGAGTCAATTAGACTCATTTTATTTTCAAAAAAAGAACATATATTTATTTTCAAATATATTTTAAAATGCATTTCTTAGATTGTGTTAATAAATAAAAAGTTCATATCAAATATCTAGATGGTATTCTGATAAGAAATGTTGAAAATAATGTATGCAGATTCTGAAAGGCCTTGTATAGACTAAATAATGATTCTTTTTCCACATATTCACAAATATTATCATACATGAGAAATAAATAATTCAATATAGTAATTGAAGATCATAATCATTACTTAAAAACTCTCAGTTGGAAGAGTTCATGATGTTTTTTTAGGTTAACAATATTATATTGGGAGGACAAAAAGAAAAATATGTGGAGTAATGTTCAAGAATGATGTGTATAGAACATTGAATATTATGATTTTTTAGTTAACATACAATTTATATTTTAATGCGATTCAGACGGATAAATATACTTTTTTCTATGATTTAAGGTATGCATGGGAGTTATTGAAAAAGTTCAACATGCATGATTCAAAACCTATGATATTTCCAATTGTGGTTCGGAAATAACGTGGAAAACATATTGATAAAAAAATATATGGATCCCATCTTATGCTATAAAATAATAAAAATATTACAATATATAACTAAAAATTGGTAATATATCATATATGAAATATTTATGGATGTTCATTTTTAATGATATCCAATATACAAAAATTTCGCAATATACAAACATATTATAAGACATATCCAAGGTCCTCCCTGTTTTGATATATTTTCTGATACTGAAAATGTTCATGTATTATCTACACTCTCTGATACCGAATAGGGTAGATATATGGTAGACTGGTGTTTCATATTTTGTGGAGAATTATTTATTTGGAGTGTGTTGGTTGTATGAGTAAGTATAACAAAATTACATCACTCAACATGAAATTGGAATATTTCATTATAGAAACCACAACATGGACATAGCTACTGTGAATGAAGAAAAAACTAGAGGATATCAATGATTATGTAAATTGTCTATCCATATCATCTAGGATAATGAAAGTGTGATCAATATCACAAATAATCTATTGTATCACTCTTATGGAATGTATATTGAAATTATGTATCACATTATCAATAAAAATATTGAACACAAAAAGATCAAAATGTTGTATGTTGCCAAAAATTACCATGTGTAACTTATCATGTAAAATATATTTCCAAACCTAGTATTCAATAATTATTGGTCAAAAAAATGTTTTCAACCACCTCAATCATTCAAGGGAAGTCTCAAAAAAAATCTACAAAAAGTCATCCCATCTCCCTGTTTTATATATTCAATAAACTATTTGTTCATGTTTGGAATATTAATTCACTATAGCATCATTTTTAGGGGAAATATTCTATGATATTTATTTTTTTTAATATCCAAATTCGTAGTTGCTGATATTCAAATAACTATCTTATTTTGGGGGAGTGTTTGGTGTCGAGGTAAGGGTGGGATACAATCCTTGGGAATTTCTTATGTGTGTAAGGCATATACGTATCAAAATGAATAGAGATAAAGGGATTCTGTAAATTGTCTCATGGGATGGATTACTATAACTACCTCTTTTTTTCTATACTGAGAACTAATCATGTTGACATAGAGTGATGAAAATTATATTCAATTTCTCTATATAGATTTTCTAGATATAAATATCACTTTGTATTTTCAGTAAAACAAATGCGGTAGAATGCTAGAAATAAGGTGACTAGTAATGAAAATATGGTGTATTTTATAGTGTAAATAAGATTACGGTATGATATTTTTGGATGTTGATTAAGCAATTTGATTTTTTTTACAATGAATAAGTTTCACATGGACTCTGAGGATTTTTAGAGTTGATGGAATCATTTCATGGTTTTTTTCATTTTTTATTATAAATTATGTGGTGTGTGATGGATTATCACATTAACATATAATTTTCATGCAATTGAAAAATAAAAAATGAATAATGTGATTAAATAATTTCAAAACAATATCATGAAATAATCAGTTAATTAATCTATGATTTATGGTATATCACATAATGGATACATGTGATGGATGTGGAATTCTATATTGAAGGTGGAGAAATTACGTGATTGAATAAGATCAATGTATATATTTCAATGAGGTCTTGTGAAGAATATGAAGTGAATAAGAGATCCTACACACTTCATAATGGGTAGTGGTTGATCTCATAACATTTAATGGTTCATGTGATAGATTTTATATAATGAATGAATAAATTTAGAACTAGTGAGTTCATAAATAGTGTTATGATGGAGATGAATGAAGGATGTTGCATACACCTAAGGTCTCCTGACTGTTGAAGTTAGACATACGTTTAAGATAACTTTATAAATGGTTGAAATCCTTGTGACTTTTAATAAAGTGAAAAAAATTCTATAAATTATAATATACTACCACAAGAAGTGAGGGGACTTGTGATGAGTGGTATTGTGATGGGCGATAAGTATTTTTATGTGTTGAATATTGTTATATGATTATCATGAATCATAGATAGTAGAAGTGGATAAATATAATAGGTTTTGGTCTGAAGGAAAAATATATTTCTTGATGCTACTTTCGTGTAAAATCTCATATAAATACTAATTATTCAATTAATTAATTAGAATAATAAGATAATTACTATTTAATCAGGGGTTAAAATTTTTCCTTTGAATCAATATTGTAATTTCATAATCCAGGAAAAGTTATGCACTGTGGTCTTAATCATAGGCTATTGTGACTATGGAGACACATGAAGGGGTCCGAAAATCAAGCAGTGGGAACCACGAGGACACACATATGGTTCTCATTATCAGGCTCTTCTGACAAGGGTTACATGTGTCGGGATATTCCATTTGGTTTCCTGCAGCCAGTGTTATATTCAATCAGTCTCACAAAGGAGAGTTGTACTAGATAATTTTGAAAATTTTGTTATGTGATCGGGTTATGCATTGTGGGTATTCAATGAAATGTTTTATTAATTTAAAATATTATTGAACATGTAAAGTGGGGGATTATAATTATATTATATATTGAAATGAAAATATGGTTTCATCATATACAATATTTAATGATGTGAAGCATTAATCATACATTTAACAAAGGAGAAAAAAGATATTCAAGTAATTAAACTAAGGAAGACCACATCTAGAGTAATAATCAAGGAGGAGACAATGAAGGCTATGTGATTGAGGTAATATGATATAAATGAATAAATTATAATGGATGTTTTCCTATAATGGAGTGACGAATGAATAAAATTTTAATCAACAAAAACCATTGAATCATCATAGATATTATAACAACAAAACATCATTAGTGTATTCAATATAGAAGTATCCCATCATGGTGAACCATGTAAAATTTTTCGTGTTCTTTATTACTAATCTCCACTTCTGTTTTTGGCGTTTTTGGGATCCTATATTACTATATTAATAATTTACTACCATCATGGGAGGAATATCCATAAATTGAAATAAAATTTTAATGCCTTGATGCACACCACCCCACTGATGGTGTCTTAAAGAATAAAAAAGGAAAGCTAGTTCCATTTCAATTTGGGTTATCTCCACTCCTATACTATATAGACAAAACTTATTTCAGTCCAATAATTATGACATTAAATTTCATAAATCCCATTGGCAAATTTTTTTTAGAAAATTTGGATTTTCAATACATAATATGTTTTTTCTCAAGACCTCAGAAAGAAACATTCACATTTGTGCCATGCATTAAAAAATTAAACTGAATGTCTTTCCCCCCTGAATTCATCTTTAATGAAAATGGAACTATCAATTCCTAAATTTTTTAACATTAAATTATATACAAACCACCACATAATTATTAAAATATCTATAACCCTAAAACAGTATCACCACATAGTCTATGTTAAAAAAAATTAAGCTCTACTGTTTCTATTACTATCACAGTCATCCCCAATTCATGGTTGAATGATTCCCTTGTGTCCCTAGTGGGATCACCACTCCATTAAACATGACACACCATATTTATAATTAAAATTAATGATAATTTTATTATAGTATTCTTTATCCTCTCATTTGGATTTTCATCCATCTCCAAACTTTTTGTCCCTTGTGTTTTGGTATAGTCATCAATCATTCATTTCAAAATAGTCTCTTATATTGTGATGACACAACACACTAAAGGACCTCCTCTCAACTAGGTCACATAAACTAGAGGCTTATTTACACAAACATGATAGGATCCATGTTTTGAATACATTATTTGTAGTCAACCCTCATGCGTTTTCCAGATTTTTGGATAATATAGTAGTTGAATTTAAGTTTCAAATGCAGTGAGTAACTATCCTCATCATATTCATGGCCTCTCTAATAACTCTAATTTTGAAATAAATAATTTACCTCCATCAAATACCTATATCTTATTAATTTTATTAAAAACATTATTGTTTTAATTTCAGACATTTGAGTACATGTTTTGGGTGATCCAACCTTATGGAATACTTCTTAATTAATCACCAAATTTATATAGGTTTATTAATATTTTTATTCATCATTTTATCCTCACCATTATTAATAGAATAGTTATGTGAAATTATTATCCCATTATTTTTAATTTTTTCTCACACCAAGCATGAATCACATGAACATATTAGGTTTTGAATCAATTTCTTCATTAACATGGTTGACATGACCTATTTATCATCCTCACTACATGATATTAAACATTACTTCAAGCCTCATTATTATTTGATGTTAAACTACATGACAGTTTACCTATCACATGACATAATACTACATGATACCTTATAATTAGCTAAATAGAATAGACCCAATGTGGGACCTTTTTGCAACAACAAACCACTTCTAATAGTATCCATCGACTACATCATTGAAAAAACTGTGTATGGCTTGATTCTTGATTATTGGGATATATAGTGGTATCTAAAAATTATACCCTTGACCTAACTATAAATGTCATCCTTATCACATCCTATGACACTAAATACTTCATTAACACATGCTAATCTGTTTTCCTACCAAATTATGGGCTGATGGCCTTTTATACATACATGAACTAGATGTATGTGATAAATTTTTCCAATTATGATCATTATGATGTGTTCATGCCTAATTTATATATAGTATTAATTATAATAATATAATTTAAATATTTTATATAGTTGATATAGATCTATATAGACAATATTTGGTCAATGAATGACGAATTTAATCTATGTTCCCTCATTTTTGGGGTACCATCTTCGACAATTTTGATTCAGACTCACAGAGTGGTTTTCATGTACCTTGATTCCAGATTGACCACCTCTAAAACCTTATTTCCATTCCACATATTTTTAATCATCATAAATGTTTTCTTGGAAGCATGAATGTACCATTATTCACCTTTTTCAATTACAAATGAACCAAAAAATGATATCATCTCTTAGTCCTGGTATCACAACCACAAAAAGAATTCCCCATTGGAACATGCTAAATGATAATAAAACATTATCCCCTTTTTATTTAAATTTTTATAACCATAAAAATAAGAAATTCCCTGGATTGAAATTTATAACCATAGTCTATGTGATCCCACTCTTTTATTATCTCTATCACATTATATTCCCAATTCAAAATAGAGATTTTCTTTTCCCTTCATCCAAATAAAATCCATCAAGACCATTTCCTATCAGCATGAAATTATAATGAAGTTCCCCCTTAGTCACATATATATGAACATAAAATGATCCACCCATTACTAATAGTTACATTACCTTAAAATTCACTCCCATATAGTGTAATATATATGACCATTATGATTTTACCTTTTTTCATTGCATTGAGACCGTAAAATAAGAATATTTAGGATCACTATTAATATCCTCTATAGCGAATGAATGAACTACATTCTCATGTCTCATACACATTTTTCATTTATGTTTACCCCAATAGCCCACCTACCGTCCATATGTATCATATTCCATATTTATATACTTGATTCAAGATGGATTCTCTCTAAAATAAATCAATAACTTACTCAACATCCAACTACTCTATTGATAGACTTTGTGTCCCCTGATTTGAATCTACATCAATTTTCAAATCTAAATGGGATATTTTAATGTTACATAACAATTAATCATAGGCCTATCTCCCGAATATGCTAGAAACCCTGAATGAAACATCTTATTCTTCTCTGAATATACTCTACTATGGTTATGGTGAAATGATCTAAATTCTCACCTCACATCCTGAGTGCACATATTGGAGGAAAAATCACATATAATATAATTGTGAAAACCATGATTTAAAGTTTATAAATGGTTATCCTAAACCTATCTAGATCCTTCACCCATCAATATAGAAATTTAGATTCTTAATTTACCTCTCTTCATATTCCCTTTAGTAATGTAGAATTATTAAACCATTTTTGTTTCACCCCATTCATTCTGTACAATGGTAGTTAAATCAGACTCCTAGAATCACACTAACCAAATTACAATAGCATCACAAGTCTCCACTATTCATGAACCATCCTAGAAGAGAATATTCCATGACAACCCCAAGCCGACCTCTAATAGTCTGGGGGATGGTGACTAGCACTGAGGAGGAGTTTCAAAAAAATGTGAGGAATTTTCCTAAGTACATAAACACATACACACACATATCCACACCCAAAATAATGAAATGTAAAGACACTAAGTAAAAATTGAAGTCCTACATTATGATACCAAAAACAGAGTACAATTATAATGAAATTGAAAGTAAATAAGGCCAGAATACAATACCACTAAAAGAAATAGTCCATAAAATTGAATACACATGTGTTTGAAACTCATCCAAAGAAAACCCTACCTGATGGTAATGGTACTGGATAGATATCTAAAGATGTATATTCACAGCTCAACTTGTTGGTCTCTCTAATCACCACCAGGTCCTGGTCCACATAGGAATCTATCAATGTGTCAACAATTTTAACAAAACATGACATGGGAAGGAAAATCCTGTAAAATGGTGAGTAAAACAATGCTCAGTAGGACACCCTAAAAACAAAATGGAATACCTCTAATAAATAAATGAATTATGGAACATCTATTAATTGAATTATTTAATAATTAATTACATTATTTATTCCCAAAATTAAATTTAACATTCAACACATATATGTATAAGTTTGTAGTACACAAAGAATCATCGTTAGATGTAATTCATAATACACCCTGTATCGATAAGAAACATAGTCTGGGCGTCACAGTTTGTCCTGATAAGATCCATAGTCTTGGAATGACAAGTAGTAATGGTAATACAGGTAGTCTAAATAAGTCTTGTAATCTTATAATGTCACATAGTTTCAATGTCACAACCATCTGTAGGACTCTGCTCGTAGCATGCTCATTCTAGGAGAACATACACATCAATCCATTAGGTTGTATGAAAACAAAAAAAAAACCCCACATAGGATATCTAAATAAGTCCGTCTCCTTAAAAGGGTCCCAATTTTGAAATTTTGTCATAAAAAACACACGGTTGGAATGCTATGGTTTTTTTCATAAAAATTTCTGACCCAGGTCTTGTCAGGGTAAGATCTAACCCATCAGACCTACCCTGACGCATGGGCCAACCAGACCAATTTTGACCAACCTAGACAAGCTTGATCCAACATAAATTGGACATGTTCGAACATGCCTAGCCTACATGGTAGCTTGTTATCAATCGCATGAACACGGGCCGATCTGGTCCCCTGCCCACTACCCACCCCAACTGCGTGACCCTCTAGTCAACGTGGTGATGCACCACATCCCATGTAGTCAGCCACCATGTTAGCCTACCCCACGACCTCACCGCCACCGTAGGATCCACATTGTCATCCCACTGACTACGACGCCTCCCTTACACATCCCCTCTCAAATCCCCTCCACATTCCCCAGTTTATGCCACCCCACCGGTTGCCACACTTCTACCTCATGCAGCTGCAACAATCTGCACCCCCATACAAGACCTCCGCTGTATGCCGCCTCCATCATGATGCTGCCACTAGTTCTAGTGCTATGATGGTTCATTTTGTGGACCACTGGGTATTTTTTCGTCTCCCAATTTTTTTATCCTAGATCCATGTTCATCAAAACTATATCTACCCTATTGTGGAATATGCAGACAATTTTTCTACAATCTAGCGGTCTGATTGAATTAGGAGCCTCCCGGAAAGACAAGCCATGACCATGAAGGTTCTGAAGTGAAGAATGAAAACTTCATGGGTAATAAAATCACAAATAATTCCTTGAGGAATTAATCTATACCTTTTCTCATTTAGACCTCAATCTATTCTTGTTAGAACATAGAAAAAAAGATAAATAATTCATTCCCCATTGAATTCCCACAGATATTCCTATCTCAAAAGAATGATAAAACCATGGGTCAACCTATTTGTTGGTTCATAGTCATTCATCATTGATTCGAGAAATAGGGAATGTAAATCCATGAACAATTCCCTACCACAATGTTAGGTCATTCACTAAAGAGAATCAATTTTCGCAACATCATCATTGGTATGATCCATCAAAACCAATGTCTGATGATCTCTGATCTGAAACCCCACAGTCTTTATCCATCATGAAAATTATAGAAGATATATCTATAGCCACCAGGTAATTAAAAGGTTATGTTCTTAACCTTTGATCGATGTAACTAAAAATTATTTAAAACTAATTTCACTGTTTCGGTGAAACATTAAAAATAAAATAACTTCATCATTTATTTTATTTATTAATCTCCAATAACTATATTCTGTTGTTGACCCATTCTGATCAATGTTTGGCCCTGCCTAAAAACATGTAACATATCTGAACACAAAGGTTCCCTCATATATCTCATCATAGAACCATTTTAAATGTTGTTCTTATTTTTTAGGAAAATGGCATGCACTTGCTATTTTAAATTTTAATATTCATCATTGAATTGTTCTGGGCGCCCTGGTCCTTAGAATCACATGTCTTCTCATCACCTAGTCTTGATATAAATCCATATAACATTAAAATATAAAAAATGGAGAAATCTGGTTAAAATCAATCTTCCCACCTAGGGGGTTATGTCCCTAAAACAAAAAAAAAGTCTATACAAAAAATGAGGTTACTGATCATGAATCTAAACCTCGCTCCCCCATGTGATCTTCTGAGATTCACACACATCCACTGAAATCGCACCATAGGAATTGAACACATATAAAGGATCCTCTCATATCGATAATCAATCTCTAATAGGTACTCCACAAAATTCACCCCATCATCAAAGTCCATTTGTCCCCAATCATTGACATGGGATAGATTATGCATGTATATCTTCAAATGTAACACATGGAAGATTCTATGAATCAACTATAATAATAGAGGTAGAGATAAGAAGTATGCTAGCTCTTAAAATCTACGATGTATTGGGAAAGGGTCAATGAAACTCCTTGATATCTCGTCACCCTTTAAAAATCATTATTTACAACCTAATGGAAATAATAGAAGGAACACATGTTCCACCTCCTAAGACACTAATGGCCTCTATTACCAATAAGTATAAGTCTTATAATGTCACCGTGTAGTCTTCATTCACTCCTGGATGACCTGAACCGTCTATAGAGTCGCATGCACAAACATTGATCCTATAAATGCTGACTCTCAGTCTTTTCAACTATACGGTAACCTACAAGGATTCTTATACAAGGCCTCTCATGGTTCCATTCCATTGGTGGAATGTTAATTGTTGTTGTGTGAAAACTCTACCATAGGAAGGTGATCCTCCAAAATATGTCCAATAGAGATTATACAGCCACATATAATTTCCTATACAACCTAAAGGGTCTACACATTTTGGTAATCTGTTTGTGGTAGAAACGTTGTGCTCAAGTGCACCTACATCCCAAACACATCCTGTAATCCATTTCACAACCTGGATATAAAGATATCACTACTTTATTAGACAATCATCGATCAAAATCCATGGTGTTAAACTATATATTATATTTAGAGTCATCCCAAGATATATACTGAATACTTCTCCCAAATAGATAGGAAGTTGGCCAATTTGGATAGCCTATCAATAATCACCAAGATGGTATCATGTCCCCTAGACGTACATGGTAAACCTATCAAAAAGACAATAAGAACCCCATCCAACATCAATTATGACCCATGAAGGGGTTGATTCAATCCTAATAGAATCTGGTACTCAACCTTCACATGCTAGAATGTGAGGCATCAAGATAAACACTCTATAAATAACTTCTTCATTCGCGTCTTGATCCTCCTGATAAAACTACACACATCCTGAGTGTCAAATGACAATGAGAGCCAAGTACAAAGGGTAAAAAAATAACAAAGAATTCCCTTAGGAATGAATCTCATACGTTGTTCATGGTAGCCTTAATTTTTTCCCATTTTTATGAATATTTAATAAACAAGGATAAATAAATCATCACCCAATGATTTCCTATAAATATACCCATCCTTGATGAATGATCAATCCATGGTTCAACCTATCAAATGGCTATTCTGAGTTCATCATTTATTATAGAATCATGGAAATAAAATCTATGAAAATCATCTTAGGTCATAGTTTCATCATTCACTAAAAATAATCGATCGTTGTGTCACCACCATTGGTGAGATCCCCCAAAAATAGAATCTACCTATTTTGATCCAAAATCCCCTCATCATTCTCCAGCAATACAGTAATCCACATTACCTTCAGAGCATACCAAAAGTTATAGGGTTTTTTTGAAACATGGATCCCTATAACTAATTATTATTTTTTAAAATAATATCCCTATGTCGGTGAAATGTTAAAAATAAAATAAATTCTCCATTTATTTTACTCATTAAAATGCTAAATACTATTTTTCACAGTTGACCCACTCTTGTCGATGTTAGTCCCCACCTAACGCAATTTCTCTACTATGGACATAGTGATACCCTTATATTCTTGATCCACGTGCCATTTATAATTTATTTGACATTTTTGAGAATTCTGAGCACTTATTCTATAAATTTTTTTAATATTTTCCAGCAATTTTTCCAGGAAAATCGAGCCTCGGAATCACACGCCATATTAGCACTTGAAAGCAAAATAAGTCCATATAATATTCAAAAATAATATATGAAAAAATTAATGAAATTACACCAATGGTTATTAACACGACATTATTGATCCACAACTATATTCTCCCTATCCAAAACTCTTATGTTATTTAATTCCCATCAATTTTTATCATTCTCTATATATAAACCATGACTCAAATGTGATTATATGTTTTTAGTTTTTTTATCAATTAATGATATTTGGATGATAATTACAATACATATAATTCTAAATAGGTTGTACTTTTATTACATAAAAGGAGAAAAAGAGGTTTTCCAAACCAATGTAGACTCTCCATTATTAAAAAAATCTTTTATGGCATTTCCTATGAAATATATTGTTTGAAATCATCTGGCCACTATTGTGTTGATTGGATGAATCCTCACTACATAGATATATATATAAACTTCTCAACCCAAATATGAACATCATATTCTCAATACTATACTCTATATCACACATCTTCATATTTATTTTCTTTCATTTTCTTCTGATCCACCTCATCCTTAGTCACTACCAGTTCATCCTCGAGGTGAATAATGAAATCTTCTCATGTAGATATGAAACCCCACTATGGATTCTCTCCCTATTATATTATGGAATCCAATGTTTTATCAAACTGAAGTGGTTTTATATTACAAATGATAAATTTTTATTATAAATCCCAAATCATTAATAGCTCATAATACAATGACACAAAAATGTATTCTCTATCCAATTCATGGAGTGAATTGTAGTAAAATATTGAGGTACCTAGGTTAACTATCTTATAGTGACAAGATCCAATATATTCCACCAAATCTCCCCATAACATGTCAGTAATAAATTTTTGTATGCTCCTCCTTACCCAGAAAAATATCTCCCCAAATATCCTCAAAAAATTAAAACCCTAATTCATTCATTTTTTATATATAGTATCATACTCATGGTAATTTGTGAGAACATACATAGAAGGGTAACCCCATAAGAAACCTCTAAAATGGACTAGGATATATATCATTAAGATTGATTGATTAAACAGATCCCTCAATAAACTATTCCACATTTATTATGTCCTACAAAATAAGTTAATACTCCACTTGTTTTTTAGCTACCTCATTCGACACAATTGGTTGATCCTCTTAGACCAAAGTCACTTCCACCTGAGGTGATGAAACCATTGATCCTAACCCTAGAGTTGATGTATCAGTAGGTTTTGCAGAAACATAAGAAGGTGACTAAAGTGTTGGATCTATTAAACTTGCCACCACGGTTGTATTCAAAGCCTCATGCCCCTTTGGTTTTCCCAGTTTTCATTCCTATGATTCATCGACCCCATCATACTCTACTATAAGGGAATTAAATGTTATCTCAACAAATAGTTTTTTTATTTATAAAAACTGACGTGATGTAAGGAAACAAAAATCATGTTTTGAAGACCACATGCATATTTTATATAATATTTATTAACCACTTCATTATTTAATCCATAACATCTTCCACATCTGCCATCCATCCAAGGCCCTATGTATTGGAGGAATGTTCCACTATCCGATATGCCTATGCACATTAGGTACCCCAAATACCGTAACAAGGTTCTTCATGGATATTTATACTAATAATATTTAAGTAGATTCAATTATATAATAAATAATAAAAAATTATAATTTATAAATTAAAGGCAAATTTGAAAAGATGTTTTCATAATTAACCACTATGAATAAGATGGATCTTTATTATAATCCTCATTGATTGTTATGTCCAATTGGAAGATGCCTCAATAACCAATTTTCATAGTGTTTCATTCATGCATTATACCACTAATATTTTTTTTCCAAACTACATTATGAAAATATTAGTACCTAATTGTTGGAAAATGATCATCTCACCAGTTTTTTTCTAAGTAAATATCACTTAGAGTTGATTTGTGTCTATGGGGTGACTCCCCTATTAGATCCCAATATACACCTACAATATATAACACTATATGCCATTAAATTGGTATGTGAAGATTATATGGGTTAATCAATTGAAATATTGGTTCTCATTTAACCATGAAACCAACAGTCCACCCCAAAAAGAATAGATATATGACCACCGTTTCATGGTTCATTTTTAATAATCGATCATTAAACCTATATGGATGTTAAATGTATAGAAGTTTATGTTTTCAAGGTTGTTTCTTTCAAAAATATTCCCCAATTCATTAATCAACATGGGATGCATCTTGGAAAAATTACGGAGTGAAGGCCTAAATATGGGGTTCATAGGGGTGATAGTATTTGGTAATTCATACCCTCCGAAGTGATTCATCACCCATCCCTATAAAATTTCTAAGGGTTCATAGATGCAGTCAAGAATATAGCCTATACTGATATTCTCACGATATTTCATAGATCCTTTTTGGTATAAGAATTGTCCAGTTGATCATATTCACAACTATAAGGATCATAATTAATTTTTTTGTTATTTTATACACTCTTATATTCATGTATCTAATGGTAAATTTTCATATACATAAAAATACATCCAATAGTAAATTATGTATGGCTTATTTAATAATGTATCTCATATTTTATTATCACTTCTCATACTTACCCAGTATTATAAGATGTCAATATTACCCTAAATTCTGATGTTATTAAACACATATCCACTATTTTGGTCACTCCAACATTCAACCCATAAATACATTCATAAAGATACCAAGACATAGTTTAAATGGATTTTTTTGTGTAATTATTTTTTTTGCGTCATTGAATTTTCATCTAGAAATATATTAACACCATAAAAACCATAGATGTCAACTATATCTCTCCCCAAGAAATGGCTACTAGAATAAATTCATCACACATGAATCATTTGATTGGTATCCCATCTTGGTGGTAGATATTGCGAAAATATGATACCGACCTCTTTATAGTGATTTTTGGATTTGTTCTATCTATCACCACCTTCTCAGTATTCATAGAATCATGTCCATAAATATGTTGTCATGGAACTACGAAGTCCACACAATGTCATATTTCTCTACTCAATGTATCTAATCCAAAAAATAATCACTTATAGAGAAGACCTTGGATGCTTAGGACCAGTCATAGTTATTGTCTCAATATACATGAAAATCAGACATCGATGGTTAACTATCTATTTCCTATAGTGTTTACCAAAATATTCATTAATAATGATTTAGTAACACCACATAGAATGGAATAACATCATTGATTTTCCTAGACCAGTCATAAAGAGAATAAATTATAATTATATTTTGGACCTTCATCACATGATCGTCATCATAAACATTCCATTAGTGGATATCATCATTTATCAAATACAAATTCTTGATGGTGTTGAGATCATGGTATGGTTTGGTGGCATAATTGATTAGATAAAACCCATAAAACAATAGTTCCCTACCTAAATGATTCTCCATTTTCACTTCATTAGCAGACCTACCTTCAGGTAAATAACCTAAATGACTCTTCTTTAACCTAGGATTTAAAAATTTCGCATCATGCCTATCTATTTAGACATTATAATGAAAATAAGAACGTCATATTAACAAAGCATCATGCTACTTAATTAATGTATTTTTTGAACAATCTTACTTCACCTGACTTTTAGAGTTCGGTTAAATGAACACAATTTAATAACAACTATTCTTATTGAACTTTCATAGCATAGATTAATATTTTAGGAACATGATGTATTGAAACCTTAGTGAATACATGGAATTATGAGGTTCTCAAAATGTATATATTCTTAAATATTATAATAAAATCATGGAACTTACATGGCCATTTACCTTTTTATAAGAAAGGGTCTACAATAGTTTTTTGAACCAATACCAAGTTCCAAAAATACATTAAATGTTTTATTATATAATAGGACCTATAAATAATTTTGAATTTTCCATTAAATTAAATCCTTCTCTTCCCAGATGGATCCTATTCCGAGAGGGGAGAGGGTTGGAATTAAAATCATGCATCTATAGAATTGAGAATAATGACCAAGAATGAATAGGGACACAATGGCCATTGAATAATGTAATCAATCATTTGAAATAATTTTTTAAAACTCATATGAGTTCATGAAACTATGAGTTTTGAGATACCATAATGAGGGGTATCATGAATGTTGAAACATTCATCCATGTATGTCCCCTCATCCAACAAATAAATTATAGAATCTTGTGTGACTTGATGTTTCATGAACCAATGTTCTCATTCCTATCAAATCATAAGTTACATAATCTTGAAATAGTTGAATGAACTATTCAAAATCTATAATCCAAAATTTCTATAAATACCACATCACCTCCTTTTTTAGGATGGAATGTTATTAGTCAAAGGTTTATACTATGACCTCTCACAACGCCCCCTTTTCTAATGTCATACATCCATAGAATTAATGAATTACCATAGGTGATAAAATCAGTAAAACTAAATCCCAGGGGCAATTCATTCAATTTCATTTTCATTGAGATGCTTTCTCACAACATTCATTAATGAATAATGTAGTACACGTAAAAATATATTCTTTGAGAAATGCCATTTTTTACTAAACAACAAACATGCGTAAACCCCTTCAATTTCTATCCACAAAAAATTAATGTGATATATCTTTAGTCTATAATAACTCCAAGTATTCTTACAACTCTCAAGTGTTACAAACCTCACATCAAGGACCCCTGCGTCATTATTCCTTCTTCTATACATAGTTTCATAAAATTTTAGTTATCATGGACTTCACATATAATCAATTAGATATTACTCATGAAAATTAAATTTAATAATATTATTGTGCACCCTTATACATAAGAATTTTTCAATAATGATGGTCTTGGAAACCCCTTCCCTATATTATACTATGAAATTTCCCAATAATTAATATATCCTATACTTCATGATAGTTTTGGGAAATATCTATGCCTATTGCTCCTAATCATTGGTTAGGTGGAAAATTATGAGCATGATCCCCAATCATGCACCTTCCCATCGTGGGAAAAAAACTGGAATCTTATTGGGAAAAATCCCCAATCTGGGAATCATAAAGTGAAACTAGCATAGACTGCCAGATAACTGATAGTCTCTATTGGGTAGCTCAAATTAAAACGGAATTCCATACCTCATTTTCCCAATTTTTTGCAAAATAAATGTTCATTGAATGAGATTCCAAATTACATCCAATTTTCTGATTAAAATGAATTAAACAATAGTTAAAATCCTAAATTCAAGACATTCACTACAATATTTATATACATGACTAGAATATAATGCCTTGTATGACGAGCGTAGGATATCCCATGTGATAAGAATGACATTTTGTATGTGAAAATTATGATATGACACACATAACCTAATAATTCCTAATGATAACCCCCTTATTACACAGTATTTTTTAATTTTTTATGACGCAAGGTCCCGTAACACATGATGTTAAGACACATGGTACAATCCTATCACATGAAATGAATATGAGGACCTTCTACAACATGGATTTTGATTCTGGTTTTATATATGGTCACATATGAGTTCTTTTTGAGGTTCAATCGTAATACCATAACAATCTTGTTTACATATTGGGAGGTGATATCTACAAAGACTCATCATCTTTATGGAGAATACCAACTCCCACAAAATAAATTCCAAAAATCCCACAAGACATTAACCTTTTTATTATACTAATATGGGAGGAGTGTCTTTGGGATCCATCCCCACTAGAAATTAAAACTATAATCATTCCAATATTTGAGGAGTGTATATTGGAAGAATCCTTGAAAATCCATAAACCTATGAGCATCCAAATACGTGATCTATATATATGATAAGCATCCCAAATAAAATCTAAATATATGACTAGACTAGTTTTCTATTCTCACATATGGTAGGTATCCCAATTAAATATTAAAACTGTGACCCTGTATTGTCGGATGATCCTAATAGGTCATATGTGATGAGCCAAGAATACCCAAAAAATGGATCCAAAACCCAATCACAGGTTCAAGAAATAATAAAAATCAGGTTATTATGTTGATATGACATATATAATGGATCTCTTTTCACTTTTCTCAGGAGATAAACCTTAGTTATTTACCCATGTGATGAGCATGAGATAACATATGTGATGATCAAAAGAATCATATCTGAAGAACATGAGATTTCATTATTCTATCCATTGGTGATCATAAAATGATTATTACCTCATGGGATGAGCACCGGAAGCCTCTTCCAATTTTATATGGACTCCATTAGTGGAGATCCTAATTTTCCTTCTATTATACACATATGATGCATCATGTGATCAGTATTATCCACATATAGTGGAAATCAAGGGTTACTCATGGATTAGAAAATGTGATGCCTTTTGTGATGAACATGTACTTCCAAGTGTGATGATGTCAGGATGATAATGAATATTGACCTCATGTTTCCAACATATAAAACATATGATTCATTATTTTCCTACCCTGAGAAATAAATTTTCACATTCCCTACATTCTTGATGATTTTTGATGAATTACCTAAGCCTAATACTTCCTAATATAAGTGTTAAAGTTGTTATGGAATCAAATAAAGTAATTAACATGATTCCACTTAGAGATATAATTTGGAATGCAATTCCATATCTTTTATTAAATATATTTAAATGAATATAACATGGTAATGATATTCACAATGGAATCTATGGAAGGAAGGGTTGATATACAATCATTTCATTTTAATCAAGGATCTACCATTATCACCCCCAATGGTGACGGTCATCCAAATTTTAAATCTGGTAATATATGAATTATTGATCATGGATATCAAATAAATTAATCCTATTTATATTTCTATTTAGAAACCATCAAAAATATATTCACTAAGTGAGTATTAGAATTATTAGAGATAGCCGCAGATGGATTCATAAAATGTTAGTCTTTTGAAATATCTCAATATCCAAATCATTAATTGAAAGAATCTATATATTTCGTAAATTCATATGTGGTTGTCGTAAGGTATGTAATTAGTTTTTTGGAGTCATGGTTTTAGTTCATGAGGTTATTGATATCTCTTCTATACCCAAGGGTGGTTAGGGAATTCCAATGATGCAAAAAAGAAAGAATTATATTTTTGTCAGGTTGGTGGTGACCTCATGTAGAAATCTCACTTATATACCCCCAAAATATTTTGGGATTAATTCATAAGTATGTCATCAATGTAGTAATATTAATATCATGAATCCTTCATGTGAATATGTTCAAAAATTGTATAATACATTTGGTCGGTGGGGTCATCTATGATGGTTTAAGGGAGTATAATCGTGTATATATATATAGAAATTAAACATTGGAATATCCCACGGAACAATATAATAAAATTGGTGATAGAAAAACACTTATATTAAGTAGTTAATATTTTATGTTTTATTGTCCTAAATTATTTTTCCCATTTTCCTTCTACTTGATATTATACCATAATTCAGTGACCGATTATGGGAAAATTTCTAATGTCTGTTACTAGTGGTTCTTTAATGTAGAGTTTTTAAATCATTAATTGAATCTTCCTAAGAATTATCCATAATATTGTTTCCATCATTGTGTTACAGGTCATTTCGGAAATTGGGGATAAAAAACCCATGTATTGAAGAATATTTTGAGTCTCCTTCTATCATGTATGATATTTCTGAATAAATAATTATTTTATTATATATATTATTATGGAAAAAAATTAATATGGTAGAGATACCACCATATATTATCTCTTTATTATACTAATGTAACATATTTTTATGTTGATTTTTTTACATGAGAAGGAAATGATGTAGGAAGACTAGGTGAAGGTATATAATTACTTAATTAAACCCTACCAAATGTAAGGAGATGGATTAATTGCATTAGAGTAATATTAGTTCATTTGAAAACGAGTCTCTCATGGAATTCAAAATATTAGGGGGATGAGTGAATGTTATACACTCAATATTCACATCGATGAAATGATAACTCATTTTTTGTGTTTTCCTGGTATATTTTCTTGAGGATTATAATAAGATAATATGGAATGTTCTTTTCCAGTAATACATATTTGATATATTAGTTTTAGGGTCTTTTTTTAATAAGGGTGTTGAACCTCATCTATTCTGTAATCAATATTTTCTATATATACTTTCTTCTAGTAGAAATTGATATTTAGGGAATAATATAAAATCCTTTATGTAACACTTCTTGATTTTTTTTATATCAATTTTCATTGATTAAGAGAAAATTGGGTTAAATTTTTTTAAATGATTTCAATAAAATATAGCTCGTGTGTTCATCCCATAGTTAGTTGAAACCATGCAATTTATGATTACAGATTTGATTTACATTTCAACAATGGTTTATGGTTTCTGGATCAATAGGAGATAGTGTGTGCCCTAATATTATGTTAGGTTCCTTACCAATGGATTCCATTTTTTGTGAAATGTTATAAGTGACCATGTTTCATAATCCTACATGGTATATAGATCTTATCTAATAGTTACATAATATTTTACCAAACCGTGTGACTAAACTATTATAGATGTCTATGAATAAAAAAATATAATGCTATATTTTCCCCTCAAAAAATAATTTACTCTAGTTGCCCTCATTTCTCCATCTAATAGGCTAATGCCTCTGAGGAGATCCATGGGATATTGATTTCTTCTTTCTATAACGATACAATATATCTTTTCATGACGTTCAACTGGTTCAATAGGGAAATATCTCATTTTTCCTTCATTACATCTGATATTTTTTATACAACTATATCTTATTTTTTATTCATCTTCCATTAAACCCCATTACTATAGAATCAAAACTTCATTTGAATGGTAAGATAAACATGGGGGTTTATTATTTTTATGATTTTTGAAATTTTATTTTGAACAAATTTACCATTATCCCTCAAAAGAATAATTTTTGAAATAATATGATGTATGAGGATCAATGTCATTACAATTAATAATAGAAAAAAGATTTTTTACTTTTTAGTTTTTATTTTTAATGGATATGTATTGTATAAACTATCAAGAATGATTTTGAATGTATTATTTATTGTTTTACATGATTTTTATAAGAAAGATATAATAGATCTATTTTAATTTAAAAACATTAATCATATTTCCAATGAAATTATAAAGAACTACTATTTGAGATAATTCCAAACATATATTTTTAGAAATTACACAATAATACCTTCATAGAATGACCCTTTTTTGAATTATAATACATTTTTTATATATTTTATGGAGTTTTAAAAAGTGAAATAAATGTTTCAATGTTATAAAAATTATTTCTTACATTAATAAATCAATATCATTTTTCATCCCTTGATTTCTTTGAATTTTTTTGGTTACATATTTTATTTAAGGGATATTTTATATATATTTCCATCCAATATTTTTATATTTAAGAGACATTCATTAAAGATATTTTTTATGCTAATATTATTTATAATACCCTTATTGTTGTGTATATTAAATATTTAAATTTATTATTCAATAGAATAATTATAGATTAGGGATATTATTTTAATGTCTTTGGTTTTATTATTTTTTGTGATTTCTTCTATGAAGGGTGATCAACTGTGAGGGTGTTCTTATTATTGTTTTGTCCTATTATTTTTCAAATTTGAATACCTAATTTATCATATCATTATTTTTCATAAAAGGATTTAGGTAGTTGGGAAGAAAATCGGGTTATGGGTATTGTACAAGTTTAGGATTACACTATCAAAAATTTCCCTAAGTGTGAATTATGATTTATTTATTGAATTTTCCCACTTGGTATGGCTAGGCAGGGTTAAAAGTAGTGTTTAATAAGTTGATCCAAATCCAAACTATCAATTATATGGATTCTTTAAATATTTTTTCTAAGATATAATTTTGGGATCCTAGTTATTCACGTGATAATTAGTTCTTTACTATACAACAATATGTGTAATTTCATTATTTTATGCCAATTTATAAATTTTTCTCTTATGATGTTTTATTTTTATTATTGACTTAGTTATTATGTTATAGTTTATTTATTTATTATTTAAAAATTAAACTTTGTTTATTATTGTTATTTTGGGATTAATATATTCTATTTTAACATAAATCATACTCATAAAACTATTTTCCTCTAAAAGTGAAAATTACTCTTCACATATAGTTATCTAATTGAAATTTAGATGTTTTTTATGCTTGAGTGATTTGTAACACCCATCTATCATAACTATTTATAAATTGATATTTAAAACTATTTTATATAAAAAATTAATTATTAATATAAATTAATTAAATTATGTTTTATATTAAAGTATGGAATATAAATATCATGAAATGAAATGTTCCTGAAAAATATATTATTATTTCTAATTTTATGCCAAATTTTAATGATCACGTTAATATGTGTATTTGAAACTAGTCAGAAATTGATTTAGATTAGAAATTTATTAATAAGGTGTGGGGTGGATACCTACTGGGAATTATTTTCTCACACCCATCATACTATATATGATCATTATAGGTTCTTTTTGGATGTAGCGGGTGGACTTTTGATTCCAATTTAGGTATGTTGGTTGTGGAGAATGATAATATATCATAGATGGGTAGAGATTTATTGTTCTTTTTTCTCATTAAATTATTAATGACTATACTTTTGGTTTATCTTGTGTATTATTCCACTTCAACATTCTATACCACATTTTCATTCTGATCCGGTGTTTTTTATTGCATAAAAATTTATATATGATGATTTTGGGCTATTTTGGTTATGATTATTTTTATTAATTATAGTTTTATGAGTTTTGTTTAAAATTTTATTCCCTATATGGTTTTAAATTATTTTGAAACAAATTTATATACATGTTCACAATTCCTATACTTATAGAGTGGTAATGTTAGAAATATTAGAGGTGTCCCTCTTGGGTTTATTTTTTTATCAATAAAAATAATTCTCATTGGTCTATACTTGGATTTTACACTACTAATTTATAGCATATAAGAATCATAAATTCACCTTTGCCTTTTTTATATTCTACATCTCATATCAAGGTTAGGGGTATCTTGGGATAGTTTTTGACAGATTATGGTTGGGATATATGTATTTAATTTGTTCAATTCTAAGGATTTAAAGACTAAAAATGGAGTTTCAAATATAATATATTTTTTAATAAACATTATGATATGATTTAAAATGGTTGGAAGATGTCTGTGAGTCATTTTAATTCAATTGTAGGGGATATTGGGGATTTGGATAAATATAAAGAAAAGTTGAAATCTCAACATATAATAAAATTTTACATTAAAAAATATATTTAATATTTGATAAAAAATACTAAAGGTTGACTATGAGAAATTCAAATGTTTTGTAAGATTAAATATCATGTTTTAATGGGTGTGTATGATTTTTATGAATGAGAGAAATAAAATATGTTATATAATGTTAGTTTTTAATTATTATGAATATGAGTGAATATATTATTTAAAAGGTCATTAAAAATTAATTTAAATTGAACATGTGAATAAATTATTGTTCACATAAAATTAATCTAGATGTTTCAAAGATCATGTAAGAGTAATCACATTTTGGTAGAAAAATTAAACCAGTTTTTGAATTTGATTATAAATAATATATATTATTAACCAAATGTTATTTCAGTGATATTTCTAAATACATGAGATATTTATGTTGAATTAGAATATAATTTTTATAGTATTTAATGAAAATATAAACAAAAAATTTACAATAATCTTTGAACAATATGTTTAGAGCACTAATTATTGATATGAGGTTCAATATTTAAGAGTATATTATCATAATAATCATGATTTTTTGAGTTTATTATAAAGTATATTTGAATAGGTACCTTGATATCTATCTTCATGATATTTTCTCTGTACAAACATTCAATAAAATTTACTTGATCATATTTAAATTATAATTATATATGTGTTAATGAAGAAAATGATGTATGGATATCAAGATATTGATAGTTTCTACTGAATATTATCATCACTGTTCATAAAGAGAGAGTAGTTTAATTGTTATTTATTATTATAAGTATTATTATCTTAATGTATGAATATAAGATGATGGTCATTTATATAATATTTCATTAATCATACAATAAAATCAATGATGCACTATTGTTAATGATTTGATGGTTGTTGAGAATATGAAGATTGAGATTATTTTGGTTAAAATATTTATAATTACTAAAATTATATCATCTAGCTATATTTAAATAATATAGATATATATAATTTTATAATGAGGCATCTTGAATTTTATAAAATATATTTTCTATGGAGGAGGAAGTACAACTTGGTTAAAGATAATTCCTTCATGTTTTTAAATAAAAATAAAAGGGAACATATATACAAAACTTTATAGATATGGTCAAACAATTTTTTATTACTTCTGGGTTAAGGATAATTAATTCCCTTTTATGTATTCAATTTAATATTTTTTATCACTTTCATATTATATTTCACCGAGCATACCATTGACATAATCACCAGTATAGTGGACAATATTTGTTAACATATTATATTTTTTTATCTATTTAATTTACTATATTTTATTATATTGTGTTTTTTATTGTAAAAAATAGAACAATTCAAATGAATTGGGTAACTAATTTGAATTGATTTTTTTTTGAAAAATTTATACATTAAAAAGGTGTACAGCTCGAATCACCCCCATTGTAGCAAAAAAATTTATTTTTCATCACAAATGGTATTAATGTTGTGATCTAAACATCGATTTGAACTTTAAATTTCCAGTTTATTTTAACAATAATATATAAAGCTAATAAAAAATGAATTATTTGATATTCCAAAAATTAAAAATTATGATTTTATCCCTCGCAAAGAATATATAGATCATGTTTCTACTAATACATTAATGAATAATAAGTAGAAGGAGGTAAATAAGTATGAGGATATATAATTAGTGATAAATAATAAGTCAGTTTTCTAAAATGTAAATGGAGCCTATATAGATAAATTTGTATAACATTCATTGATAATTATATTCATGATTCTTCATTTTTATCTTGTGTTGAGTATATTCAAATTAAATTAGTTGGTGTTTTTTATTTTGAAACAAGGATGATAAGAAAAAATATCTTTATAGAATGTTTCAATTTAATATTTGTGTTTAGAAAAGATATTAAAGATAACTGACATAGTTGTAGAGGAAAAGTAGTTATTTTTTAAACACATAATATATGATGATATATATATTCCAAACACTCATATAAGAAGTTGAATTCAAGGAATTTTTTTTGATATTATGTAATGAGATATACTCCCTGAATAAATAATGATGATATATGTAAATTGAGTATAAATATTAGAAGATAAATGGTATTTATAATTGGATCCATTATGAGAAACATAAAAGGATTCATTATGTTCAAGGAGGCCTAAATAGAGATTAATAAAAATTAATAATGATCTTGAATGAACATTACATATAACACACTAAAACATTATAAGATATGTTATTTTGATTTCATTGATGACTTGCAATGTACACTACCCCAAGATTAGTTATCACTATATGAAACACAATATTAGATTAAAGTAAATAGAACACTATTCTTGGCTTGTGTTGGACATAATTTAAATTTCATTGGATATAATTGATTTTACACAACACTGAGTATAGATTTCGTTCAATGTATAAAAGAAATAAGTTTGGGTTATATAATACGCAACACCAATGGAATATTTCAATAAATGCAAGGCTTACTTGGCTTGAATTACACATAAGAGAGACCTTCCTCGATAGCATGCGTTGTACGCTATAATGAGTTTCATTTTACAATGATATATTATTGAAATATTATTTTTTAATGGGATATAAACTAGCTTTTATGAATATTATTAGCCAAATTGTGAATTTTATATAGCATTAACAATAATATTATGTATTTTCTATACCTTATATAATAAGAAGTTCATTTTTTTAGATAAAAGAAGTATTTTTCAAAAAAAAATTCTATTTTTTTCTTTTTATGGCACACCAATATTAAATCTAATAATTAATATTTTTACATATCATTTTTGACAAAATAAACATCTTCGTTGGAAGCGAGATAAAAAAAATTACCCATGTTGAATTTTTGGTATTTTTCAGATAAAATTCATATTATAATGAATAGTGAAAATAATGAATTTTAATTCAAAGATACCTTTTCATATAATTTATGTATATAGATATAATATATTTGTAATTGGTTTTAATGATTTATTCGATTTTATTTTTATATGTTAATACAATTTTGGTCATTGGATTTAATTTTACTTTTAAATTGGTCATAAACACATGTCAATATTTTGATAGTTATTATTTCTAAAAACCCAACTTTTTGGTTTTGACAATGGAACATAATTTTAAATTAATTAATAAAATATATGTGTTTTGAATTTGGAAATATGGATTCCATATTTAGAATCATAAGGTCCATAATTTTTAATTTGTACCTTTAATTTTTAGACATTATTAATAGTAACTCCAGTAATTATTTTATTTACCATGGTTAAAAGTGTAAATCAAGTAAATATATGTAAATAAATAATATTATATTAAAATTAAACTAACCCAACATATTTCCTAATCCTATTATAGGATTTATTTCCAACAATGGGAATCTTCAGGTCGATTTGGGGACCCTATGGACTCACTTGGATGTGGAAATGACATTTTATAAGAATTAATTTTGTGTAAAGATAATTATAACCGAAACATATATCTTTTACATAATGGATTTTAATATAAGGAGATATAACTGATCTATTTGTCTATATATATTGATTCAAAATAAAAAAAATTTACATCATTATTTTTTATTTATAATTTTTTTGACATTAGATAAATATATTTATTTATGACACAATTATGTTGTTGTTATTAACTCATTAATGATAGATTAAAAAAATGAATTTATTAATATTAAGAAAATTTAATTTGAACAGTTTGATGCCATATAAGAATTTTATTGATTTTATTGACATATTAGGGATGATTTAATGCCTTTGTTTTGAAGGAATAAAGTTATAATGATTTTTTAAATAAAAAATCAATTATGTATAGTGTCTAAAATTGACATAACTTCTAACATAAAGGATAAAATAGTTTATTAAACCATATTAGATTCCTAAAATCAATTATTTTGAAAAATATTTAATATAAGTCAAAACAATTTCATAAATAACTATTCTTTTTCTCCTTTTACATTAGATGCTAATTACATTAACCCACAATGTGAAAATAACATGATTTCATAGTAAGATTAAAAAGGATAGAATAAGGGTTAAACCAAAATGATAAGGATAAAAAATATTCAAAACATGCATAAATATTATAGGTTGATGGGTATTTGTACCAAAATCATCATATATATGAATTAACTATGTTTTTGACCATATTTACTAAAAATTTAATTTATAATAAATTAATATTTTCAGAGTTTCCTAAAGTTCCCCCTACTCTCTTATAAAAGGCCACCTACTCCCTATCATCATCAATTCTTTTTTGAGTCTTAAATAATTTCCAAACCCTTCTAATTTCTCTTCAACGTATCCCTAGTAGCATTATATAGGTTTCATTTTTATCAAGATACCAACTCTAGTGCCCTATGAAGAAATTTGAAGGAGGCACGTAGAGGAAAATGTGATATATTCTTGTGATTCATTCAAATTTCATTCTTATTCTACTTCATATTAATTATTTGTTTAATTATAAAGTAATAACATCAATATCACTCATATACTGACATGTTATTTTAAATATGAAACAACCCTATTTCACATTCTATCGATCCTACAAAAAACTAAATCACCGCGTGTGTGTACATACGACTTACCGTCTCCACACCGTGGTGAAATCTATTTTTCACCACCACCTAACTGGGATATGTATAATGGTGTAAATAATAACTATATATGATTATTATATCAATATGCTAATTCTGATATATTATTTTCCTTCCACTTTAATACCATTCAACAACTATGGGAACGGTATAATCAATCATGCATATGTATGACTTTCCGTCTCCATGACACAATTAGATTCGTTATACATGATAAACATTCAGGAATTATTATTTAGTATATATCATAAATAATCATGAAATATATGATATTAAAATTATACTGGATTTATTTATATATGTATATGTCATTTTCTTATATCCATTCAATCAAATATGGGAACAAAAACATTCTTCTTGCATACATACGATGTACTGTCTCCATAAATGGTGTATTACATTTAATTTATATATTATATATATATATATTTATTTATTTAATGAATATATATATAATATATAAATCATGTTTTACATTATTTAATTAAGAAAATAATTATATATGTAATTTTATCAAGAATAAAAATTCAAAACACATACGATAGATAAAACGATTATTACCCAAAATGTTTATTTATAATGGAATTGACAAATGAATGGGAAAAATAATGTATTATGTGAATCATAAATGATATCATAAATATTATTATTGTTCTATTACAAGTTAATAATATATTTGAACTGACTATACATGATTTTTGGACTCAAATAGAAGGTGTCATACCAAAGGTAAGGGATAATTTTACAATCTCATTTTTATTTGATATTGTTTATACGTAAGAAAATATAGGGGATATATCAATCACCCTTGTTCATGTTTTCTAAAAATATTTTCATAAAAAGTTTACTATTATTCTATGTATGTTTAATGTAATTTTAAATCATTTCTTACTTTTACTTCATGGTTTGGAATGAATCTTTATTTATCATTGAAGGTGTTTTTTTAAATTTTTTGACAAAAGTATAAGGGGAATGTTATTAACATATAGGGCATGAATTGATATTTTCAGTTTAAAAATGCCTTATTTCCATGAGTTATCCTCTACCATATTTTAGGTTTATTTACAACTAAATAGTTTTCATTAATAATTGCATGGAATTTTGAGAAAATAAAATGTTTTTGAAGAATAATGGATATTTTTCTCAAGAACTTAGTTCTAGTTGTTTATCAAAATTATTTTCCATATAAGATGACATAGTGTTAGGTTTATATCACTATTATTAATTTTATTTTATTTTTTTTATGATGAAATTTTTTATGAGGTCCATTTATCTTATATTTATTATGTTACGATGAAATGATGTTTAAGAATCCCATTTTATTTCATGCATTATTCTATGATGAATTTTTTAGGATTTTGTGGCAGATGTATGAATGATTTCATTATAAGATGGGTAGGACCTATGTCTCACTCCAATACATTGGGTAATTATTTATATCTCATGAGATACACATGACAGCAACGACAAGTAAATATTGTTTAGTAATTTCAGGCTGGAAAAGGATGTGAATCTGGTTTAGTAATACATATATGGTACAAAAAGTAAACCTAGTTTAGTAGTGGACAATATCCACTATAATGGTATTGGCTTCCTAGGATACTAAGGAAATTATATTATGTGATTATGATTTTTCCCCAATTACATTTTCTTTTCCAATGATATTCTATCATGGTTAATGTACCTTTATGATCCATGCCTTACGTACTGTAACGATTTATTTAATGAATCCTGATTTTGATGGTTAAACATTATGTAAATGTTTTTACATTCAAATTTTAATGGTTGGTTTTATGTTATCCATGTTTACCCTTACTGATCATTTTAGCTCAACCTTTCTATGTTTTCTTTTCCCCATGATATAACGAGAGGTTTTAGGTAGGAAAACAAAAAGGGAAGATATTTATGAGAGGCGTTACAGATATTTCACCATGATTAAATGATTTTGTTCCAAGATTCCAAATACACTAAAGTAATATGAGCTTGGGGAATCTGTTTTTTTTTCAATGTATTAATTATTCATAAAAATAAATGTAATTTCCATGTACTTCATTCTTGGGACTAGACTATTGGTATCAGTTCGAAGGGTTAGTTATCCTTTGAAAACTATGAAGAAAATTTATTACTGAGATCCCTAGATATATTTCTAGGGATACGTCTAGCAATGTCCCGTTGGATAAGTATAAATATAGGTTTCTATCCTATAATCTTGTTAATGATCAATAATAACATTGGATTAAACCTAAGATTTTAGATATTGAAAGTAATCCCCAATGATTATGTTGTTTTATTCTATGAGATGTTTTTTTCACCCCATGATTTTTGTTTTTAGTTAATGAAGTAATCTAGAAGGAATTGGATTAACATTGAGTATGATGGAAAATATAGTGATTATGAGAAATAAAATTTGATAACTGCATGAGAGAAATATATATTGTGATTATGTCGACTCATATATCACGATATATGATTAACAATGTGATCTTTGGTGAAATTAATTACACATCGAATCAAAGGAAGATTATCTTTTTGAATCATAGGGAAAGAATGATTCACCTTCTTACATGTCATGAATAAGGGAAGAATAACCTTAAAGAATACATCAAATAGAGGATAAGATTTTATCTCTGTGGGAAAAGGGTCATTAAGTGACAAAATATTATGGAGTTTATTGTATCATATGGGGAAAACATGGGAATACCTAACTCAATTCCCATATATAAAAATCTACTTCTACAAAAAAATGACCTATTTAATTGTACCATTAAAGTGGAATGATTGAATTATTTAAGTATTTGAATCAACGTATGATGAATAGTGAATTATATAAGAATTAATATTTTATGTTTTTCATTAATAATTTTCACGAATATGTTGAATTAATATAATGGCTTTGAAAAGTTATTAAGGGGAGGAGAAACCTAAATATGAGAATGATGTTGAGATAAAGATATTTGGATAATTTTATATTATACGATATTAGTTACCTTAGAACTTGTTAAGTATTTGTTAATAGGTGGGTTTTGTTTTCAAAAATAAAGAATAAATCTTTTTAGGACTTAAGGAATATATCCATGACGTTTTGGAATAAAGAAAAATGAATGTTTTTAATAATGAAATTTGGTAATTTAGGTTTTTACATGACTCAAGAGAATACAAGACGAATCCACTCAAATGCTTTTAATGTGATCTAAAGATATATCTTATGATATATAGGGATAAATGATGGTATTCACATGCTTGTTATATGACCTTTCTTATAATTGTTCTCTTACTCTGAGTTTGGATAAAAGTATATTGGATAAGCCTATGTGATGGAATGGATTATGTTGGACATCAAATAGTATTTTGGAATGGTAATTTTTTCCCTAGAATGTTATAAATGTATAGTTTTAGAAAAAGGAAAACCCGCAAGATGTGCGAAAACCCATCGCGTTGTACAAAGCTGTAGGAATCGAACCCACAAATTAGGTGAGAAATTCCTTTATCACCTATAACTGGCCTATGTTATGTCATTTGTTAGTATAAATTAGTGTTATTAAAGTGGTAGAATAGATGAATTATAATCCCATTTTGGGAACCATATGCGATTAATATTACCATAGATGGACTTCTTTATATTTGATAACTTGTGCCAAACTTTTTGTGATAGAGACAGATGGAATGTGTTATAACTCAATCACATGATCTGCTAACACTTTCAAAGTAAAAACGTTGACTTCATTTCATAAAATAATTGATTATGTTGAAATTGTTCAAGACACTAACAACTGTAATATTGTACCAAACTCAAGTAAGTATTTATTCTTCAATAACAATATTCAATGTTAGGAGAAGGATCATGATAAAAAACAAATTATCCCAGTAGTTTCATATCCAATGAATTAGATGATCCCTTAAATCATAGTATATTTGGACTTTCTTATAGTTAACTTTCTCCAAACCTTATTCTTCATCACAATCCATAACAACATTATGGTTTGATTTCACATCCATATCCATGTTTTCACTTACGACCTATGTTCTCATATATGGAAGACAAGTGAAGAGGTACTTTAAGTAACCATTATATTAATAAAATTACTTTTTTTAAATAATATTTTAGTACCATTTTTACAATTGGGATTTACATAATAAAAACTTATAAGTAGACAACAATCTATAACCTAGACAAATATCAAGGGAAAATTTAATCTTAAGAGGGTAGAATGAAATATCCTGATATTTTATGAGATATATGTATTTAATGTCTATGATGACTTGTTTTTTACGCTACGCAAAGATTATCTTGCAGTATACGCAACACCGTATTAGCTTGTAGTATGTGGAACACTATTCTTGGCTTGTTCTACACACAATTTGAAGTTCCTTTGATAGAATTAAATTCATGCAATAATAAGTATATATTTTGTTTAATCTATAAAAAAATAATTTTGGAATATATTTTACGTACTACCAAAAGAACATTCCACTATACACAACACTAACATGACTTTTATTACACACGAGAAAGACCTTCCTCTCTGGCTTGCATTGTACGTGACACCGAGTTTCACTAAACAACAATATATTATTTAAAAATTATTATTTAATTTAATATGAAATATATTTTATTGATATTATTAACCATAATTTTAATTTTATATAACATTAAAAATTATTTTATGTATTTTATAGACATTATATAAGAAAATGTTCATTTTTTCAAGTAAAAGATTTATTATTCAAAACTAATTGTTGTTTTTCCTCCTTCTGATGGGGAACCCATTTGAAATATAGTTTGTAATAGTTTTATATGTTCTATTTGACAAAATAATGTTTTTATTTGGAATAGGAACATAAAAATTTACTTATGTTGAATTTTTCGTAATGTTCTGATAAAACTCATATTTTAATTAATAGGGAAAGATAGCAAAATTTAATTCAAACCAACATTTTCATCTAATATATTTATATATTTATATTTTTAATAACTTTTAATGTATAAATGGATTATATTTTAATAATTTAATCCAAATTTGTTCATTGGAATTAATATCAGTTATAAATTTTACATAAGCACATGTCAATCTGTTGATTGTTATTATTTCTTAAACTCCTGCTTTTTAGTTTCGACAAGGGGGATTAATTTTAAAACAGTTACTGAAACATCTGTGTTTTAAATTTAGAAAAATAGATTATATATTTTGAATTATATGGTTATAATTATTTAAATATATACCTTTTATTTTATAGACATTATTAATAGTAATTCTAGAAATTTTTTAATTTATCACGGTTTAAAGGGTAAATTTGGTAAATAAGGGTAAACAATTAATATTATAATAATATAAACTATGATAACACATGTCTTAATACTATTGGATGAGATATTTCAGACTATGGTCATCATGTGGTCAATTTTGTGACCCCATGGATTCACAAGAATGTGAAAATGACATTTTATAAGAATTAATTTAATGTAAAGATAATTATAACTAAAAATATTACATTTACTAAATTGATTTAAATATAGTGTTATATAGCTTATATATATATATATATATATCTATATATATATATTAGAAATATAAATATATTATCTATATCATTTTATTTTATTTATAATTTTTAGATATTACATAAAGATATTTTATTATTAAACAATTATGATATAGTGATTACATTACTAATGAATGTTTCATATAAATGAATTTATAAATAAATAAATAAAAATAATTTTAATATTTTGATTCTATCCATGGATTTAATGGATTAAATTTACTTATTATGGATGAGTTAATACCTTTGGATTAAAGAAATCTGGTAGTAATGAATTTTTCAAAAAAGTCAAGTATGAATAGTGTCCACAATTGATATAATTACTAACATAAAACATAATATAGTTTATTAAATGATATTAAATTAAAAAAAACTAAGATTCTGGTAAATGGTTAATATAATTCCATTAATGTCCTAAATAACATTTTTTCAATTTTCTACATGATATTGTAATTATGTTTACCCACAATATGTAAATAACATGATAATATGGTAATATTAAAAATGGTTAAAAACGTGTTAATCCAAAAATATAAGGATGAAACAAATATTTAAAACTATTATAAATATTTTTGGATGATGGGTATTTGAACTAAAATCATCTTATATTAGAATTTAAAATGTTTTCGACAATTTTTAATCAAAATTTCATTTAAAATGCATAAATATTTTTTGTATTTCCTAAAGTTCCCACCCCCCTCCTCTCTTATAAAAGGGCACCAAATATCTCTCATATTAATTCCATTTTGTCCCTTCAATCTCATAAAACCCCTATAAATTTATCTTATCAACTTTCCTAGTTACATTGTTGAGGTTCTTTTCTTCTCATATGTCAAACTCCAGTGCCCTAAGAAGACATTTAAAGGGGCCACGTTGAGGAAAAGGTAATCTATTCTACTGATTCTATCAAATTTCATTATTCTTCTACTTTCTCTTATTTAGTTGTATAATTATAATGTAATGAGATAAATATGATGAATAAATAGATATGTTAATATAAATAGGAAACAACCATATTTCACCTTCTATCCATCCTATAAAAAATTAAATCATCGCATGTGCATACGTACAACTTATATTCTCTACATTGTGGTGTAACCTATTTTTCACCACCACCCTACACAGATGATAATATTTATCTAAATAATAAATATATATGATTATTATAACATTACACTAACTAGGAGATATTATACACCCTCCACTTAAATACCATTAAAAACTATTGAAATGATATCATCGCTTCTCCGTAAGTACGACTTACCGTCTCCATGACGTGATGAGATACATTCTACTTGTTAACTATTTCTTGATGATTATAAAGTATATATAATAAATAATCATTAAATATATTAAATAAAAATTATATTATATTTATGTATATATATTATTTATTTAAATTCTTCTATTCTATTTAATAAATACAGAAAAATAACGGGCATTCGTACGTACAACCCACCATCTCCAGGAATAGTGTATTCCATTTATTTTATCTATCTATTATATAAATATATAATTATATAATGAATATATATAATATATAAACCATGGTTTACATTTTTATGAATGTAAATCATGCTATATGTAATAATATCAACAATTACAATTCAAACACATATGATAAATAAAACGATTATTACCCAAAATGTTGCATGAACATGGATTTGACAAATGAACGGGTAATATAAAAACTTCTGTGAAACATATATGATATAATAAATATTATTATGGTTTTTTTACAAGTTAATAATTTTTTTAAACCTACTATACAATATTTTTAAACACATACAGAAGCAATAATACCAAAGGTAAGGGACAATTTTGCAATATCATTTTTATCTGAGATTGTTTATCTATATGTATATACATGCGATATATTTATCATCCATGTATATGATTTATAAAAACATTTTTAGAAAATTATTAATATTATTCTATGTATTTTTAATTTAATTGTTACCCATTTTGTATATTTACTACATGGTATAGAAGGAATCATTTTTTTACCATATGAGGTTTTTTTACATTTCCGAAAAAAGTTAGAGGAGAATGTTTTCTAACAGATATGACATGAGTTTATTTTTACAGTTTTGTAATGCCTTATTTTAACCAATAATCCCCTATAATATTTCACTTTTATTTTCAACTATTTTTTTTTTAAATTGCATGTTATTTTGAGAGAATAAAACTGTTTTAAAGAAGAATGGATTTTTTCTTTAAGAACGTTGTTTAAGTGGTTTTTCAAAATTATTATCTTTCTAAGATGTCAAAATATTATATTTCTATACATATTATTACATTTATTTGATTATGATTAGGATGGAATTAGTTCTATGAATTTCATCCATCTTATATGAATTAGGTTGTTATGAAATGATGTTTTAGAATCCCATTTTATTTCATGTGTTTTACTATGATGAATGATTTATATTTTTTGGAACATGTAATAATGATTTCATTATGAGATTTTTGGGACCTATATCTCTATTAAATTTATTATTTAATGATTTATATCTCTTTATATATACATTACTATAACAAAAATTACATCTAGTTCAGTAATACAGGGGTGGAACGACAAGTAATTATAGTTCAATAATACATGGCTAGAAAGACATGTAAAACTAGTTCAATAAAGGAATATGTCCACTATAATAGTCTTGAAAAAAATTCCTTTCTTATTATGGTAATTATATTATTTTCTAATCATTTTTCCACAATTACATGTTTTATGTCAATGTTATCCTATAATGGTTAATGTTCCTTTTTGATCCATGAGTTACGTACTGCCAAGATTTATTTCATGAATCGAGATATTGATGTTTAAAATTTATATACATATTTTTACATTAAAATAATCATTTTTTGTCTTATGTTTTCAATATTTACCCTTACTAATAATTTTATGTCACCCTTTATATGTTTAATTTTTTCTAGGATATAAGGAAATTTTTTAGGTAAGAATATAAAAGGGGAAGATATTTTTTGGAGATGACGAATTTATTTTAGTATGATTAGATGACTTTATTCCATGTTTCCTAACTCAATAAACTAACAAGTTTTTTGGATTTCTATTTTTTTCATGTATTAATTATTCCTCAAAACAAATGTAATGTCAATGTACACAAAGCTTCAGTTTCTACAAAATTGGAAATATGATAAATCCATAAATACAATAAAAGGTTGTTTAAGTTAATAAATTTTTTTGATGATAATGAAAATTAAACTTAATATTATAATAACAATCTTAATTTTAATTATTTATATAATTATTAAATTAGTTAGTAGTTTATGATGACTCATCACATGTTTTTTAGAGAAGATGAGTTTCTATTCAGAAGTCTAAAGAAATAATTTTTTTAAATGACATCATCTTATGAGAAATAAAATCAGGAAATAACATATGATATATCTACTATATAAAAAATTAATATAAAGGTATCATTTATTGAAATTTTTTGGTTTTTCTAAATATATTTCAATGAAAATTATTGTATAAATTGTATATTTTTTTAAACTATAGAAAGAGAATAATGATGAGAAACAAAACACTACATCCAATTTTTCTATGAATAATAATATATGAATTAGTTCTCAAAATATAAAATTATATGGTGAATAATAATTCTATAGTATTGATTTATATAAAACATAAGGTAAATAATATAAATATATTTTTGTTTAATATATTTCAATGTTCTGTGTATTTTACTATAGTTTATAGTAAAATTAGTATAAATGATAAAGTGATTTAGTTTAGATCGATGAAAAAATAATCAATACATAATGTATAAAGAAGGAAAAATATATTATAATGATACATTGAATGATTGAAGGATAATTTAAAAAAGGTAATGTGTTTAAAAAAAATATTGAAAAAATACTCCAAAAAATAATGATGTTTGGGATTGATTAGAGATTTAGTGAATATTCTCCTATTGTTGACGTAAAGTAAAAAATCATATATTTCAGAAAACAACTCGTGCATTTTTGAAAGGATGAAATTTTGGGAAATATAAATAATTAATCTACGAAATAAATAATTGGATTACTATAGTGGAATTCATCAATGAAGAGTATAAGAAAAATTATTATTAATTTCATGATATATTCTTGAAATAATGTGACCAAATAATTATTTAGAAGGCATGTGGATGATCCATTAATGTTGATCATATTCCTAAGTAGTACATGATCATACTAATATAATATTTGGATATGTAATAAAAAATTATGAAATTGTATTGGAATTCGTGTTTATTGAAATCTAAAAAGAAAACTAATAAAAATAAAATAGAAAATAGGATATTGTTTCCATTGGAGAGTACTATTTGGAATATTAAATGTGAAAGATTGAATATTTTTTATAAAGATACAGTCCGTGTAAAAGGAGATTTTGGATTGTGAAGTAACAATCAATATTGTTTCTCAACTAGTGAAAAATAATAATAATCATGCTTATACCAATATAATTTTATTGTAATTATATTTAGGTAGTTGAATGTGATTTGTTTAGGGGATGAAAGACAGTGTTAAGTAAATCAAAATTTGGAATCAATATCAATCATGGAGTGATCCAACTCAATTGGTACAAATTCATGGAGGTTGTTTATAGAAAAATTAATATTGGAGTTTATCTAAAACATAATATAAATGAAGATATAATATAGATTACCAAACATCGGTGATGAGTTGAGTAGCTTAAAATTGTTATTTTTTAATGTGATTTTAATCCTTTACATGTTGGAAAATTTTATTTTTATTTTATAGTAGATATTTGTTTCAATTAAACATTTTGTTGTATAAGATATGAAATTAAGTGGGAAAAAATTGATAATTAAATGATGTGAAAGTTGATAACATTTTTAGGAAAATGTTTATGATGAAGATAGAGTTTAAAAATTAAATTATCACACTTATTTTATATACATAACACTTTTCAATTAGAGATATGTTTAGTTAATGAATGAGTAATAAGTGACATAAATATTTTTATTTATTTTGAATATAGGGGTAGATATAGAAGTTATAGATAAAGAGTATTTATAGAATATATTGAATTAAATATTCTTCTATGAATTGAACACAAATCCAAAGACTAAGACTAAAGGTCCCTATGGATTCATATAATCATATTACTTTTAGAGTGTTTAATATTTGTTTTAAAAAAGTCATGATTCCAATATATATTGAATGGATATTAATAATCTAAAAATGGGTAGACTAATGAACCCAATAGATTAAGATCTAGGTTAATGATTATCTTAAAAATAAGATTTTCAATAATTAAATTCAAATATATAATTAATTATCTTGTTATTCATAATTTATTCATTTTTTGATTATTATAAATGTTAAATTATTAGATCCAGGGATATATTTGGAAATTTTTTATAATAGTATATTATAAAATTGAATATAATATTGATGGTACGATGTGATTAAAAATGCATTGAGATGAGGTGATGTTAACTTGATAATAAGAAAATTTCATTATCTTATTTGAGGAGATTAAAGAATACTAATGATTTCAGGTTATCAATAAACAAAAGATAGATTCTAGATTGAAACACATGGATTATAAATGTGATATATTCATTTATATAAGTCAATGTGAGACTCGCAGAGTTTGAATACCTTATTTAATTATATGATGTAGTGAAAAATGGTGAATTTGGATATGAATTATCAAGAGATTTAATCATTGTTATTATATATGAAGGATAAATATTTGAATTGAAAACAATTGTATTATATTGTTTAAATATGTTTTTTATTGAGATGATAAATTTTTTGCAATAATTTAAAACAAATTAATGAACTTTTTAAAAAGAAAACGAATAATAATAGAGTGATATTGAGATCATTGAAGGCATACATATGTCCTTGTTTTTAGCTGAATTACCTAGTAAACAATAGGCTAATATATTTTTCATATTCTTTTTAAATTAGTATGATATAAATGAATATAGTTTGAATATTCCATTGAGTTATTTGAATTTTGTTTAAGTGTACAAATATGTTTTAATGAAATATAACGAAAATATGTAGTTTTCATGTGAGTTATTTCAACTTTGAATAATTTATTAAAAAAATCTATTTTTCCAAATTCCAATTAGTGTGGTATATTTTATCAAAACATTTTATATCTATAAATTTATTATGATATGGGAAGAACTTTTAAAGTAGATATGGGAAATTAAGATGAATTTAAAATAAGATATTAATGACTGGATCTATGGTTTCAAATACTACATCACACAAAACTAAATATCACGTATGATTACTATATAGTTTATATATGATTATGTGGTGGTTTATATTATCACTTAAGATTGATTTTTTCTTCAATAATAATAAAATTATCCTTTTAATGTGAATTTGGATTTTAGGTTACATTAACCAGATGTTCTGTAAGCTACATCTCTTAAATACACGAAAAAATTGAGTTTAATTCAAAGTATAATTGTTGGGATATTAAAATTAAAACATCAATATAAATTTTGAGAGTATCCTTGAATAATATTTATGGATTTTTTTATAAAGAGATATGTCTCTATATTTTATAAGATCATTTATGATATATTATTCTCAAATAATAATTGAACAACAAGCAAAGGAGGTTTGAATTTGGATCTAGATATAAAAAATATGTCTCTTTCTATATTTAAATATGGAAACATATAATTGGATCCCATAGTGTTTATAAATAGATAATGAGTTGAATAACACAAATAATGATGATTAATGGGAGAGGGTATGATGTAAAGTGTTTTTTTAATATTTCCAATGATATTCTTGAAGAAATAAGAGATATTCTATATATTGATTATTATAAGGATCATGATTGGAAATGAATAATACACCATATATGGCACATTGATGATCTCATAGTTGGGAGTATTTACTATTATTGAAAATTTTAGGTATGACAAAAAGACAGTGATTGATATTATTTTATTTGGGGAAGATCTGATTACTTATAGAATATCCAGGAAATATATTTAAATTAGAAAGATATTTTTTTTATGATAACGTGTCCTAAATTGAAATGTTGATATTTTTTAAATTGGTTGGAAACCCATGTTAAGGATAATCCCTTCATATTTATCAAAATAAACATTATGGTTCCACTATAAAGATATATTAGGTGGTAATAAAAATATTTTTAAATGTTCTTGATTCAAGGAGGATATTTTCCATTCTTATACACACTAACTAATATTAGTGGATAAAATATTTCTTGAATTTTATTAAAAATTTAATGTTTTTCACCCAGATAGAAACATGAATTTTTTTTCTAATAACAATGAGTAAAGAAAAAGCGGGAGATAATTTATGGTGTTATTTATGTGATATAGACCATGTACACCCCCTTGTACGATATGGTTACAAAATATAAGTATAGAACCTAAGAAAAAATTGATGAATTTAACCTTGTGGTGTCCCTTTATAGAAGGTATAACCATGACAATATTTCCCTCAATCTAGGTCTGAAGAATACCTATGTCGGCATGAAGCATAGTTAGAAAACTCTTAATAGTTTAAATAATACTCCTATGGATAAGGATAATGCCCAAGATAGAAATTAACTTATTAGAAGAATCTATTTCTACATAAAAAATAACGATTTTGAGGGGACTATATATGTAATTAACCGTAAGCATGGAATGAACATGTTCTTTATTTGATGTTACTTCACAGTACTAAGATGAGAAGGAAATTGAAAATAAACCTCCTACATCATAAACATAACCACCACCATGCATGTCCCCTTGGAAACATGATCCATTAGTGATAGGTTTGAGGCCAACCCAAGGACCTTTCCATTATTCCCTTGAATCCAAAACCCATGAACTAATTAGGACCAAGGCAATGTCAAATGATAACTATAAAATATATTGATGTGAAGGATAACACCTATTCATGTAGATATAGGGATTATATCTAATATCAGATTATAAACCTCAAGTATCCATGGTTGGGTAAGATATTATAATTAAGTGAACAATTCAAATAAATAATTATATTTTATCACCCATACATGAACATGATGATTTTATTAATGTAATTTGGTTCACCAACAATATGATTATAAAAAATAATGAAAATATATGATCCAGTGAATCATATAATTTTTCCCTAACATAAGATGTCAGATAAACCAAGACAAATATTATTTCATGAATATGTTAAACATATATTCAGTGTAAAGGATATTGCAAAAAAATCACTTGGATTCATGTTTAACTCTATTCTTTTTTACTTCATCATCAGTATCAAGGCCTTTAACATAGAGGCCCTAAAATATGAACATTAACATTATGGGGATTTTAATACACCATATAACATTTTTTATTGGTATTTAGGTTTTTTATAATGAAAATTTTTGTGAAATTATGAACATTTGAAATATCCCAAAATAGAGGGAGTTAGATGAGATAATATAGGGTTTCTTCTAGAAGGATTATGTTATATAGGGTTTTATGGTAATTGAAAATTGTTTCAATGAAATTTTTTAAAGAGAAATACTTCTTATTGTTGATATTAGGAAAATGACAACCTCTAATGTGAAGGGAAAATATAGACTAGTTGTTATAATAAAAATAAATATCACCACAATCAATAATCTAGAATGAAAGTTTATTGGTGATTCTGATTGTAGTATGGAGGCAACACCATATCTGTGATCCCAAAGTACCCTTAAACCATTATGAAAATAAATTCACTTATTTATGTTGAATAAACCAATCCCCAATATAATTACATTATAGATCATCCCATATGAGTATTTCCAACATGAATGGGATATTTTCTACTGTAAATTTGAGGTTCTTTATCCCTTCATGAGTTGGATTGAAAAGACTACAAAAACTGGCCCACTGGTGTCACCCTTCAAGATGAAAATCCCATATAAAATTATTCATAGATTTATTAGTATTACTGGTCACTAGAATTAGAATCATAAATATTGATAAAACATTTATCAATATATGTGGAAATAAACTATTCAACAAGGACATTCTCTCTAAAAAATAGAGAATTTAAATTTTTAGTAGTTATTAATCTAGTGATTCTATTACATATCACATTAATGTGATGAATGAAAATTATTTCATTGGAAATTGGGGCTCCATGATATTCAATTTGGAAATTCTTTTTTAATATTCCATGCCTATCCTCAATGATATTCTATTAGAACTAGATATGGAGATGTTGATACTACCCTTTTGATATTGGTTATGATATCCACTTTTACTATTCTATTTATTCTGAATATATTTAATGTTTTAAATATGATTTCTTCCACCATTAATTAATAAAATCATGTTGTACAAAAATATTAATTTAAAATGGAATTTGAAACCAAAGTATCCTCTAAAGTATTATAATAGTCAATATGACATGCCTCTATTATGGATTCTAGTATGAATATCATAGAAAATAATGAAAAAACTAAAAGAGACGAGATCAAATTTCTTAATGTCCCCTTATGGATTGAAAATAAAAAATCTAATTTCTATTAATGAAATAGTGGATAAATGGGGCAAAATCTAAACATGACGTTAAAAAACTATTTAGGGATAAAATGTTATCTAAGAAATATTAAATTAAGTATACACTCTATCTTATGATAATCCTTTTCAATATAAATATTAATAATTATATTTTATCCTAACATCCCTATCCCAATAAATGAATGCATGTATTTATCCAATACAGTGGCTCCGTGTACATTTCTTCAACTGAGGAAGCCATGTTTCTCAATATTAATTTGAAATCCTAGATTCTAAGAAAGTGTTTTGTAAATAATAGTTTCAAGAATTTTATATAAAAATTTTCTGTACGATCTAGTGTTTTTCTTGAGGTTTGAATATTTCTTTTCAGTCTTATGTTTTTAAATTAATTTTTGAATTATCCCCTAATATGATTCATTGCTGGTTGGGTTGTTATTGGGAATGAAGGGGGAAATAGGTTGAAATCTTGTTGAAGGCTATGTACAAGTATTTTACTTGCACTACACGCCTTGTACTGGACCGTCATGACTTGTATACTTTCTGGTACATAAAAATAAAATTAGGAAGTACAGATTGTTTATATTCCAAGTTGTTTATTTTATAAAAGTTCCAGTAGCCTATTTTTTAACAGATTGTGCTATTTCTCACATCTTTGGAGCCCAAAGCACCTCTAAACTAGTTTTTCTGACATATAAACCATTTATACTCCTATTCAAGTGTCGTTTGTCATGTTGGAACTGTATCTATAAGTAGTCAATTAATTTTTTTATCATTCTTTATTCTTCAGAACAATGACTGTGAAATTTGGATTAAGCCCATATGACCAAATATTCCGTTCTTCGTTAGTTCATCAGATTTCATAAAAAACAAGAAAAATATGGACTTGATACTGGATGAGCAGTCTACTACATAGGCAATGTAGTTGTCTATAGATTCATTTGGCTTTTCATGTTCTTTTTTAGGTGTTCTTACAATATGCTTCCCACGAGACCTGCCTACGATGCATCATTTTTGAGTGATTTGCTAGCCGTAGTTGTAGTTTGACATAGTGAGGACGATCGTCGGTTCCCTTTTAAGTGCATTGACACATTTTTCTCATTTCAATGTCACACAAGGGGTGATACTTAAAAAAATAACATATTAATTCCTATTTAAACCACCCATGGGGTGTGTCATTTTGATTTCATAGTTAGAGTAAGCATGTTAATGCCTTGATAGCTAGGTTATCATACTTATGGTATTACTACCTCTGATATTAATGAATATCATGTTATTCATTGTCTATTTTAATATTTTGTCTTGTTAAATGAGTAATAAGAGTGGGTATACCTATATAAAATGATAATGTGATGTTAAATTTTTTATATCATAGGGTAGGCCCATATGCTTATTTTTATAAGTGGCTTTCATGTATGGGTATACTCAGGCATTATACAGGTTGATGTGAGCGGGTATAATCAATTAGAATGAATGTTTAATATTAATTCATTAACACTTGATGGTATTGTTTCATATATTCCTTGGACTGCACTCTATGGATCTGGAACGTGGTAGTCTACACCTTTAGTTAACTATTCCCCTTGGGTATTGATTCTGTGTGATGCCCCGATTCATGCAACAGTGTGAATCCGAATTTTTTGGGATCACATAATACATTCTATTTCCATGCTAATTGGACCCCAAGTAGTGCATAACTTAATTTACAATAGGGATTCTGATGGGACTCAATGGAATTCCATGGGCCAGATCCTTGGATCCAGTTCTCCATGGTCTAGAATTATTATATTGATGCCTTGGTCTGCTAACACCATGGATTCAACCCTGAGGTATTTTATTCACTATACAATGTGGTCATTGGATGCTAATTTTCACTATATGGAGTGGTCGTGGGACACTTGACTTCTTTATAAAGAATGGAAGTGGGTTGTATATTACAGATAGATGTATAGCATGGCCGTGTGACTTTCTTGTTTACAATGCTTTTAGCAATCTTGTTAAGATATGTATCCTTTGCTAGAATCCTTGTGGGTTGGTTCGTTTTAGCTTGATATAGACTTATCCATTAGGCATACACACTTACATTACATATTGTTTTAAATTCCTATCACAATTTATATTGATATTAAAACTGTATAGAACTGGGTGGTTGCCTACTGGGATTTTTTATCAATCCGTGTTTGGGCCACCTCGGGGACCCAAATAGATAATATGGTTTCACAGTATGGTAGGGGAAAGCACCGTAGTACATGTTGTTGAATTTGGATTTCTGTAGTGGAGCATATGACCTTGATAATGCTTAAGATTCTGGTATACCTATTTGGTGTTTAGTTCTTTTTGGGGATACTTGTACTCTATTGTACTACCATGTACCGATTTGGGATGATTTCTAGATAGTTGTATCATCGGCATCATTTGTATATGAGACACTTCTGGTTATTGATATAAATTCTTTTCATGTCATAATTTCAGTTTTATCCTTTTTATTTCACTTCCACTACTTACTATATGTTTGTACATCTATTGTGATACTTTGGTAATGATGGTATAGTGATTCTACTGAATCACCTAGGACCTCGCTGCTAGTTGACATCCTTTATAATTTTGGGAGATGTGCATGAGGCCAGGTGGACAACCAGTTTTGGGGAACCATTTTGTGTGTCATTTTGGTCTGAAATGATACAAAGTGGTATCAGATGAGCTCTTTCTAGTTAAACTTGCTGATTGGAGACATTATACAAGGATAAGAAGGAAATGGAGTTTGGTATTAAACTGGGCCCAGGAGTAGCTACCTTGCATACATGGAAAATCTAAATTTCCACAAATTGTGTTCGTATATATAGATTTTGACTATTAAAATTGATTTGCTTTCACTATTGGGTGATAAAACTAATTTATAATATTACTATAAATGACATTATGGGTTCTATTTCCATTGAAACCTAATGAGATGAGGGTCTGCCATCTTATTCATCATATAGAAAAATATCAGAATCACATTCCATGCATTATTCCATGCCATCTAAAATTCATTAAATATTTCATGTTGTTGTGATAGTTGATGTGATAGATGCTTCTGTTGTTGTGTCGGTTTGGTGTAGTGGATAATGGTGTGATTTCATCATTCAATCTATAAATAGTATGGCCCCATATGAATTAGGAAATGATCCACGAGTGAAATGTAAATATGTAATGAACTTGTTGCATGTATATTTTTTAGGGGAGCCATGTTTTGGGTTCATGATGTGTTATGTTCTCTCATTGATTCAGAAATTGGTAAACCCATGGTGGAATTTCTTGAATAAAAAAATTAGAAATGGAATGGAAACATGAACTAATAGATAATGACTTGACCAAGACCCAGTTTTGTTTCGAAAAAATGCATAGTTTCTAGCGGGTTGATAGTTTTTTTTATACATCCCTAGATTAGGAGAAGGTTTTAGAGTTGACTTGGTTTCTAGAAGGGTGTGTACATATCCAGTGCTCTGAGAATTTTGCATTGATGTTGTTCATTCCTGAGGCTTTCCTTCGGAATTATAGAGGCATTCCACCACAACAACTTTTTGTGGAATGAATTGAGGGAGGCGACGACAATACATTAGAGATGTTGGGAAATGGGATACTGTTTGTTCCTAATATAGTTCCAACTGCTCTAGCTGAGGCAGTTCTGGACAAAGGTGGGGAGGCATAGTTCTATGAGGCTTTCTATCACTATATGTCATCTTTCTAGGTAGCACTGCAGCCATCCGTGACTATGTTTAAGCTGACACAAGTGTTCTAGTAGAAGAATAATCCTATGTTTATAGTGGATGATAGACCACATGCTATAAATATGTGCCTAGATAACATGATATTTATTTTCAAGCATCTAGAGACAGCTCCAAAGAAGAAGTTCAATATCACGATGAATATGCTACATGGACTGTCAAAGCATTGGTCCGAAATTTTGATCCAGTATAATGGGATATTGATTATGTGTTGGGATTAATTCCAAACCGTCTTTTATGACATATTTAACCCCAAGACTCTATGAGTAGAGGGATATAGTTAGTTCATGTGTCTGAGGAAGGGTGTGATGTCCATTATTCAATAATCAACACTCTTTACATACGTAAAACATTTTTCACCGACATATCTTACGAATGAGCTGTTGAGGGTGAGGGGCTTCGAGGAAGGGATCATACAAGATAAAATATCTCATGTCAATGTGTTTAGGTTTTCATCTATCCCTGAGTTTTTTAATTAGGTGTGGGTTATAAAACAGAACTAGAGGGAAGGTGGGGGAACATAAGAGGGAAGTGATGTTTCTCACCCTAGTGGATCTACGTCTTTAGGCCAAAGGATCCATTTCAAGGATTACCATGAAAAAATTTCATAGCAGGCTATGGGTGTAGGTTGCTGGGTATTTTCCATCAGCATGGTGGGCGAGGCCACATGAAATATAAGTGAGACCACAACCTATTCATGTCCCAATCTTATGGTAGAGTGGGAAACAATCAGAAGTTTTTTTGGACCATCCTTCCAACTGTAAGTGTTAGGGGTCGTCTCTGACGTCAGGATTCAGATTAGTTTCTTTTTCTCCACATTTGGTTGGGAACTGGATCATTTCATACTAGTCAGGTTGGGGTAGTGGTCATCATGGTTGTGGTAGCTAGGCACCTAGTTTTCTGTGACAGTAGGGTCGATCATCTCTGGATAGCCATGCAGGATCATATGGTTGTGTTATAGGCCCAACATATGTAGTGCAATAGACCCCAAAAAAGAAGGATCCCAGACCATATATGGTGAAAGATAAGATCATGTTAGATTAAACTATTCCATCATCCCTTTTCGATACATGTGCCTCTCACTGTTGTATGTCCACATGAGGGATAAAAGTCATTGGGATTGTGGTTTTTTTTTAGTGTTTTGACACTGGATACACTTTTGGGAGTTAGAACGTATGATGTATGTGAGTTTATGGAGTTTCCCCTTATGGTTGGTGGGTTACACTTACTTTGGAGTTTATATATCCTTGAGATTGTAGGGTTTGATGTCATTCTCAGAATGGACTAGCTTGTTGCTTATCGAGTGTTCACTGACTTCTATCACCAGAGGATGACCTTTATATCACCTGACAGTGTAGTGTTTAATAAAAATGGTTAATGGGATGTCTATGTAAGATGTACAAGACCTAAGCATCTTGGGATGGGCGGAATGACATCCCAAATTACTAGTTTATTTCCGGATGATTAGGGAGTGAGTCAGGTAGAATTACCTCCAGTGGTTGAGAGCATAATTTACATATTTTGTTGACGACTTTTCTTATTTACATACTGAGATATATTTGAAATTTTCCATCAAGCTTGTTCCAGGAGATACATCGGTATCCATTCCTCCTTGCAGGATGGCTATGATGGAGATGAATGAGCTCATGATGAAAGTAGATAATTTATAGGTGAAGTTTCTTATCATACCCAATACTTTTCATTGGGGTTTTCTGGACCTTTTTTAGACCTAGGAGGATGAAAATCTTGGGCTATGCATCGATAATAACAAATTTAACCAACTTATGAGTAAAAAATGATATCCCATTCCACTTATAGATGACTTGTTTGATCAGCTTCAGGGAGATCATGTGTTCTCGATGATTGACATGAGGATAGGATATCTCCAAGTGTGTGTTTTAATTACAGACATACCTTGTATAGTAATTTTTTGAAGTTATGGGTCATATGAGTATCTGGATATGTTGTTTGGTCTCACAAACATGCCATCAGTTTTTACTGTGTTGATGAACCAAGTGTTCGATCCATACTTGGAATCTATTGTGGTGGTTTTCATGGAAAATATCTTGGTGTATTCTCACAATCAACACGACCATGAAAACTATCTTAAGATCTTTTTGAATACAATTATAGAGCATCATTTATATTCAGAGATCACAAAGATACACTTTTGGATGGATCATATTCACTTCCTGGGTCACATCATATTAGATATAAGAGTTTTAATGGACCCAGAGAACGTGAGAGTTGTAGTTTCATGGGAACATACCAAAATAATTTTTAACAAATTGAGTTTCTTAGGGTTAGCTGGATACTAAAAGAGTTTTATACCATACTTATCACGCCTATTAATTTCATTTATGGGATTGCCTATGAAGGGTGTTATCTTTATGTTGTCATAATCTGATTAGAAATCATTTCTGGGGATGAAAGGGAGGTTGACATCTGCAGTAGTCCTGATACAAATATAGTAGGGAAATATATACATGGTCTATTGTGGATCTTCTGGTATTGGTCTGGGGAATTGATGATGCAAGGAGATCGAGTCATGGCATATGAGTTTCAGTAGTTGAGGACTCATGAGAAGAATTACCCTATGTATGATCTCGAGATAGTTGTAGTTGTTCATTTGTTTCTCTGTTGGAGGCCCTATATTCTGGGATTGCATTTTTTGGTTTACAGAGACCACAAAATATTGAATTATAACATTACACAACGTTATTTGTATTTGAGGCAGTAATGGTGGTGGAATACATACATTTCTTAGACATTCATCTTTCCTACAAGCCTAGTATGTGAAATGCAGTGGCCCATGAATTGAACATGTGGACTCATATAAAGGTAGTGTAGTAAGACATTAATGAGTAGAAGATCATGGAGTTGTTTTATAGGATTCATATGGAGATTCAGAATAGATAGGGGAATAAATTTATTCCATCCTTATATTTTACCTCTACCCTACTAGAATGAGTAAGTATGAGGCGTATATTAGATTTTAAAGGACAAGTTCTATAGGAAGGAGTGGTAGGTGAGGTACCTCATCTTGGTTTGATGGTAGGGGACTATAGGAACATACATATTCAATGACGTGTTGGATTTGTAGTCGATATAAGTGAAAGGATGATAAACAAGTTTCAGGTTTCATCATGGAAATTGCATCCTGGGGTCACCATGTTGTACCGTGACTTGTGACGTTATTACTGGTGGTCGGGAATGTAGAGTGAGGTAGCTGGTTTTGTTAAAACATATTCCACCTATCAGTAGGTGAAGGAAGAACATCATTGACCTGCAAAGCATTAAACATTAATTACCTATCCTGGATTAGAAATGGGATAATGTCGTGATAGATTTCGTTATGGGTTTTATGTGGTTACCCTGAGAAAATGATGTTATGTGAGTTGTAGAGACTGGATTACAAAGGTCATCCATTTCTTTTTGATCAAGTAGACCATTGGTTTTAATGATCATGGATTGTTGTACATCTGAGAGGTGGTAGGACTTCATGGGGTCTTATTCACTATCATTTTAGATAGGGGTTCCATCATTATGTATTGTTTTTTGGAAGATTTTTTAGAGGGTTTTGGGTACAAAGGTGCTTCCACGAACATCATACCATCCCCAGACTGATGGTCTGTCAGAGCAGATGAAGCATGTGCTAGATGAAATGTTGTGAGCATGTGTCCTAGATTTTGGGGACTTATGAGAGAGGAACATTAACTTGTTTGAGTTCACCTACAATAATAGTTATCAAGAGACATTATAGATGGAACCATACAAGGATTTCTATGGTAGGACATGTCCTTCTCCATTGTGCTTGTTAGAGGCAGGAGATGAAACTTTCCTCGGACCGCATCTCATGTATGAAAAATTTGAGCATATCCAGATGATTCAAAAGAATATGGCAATGACATAGTCTCGTTATAATTCATATTCCGATCATTTCTAATGACTTCTAGCATTTGAGGTCATGCATCTGGTTTTCTTGTGTTTTTCACCGAGTGTGGGGCGCAAGATAATGAGGATATAGGGTAAATATTCACAAAGATATGTCATGATGGTTTTGATTTTGGAGAGAGTCAGGTGGGTTGCCTATCAGTTGTATTTACCTCAGAGGTACCGAGCCATGCATGATGTCTTCCAGGTTTCACATCTCCTCCACTATCACTAAGACCCATCTAACATTTTTCAGCATAAGGAGGTTGAGCTTCAGGTTGATGCATCATTTGAGGAGCATGAAATTCATACAGTTGACATGAGAATGAAGGTTCTCTGATGCTAGTTCTTCTTTTGAGTTCAAGAGCTATGGAATCACAACCATTTACATGATGAGAACTAGGACAGGGAGGTTAATGTACAAGATTAGTGTATATAGTTTTTTTATGAATCTTGACGACCCTTCATAGATAAATTTGGGGACTAATTTCAATAAGGGTAAAATATTGTATGATCTTGGGTTTTTCATGATGAACATATATTTCTTTTTAGTTTAATGTTGTTAATTTTGTTTTTTTATTAAACCTTATGATGTTCCATGGGCTGGTTGGGTTATTTTTAGAAATAAGGGGAATACAGCAAGAAATTTGGCTATATTCCAGCTAAATGTTGTGTACATGGCCTACACTCCATGTACTAGCCCATCAAAATGTGTAGCAATTCTGGTTCAAAAAAATAATACCGGGATATATGATCCATTAAATTGATGTTCATGTAGTGTACTTTCCTAACACATTTTTTATAAAAGAGGCAGTAGCATCATTTTTAGATGGAAGGAGCTATTTCCCCCATTATGGAACCCAGAACACTTCTAAAATAGTTTTTCTAATATAAAAGTCATTTGATATCAAATTCTAGTATCATCTATCACATTGGAACCTAATTGGTAGTTAATCGATTCCTTTATAGTCATTCATGAACAATTCAAACAACTAATGTTCTTTTTGGATTTAGGATCATATGCCCTAATATTACGTTCTTCATATGTTATTCAAATTTGTTCCAAACCATGAAGAATAATGAAATGAAAATGGAGGAGCTGTCTACTACCATAGAGAGGTAGATATCCTATAAATCCTTTCAGTTTTTTGTGCTTTTTGAGCATTTGGTTGATACTCCGCCAATTTTACCTTCCTGAAATTCATAGTTTTTTAGTGTGCTTCTTTCCAAAGCTGTAGTCGATCCTAGTGAGGATGCTCGTAGGTTCTGTATAGGTGTATTTACACCCATTTATAATTTCAAGGTCACACAATGGGTGAAACGTTGGGAAATAACCTGTTTATTCTTTTTTAAACCTCCCATGGGTTTTCTAACTGTACTTTCCTTATTTCAGGAAGACTGTGAATGCCTTTATAGATTGAATAACTTGATTTGGAGATGCACTTCCTCCATGATTAATGAATATTATGTTATTCCATGTCTATTATTATTGTTCGGCATGTTAAATGAATAATATAGGTTGGTATACCAATATAAAAGGATAATGGAATGTTGAATGTTTATATTTGAGGGTAGGCCCATATGATTAATTTTATAAGTTGTTTTCATGGGATGTCATACTCATGGATTGTGTAGGATGACATTAGTTGGTATACTAACTTAGAATGAATGATTAATTGGAATTCTTTGATGAATGATGGAATTGTCTGATAGATACCTTACACTACTCTCCAGAGAAAATGGATTTAGAAGTGGATGCCTGAGGATTACTCTGTCCCTTGGGCCCGGATTCCATTGGATGCATCAGGCCTTACTACCCCATGGATCTGGCATGCTTGTGATTATGTAGGAATTTCAATTTCCATGCTTCTATAAGCCCAACCTATGCCAAAAAGAGTTTCCATCAGGGATGCCCATGGTACTTGATGGGATTCCTTGGACAAGATCGTTGGATCCAAACCTGCATGGACAACAATTTTAACATGGTTTCCTTGGTATTCTAGCACCTCAGATCCAACCCTTGAGGTCTACTATCAACTCTACGATGTGGATGTGGGATGATACTTTTCACTATACATCATGTTCATGGGAGACTTTACTTCTTTAAAATGTGTGGCTATGGGTTTCATATTATAGAAGGTTGTATGGTGTGGTCATGTGACTTGCTTATTTACATTCATTTTAGGTATATTGTTAGGAGATACCTCTTTTTTAGGTAGATGTGAGGGATTTTTAGGTTTACCTTGCTGTAGACATATTCCTTCAGCATATACACTTATGTTACTGATTGTTTATACTTTCTACAACATCATATATTGTTGTTAGAACTATATAGCCCTGGGTGGTTGCCTACATGGATGTTTATCTAACACCCTTTTTGGGCCAGCTCGGTGACCCAAACAAATTATGTGTTTGTCAGTGATGATAGGGGAAAGCTCCTGAGTATCGGGTATTGAATGTGGATTTTGAGTAGGGTTGAATATTAAAAAGATGAGGCTAGCAATGCTGGGATAACATTGTGTTCTTTTTTTCTTTTTGACGATACTTTTATTGTATTGTATTTCATTGTACCTATTATGGATAATTTCTAGATACTTGTATTATTTTCATCATTTGAATATAATGCAATACTGGTTAATGATATGTATTCAAATCTTGTCTTATTTTAGGTGCCTGCTATTTATTTCACTTCTGTAATTTATGTTATGTTTTGACTTATGTTGTGTTACTCCGGAAATGAGGGAATTGTCTCCCCACTAACTCACAATGCCACTAACTACTAGTTGGAAACCTTTGGTGTTTGGGGATATATGCATAAGCCATCTGGCCAACCGGGCTCAAGGTACCATTACCAGTTGTATCCAGGTTTGAGGTGTTACAGTTTCATAATACATTTTTTATCAAAAACGTTAAAAATCACTATGATTGTTGGCCTTAAATATGCAGACCAAAATATTGGTAGAAAAATCTATAGGGAGGGTTCATGTATTGAAATAATCCTAACTAGAAAAGGTGAAATCAAATTATCATTGTCTCAATTGGACTTGAAAAATGATCTTATTATCCATAGGGACCACTATCCCTATCTGGATTGAGTCATTTAACAGCCTCTAAAATTGCCCCCAAATTTGCTAGCACACTCACTGAGTGCTTTTCAAATCCATTAATTAACCCATGAAAACATCTTAAAAGAAAAAAAATTAGTGTCAAAAAACATGTCTCCATCACTTTTACCATTCCTTAATTATACAAGACGTTTTTTGGAATATGAAACTACACGGGGGTAGTGACATCAACATTAATAGTGTCAGATATATCCTCCAAATTTAAATTAACTTTTACTATGTGTTTTTTCACTACAAGTGATGAAGAAATTATTTGTTTCTATCAAACTCCCTTTATAATATATTTATAGACCATTGTATATCCATGTGTTATTCTTCCAATAAAGAATACTCCATAATATTATTCTTCTGATAGAAATTGATGATGACATTATCATTCTAATGGTTCTATGGATTCAGGTCTAGCTGTTCAATTTTTCTTGAAGAACATGGATAGTAAAATCCTAAGACACATTATTATTTTTGACATGATTATAAACCCTTTTATTCTATATAGTTATTTAATATAAATTCTCAAGTAACCCCTTTAATTGGTCCCAAAAAATAATAATGAACCTTATCTCTAATTCTTTGTAATTTCATGCTATTGTAGAGAATAAAAATAACTTTTCATTAGAAATCATAGAATGTATTTAATAATATAGGGGATAAGGATTAGAAAGAAAAAAAATATTTTACACCTATATCTAATAAGTTATAATTATCTTTATGATTTCCCAATCATCTATCCAATATGCTCCAAATCCTACTAGATGCCAATTTTTTATTACACAAGGTGAACTTATTATCATAATAAACCATATATATAATGTCATTATGAGCTAAATAAGATTTTAATTCTACCATATCTCTACTCAAATAAATACCTGCACACCTATTTTCTAATTTTCTGATAATGGGGTTGAAGTCACCCACTAGAAACCATGCTGATGCTCTGGGATTTGGGGAATAAAAGGAGTTCAAAATAGTGAATTTTTCATTGATATGGCATATTTCAAAAACAATTGACATGATGAAATAATAGTTTTTCTTAATGATAATTACTATATATATTGAGGGGATACATCAATAAAGTGACATGAACATTCCCTTTACAATTGATCTAGATATAATACAATTTAGGATAAAAATACATACTATTATTCATGATAAGATTTTGGGAAAATAAATAATATACTTGATGATGCATTTTTTCAGTTCTAAAATTACTTACAAGGAAATTCTATTAATTCAAATAACGTTGAGAAAATGCACGATCTTTGTTAACGATACATGTCTCATTTAATTTCAAATAATTAAATAAATAATAAATATATTTTAAGGGATACCTTAGGGACATTTGAATCATTCGAAACATCTACAACAGAACTACTATAGTTTAATATGGATTGAGTGATTACACTATATGGAGATTTTGGAAGGGTTCTAGTGATCATATTTAAGAAACATTGAGGTAAAAGGATATTGTGCCTCCTTAGAAAAGGCAGTGATATTGCAATAATTATGCTTCTTAAAAGAATCCCCCTTTATATGTGGTTATGGATAATATTGAGAGGTGTAAACTCAACACTTCAATTAACCACTAGGATATGTCATACGAAATCATTATGTTAGGGAGACTATAAATAAAAAATAGAATGTATATTGAATTTGTTAATTGACCTGGAAAATACCTTAGAAAGATAACACCACCAATTTAATGAATAAGAAGCATGTTCTGGGGGGATGGGATATTTCAAATGAAATAAAATATATCAAGGAACAAAAAAAACCAATAGTGTAACCATGGACCTATCCACATGGGATCTAGGAGATATAGTAACCCAATGACCATTTTGCATAATATTAGAAGGGTAATCAAACAATTATAAATGGTGAACTGCCACTAAAAGTTGGTCTAGATTCTAAGAAGAGGTATACATGGTTGAAACACTAGGAATGTAAATTGATCAAGTTATAGGAATATCTTTGCTGGAGACTTCTTCACCCATGTTTCTAGATGATATGGGAAAATTAAGCCTAGTTAGACACTTATAGTTAGTCTGGAATAAGAATCTAACAACCTAATTTATTTTCTTGTTACAAAGATCTTGGTTTCATTTGAAGGAGTTAAATAGCCTTGGACAAACGCGTGGGAGAAAATTATTTGAGAACATTAGATACAAAATAATTTACCATAGAGAAAGATCAAACAAATTAATAAGAAATATTTGTATATGGAAGAGGATAATCCTAATCCAGTTCCACACATATTTGAGAATCCATTTTCTATTACTTCCCAAGCATGGATTCATCGGCACTAATGAATTGACTATATTAATTTATAATGTATTTGTGTACAACCGGATTATAAAACAAGAGCGAGATTCCCTAAAGATGAATCCACAATGAGGTGAGAGATATTTCACTACATTGTTGAGCACTGAGTGACCACTAAAGAAGAAGAACCCTCTATGGACTATAATATTTCACCTCTCTGTCCCATGATCGAATGAAATCAAAACATGGGTAGAGATGAATAAAAAAATATTTCACTCTTAATATGAAATCTATCACTGCACTAGAGAGGTCCCATAAAAAGGATTTGGTAGAAAAATACAATTTGATTATCCCACTCCCCTCATTGTATTGTTATACACATTCATAGGGAATACAAAATTGATATTGAAATTAGGTAGAAATTACACAATGTAATAATTTTTTTTATTATTTTTCAATAAAATGAAATCTATAATAATAAATAAAATAACAAATTTATTTATTGGTAACTTTAGGTTGATGTTGTATCAATAAAAAAATGAAACATTCCTCTATCAGTTCTAGAATATATTATCGATAGAGCACCATTTTCATAATACTAATAAAATTATTCATCTTATATCATAACACATGTTACCAATACTCTCAAAGTTGCGATTAATCCATTTTTTCACTAATAAAATCTGAATACATTATTATTAGTTTAAAAATTTTGTTTTAATGGAATTTTGGAGTGAAATTAAATCTATATAATGTCTTCTGATGGAGAAATGTGTAAAACACACATGTCAATAATAATGTTTTAAATTTTTACCTCGATGTTGTTGTTTTTATATTCTGTTTGTGTTGTGTGAGATATATCATAAAAGACTAGGTATTTTAAAATAATAATGTTTTTGATGTGTGATAGTGTTGGTGTGTTTCACTCCAATATCATTAGACATTATAGGGAGTACCATGGGATGTGTTTTTCTAGTTGAATCAATATATTTTCATGAATAGTGAACCATATGGGATGCGGGGATTATGGTTAGTTTGTATGAGTTAAATAATGATATGGAAAATCATGTAGTGTGGAGGTCCTTATCAGTTACCCAATAGTATGAACATTGTAATGGAATTTTATAGAGACTATTGTGGGTGATTGTTTAATAAACCCATATGCTATGAATCTTAAGTGTTTCATTGGCAACAAGAATCCATGAAAATAACTTTTATTTATTAATTATTGGGAAATTGGAAGAAAAAGAAAAAATTATATTTTTTTGTTGTTTCCATATATGTGGTAATAGGCTATGGTGAGTTTCTATGAATGGTATGTGTTGGACTATAAAATAATGAATAATAGTTATCAAGTAAAGAAATATAACCAATTAAATTGATTAAATATTCCCGAAATATACTATTAATCATGTGATAGGTATAAATAATGGTAATGGGAGATCAAGATACAAATGAGAGAAATTAGAAGAATATAATAGTGTGATTCAAAATAGGGACATCAATTTTTAGAGTAATTTTATTGATGGGATAATATAAGATTATATTCATTAAGCAGAATCATAAGAAGAATATAAAATTATTTCTTATCACATTTCATAGTCCATGGAAACATTTGATGTATTATGTGTTTTGGAATATAAATTATTTAACTCTAAAAGTTATTGACACTGATTATAAGGAAATTTACGTTGGTGTGTCCTTTGAGGGATGTATAGTGTAGTTAATAGTAAAGGTATGAAGTGGTCATAGAATTGACAATATTATTCCTATTAGGTTCCATAACAAAAAAACCAAGTATATCAACATTTTCAAGGATGATAAGTTCATATCAACTTTCAGAAATTAATTTGGTCCACTAGAGATTCATAATGATGAACCTAGATAATAATAATCAGTTGCGTAAAACAACTATGAAACAAATTCCATCTACTATTTGTTTCTTTATAATTTTAGGGATTCAAGTGGAGTAAAATATAAATGAAATTTTACTATTTAGATAAAAACCAATTGATGTTTTATTTTAAATAATTTTAATTTATTATAGAGATTCATTTGAGGTTGGAGAGCTATTGAAAAGACAATGAATTGGTTTTTAATTGTTGGGTAATTAAAATAAATATTGGTATTTAAAAAAATCCATTGAAACCTTTATAAGAGGCCACAAGGGTTTTTATTGTTTTTATAATATGTTGAGTACGCAAGACCTGAGCGTGGAGGTGTGAACTAGAGGTTTGGGGATAAATTTTCCTCCCTCGTGTGTATTGAAATTTTCTAACATTGAAAATTTTTCTTAATACTTTTTCCCCTTTTGATCCGATTATTTTTAAAACAATAGAAGGATATCCTCTATAAATTTTCCTCTTCCACAATAGTTATTATAACATTAGTTGTGGCCTTGGAGGAGTTATTTCACTAGTGCATGGTGAGATTCCATCTCACATCATCCTTTTCTCTTCTTTATTTTTATTATCTTATATATTTAAACTGGATACATTTGTGTTATTTCATTATAGTATGGTTAAATTATGTAACAGTGAGTTATACACTCCATTTGGAGGTTATATGAGGTTTAGGTTAAAGTCAATATATTTCAGTCATTTTGTAGAGGTATCTCCCATACATAGAATTCCTTGAATTTTTTTCATATATGGATTAAATTTCATTGAAATTTAAATTTGTGATGTAGGGATACATCATAACGGGAAACTAAGAGTCTTATATGAGCCGTTCGCAAGAAATTATATAGTATTATTATTATTGTACACTTTCAAACAATTCTCTCTCTTTATTATAATTTTTTGTCTAATTTTGAAATTAATTATAATTGATTCAAATAATTTTTTTCCTTTTTGGATGGTATTTTGTTATTTTTTATTGATTATTTTATAGATGAAGTTATAAATTATGAGATAAATATAAAAAAATATATTTCTATAATAAATTATTAAATAATATTAAATTACAATTTTATGTGAAATGTGATATGTGGGAATGGTTAATTAAGTTAGGGATACATTAGAGGCGTACTAAGAGGGTTTAAGCATGAAGAATAAATATATAAATCCTATCAGGATCAGAATGGGAGTTTCACTCATGGTAGTATGACTTTAATATATCTTAAGGGTTATGAAATACAATGATCCTTTAATATTCCATATCAAAAATATTCTAATTGGTGTCCAAGGATGAGGTAGATTGTTAAGGATCAAGGATGGAATTCTATGACCATTAAAGGGTTAAAATAGGGGTAGATATTGTAATTGGATGTTTGGTGATGAGTTCCTAGTGGAAGTGTGGTTTATATAGTTTGTGAGACATAACCTTAAGACCAAGGGTATCACCTTGGGAGTGATTATCTAGTATGAAATGGGTTAGATATTGAGAAAACCTATTGTGGAATATTATAGACAATTAGTATAAAGGGTGTAATTATTGTTGAACCACTCTGTTAGTTAGTCTACTATGATAGTGGTTCATAATGATGGGTTAAATAAAGGATAATATATTACATAATCCCCCATGAGGTGATATCAAACAAGGTATGGTACCTATTTTTTTCCTCTGTAACGAATTGATATTTTGTAATGATGGTGGTATCAATTATTTGATTATCATCTCAATTATAATTGTTAGTTTAGATTTTTATATAATTGTAATTTCATATGGTCCTTAGTATCATATAAGAAATGGTCTTAGAGAGTTATATATTATACCTGTATAGGATGATGAATTCCACAAGTGAATTGGGGAGTGAGTTTCATTTAGTGTAATGGTAGTTAGTAAAGTGATTATATTATACAACAATATATGATATGTGAGAACTATGTTTCTGTATATTCAAGGGTTAGGTTATGAGATCTAAAATTTCATATTGTTTTAGATTACTATTCTAAATACTTTTTTAAATACTAGGGGAAAACTGGTGGGTCATTACTCCTACTATGTTGTTATTATCAATTTTAAAATTCAATTTTATACATCTTTTGTGGTTCAAATGCAATTATTAGGGAATATAGATATATTATGACCCTTTCAAAATTAAAATACATCATTTAATTATGATTAATTTTCACAAGTGTCAATCATAGTAGTCTGTATCCCTAGGGTCATTCTCATAGTAGTTATGGTATGGTTTATTCCTAAGAGATTTTATATTCTATTTCCATTCAATGATTTAGATGCTCATCTCTTGACTGGGGTGCCCTATTATAGGAAATTTCACCACTAAGGTATTCTTATTAGTACAACTATGATGTTTCACCATCACACATGAATGAATGTTCGTTCATGATACATGGTATCTTGTTTAGGACTTTATGACCAATTGTTTTTGTTTCATGTGATTATTAATGATTTTTGTATTAATTTTAATGTACACATTCATATATATATTATGAAATATATTGTAATTGGAAAATTTGTGGTTAATTATAATATTTTATACTCAAACTAAGAGAATACACCTAGATGGGTGTATATACCTCAATCCTGATAGGAGGATTACATCAATGGATTGATAAAAGATGATGAAGATAGAATAACATGACAAGGATGGGTGTTTAATCTACAGAATGGATACTGAACTGTGTCTTATGGTTTCTTTAGTATTGTTTATCTTTTTTATATATCCTTACATGAATGTGATTAACACATAAAGTGTAATAATAATTTTTCTGATTAGAGAATGAAATTATCATGCTGTTATTTTTTGTAGAACATGTTACCTTATATTAATAGTTGTGTTTTCACTATAATAACATATTTTGTTTAGACGATTTTATTTAAGGATGACAATATATGTTTTATTATTAATGGGTTTCTTACATTATAAGTTCAGTCCCTTAACATTATGATGATGGTCCCTTAGAAAAATACAAAATCATTTAGAATATAGGGATTCATACCTGAGGTGATGTGAAAACCTAGTTCATGTACTATTTATATTAGCTAGTATACTGATATTTTAGGTACCCAAATCAGATCAATTTATAAAATAGTTATATAGAAAATTAAATTAATCTTGTGTTTAGGAAATTAAAAAAGAATAATTATATTTTGGTGATGATAGTTAGTAATTATACATTGTATAATTTAATTTTTTTAAGGATTCTTTTTAATATGATGATAATAGTAGTTAAGATAATAAATATTGGGTGATGGATTAATGTAGATATTATGATAATGATGGTATGTATAATTAATATTTACAATGTTTTTAATAATAATTCATCATTAAAAATCAAACGGTTCCAATAATGATATGATAAATGCTATTGGGTAATGATATCTTCAAGATGACCGATGATTTAAATGTCATTTTTACTAAAAAAACCATCATTGATGAAACAATAACCACTTTTTCTATGAGTTAATAATAATTTAAATCAATCCAAGTAAGAGGTACATAAATTTTAAAATATTATATTTAAAAATCATTTAATATACTGATAATGTTATCCAAATTAATCATAAAATATTTCAAGGGTTTCAATAAGATTTATATTTTTCTCAAAAATATGTGATCACATAATTTGGGAACCAAATTTTAAATACCCATTCACCAATATCCCGATGTCGGTGCCTTATATTATTACATTGGCATCAGATACAAGGTATCACATCATAAAAATGAAATAGTTTATTAGTAATGAGAACTATATACATTCTTATAATTAATATTAAAATTTAAAAAATAAAATACACAAAAAATTTCATTGATTCATCCATTATTCCCCCTTTATGTGACCGTAAATATTAGTTATAATATACTTCTTTTCATCATAGAGAAAAAAGAACCATATGAAAGGGGTGATCTCAAATGACCAATAAGTGTGTGAATAAAGTAGAAGCTATCATAAATACGCTAAAAATTATATTAATGAATATAACTAAAACACATGACATTTAATCAATAAACATGTGAATAATACGACTAGAAAAAACATGATTTAAACATTCTATATAAACAGACCGATGATACTGAAGAATTATCTATAGAAATTCAAATAATCCCATAATCACTTGGAAACCAATAACTAATCTCATAATGATGGAATTCATAATGATGAACATCTAAAACATATTGTTGAGTGTTTTTATGAACAATATAATATTTTAAAGGCTTCATTCAAAAAATATAACTTTATTAAGCATTCATATCAATAATAAAAAAACAAAATTACGTGGGAAAAACCCCATTTTACTTTTTCTCATGAGACCTATCTATGTATAAAGGGTCATTAACATGCCCAACCCATCACTTAATATGTCCAATTCCTTCCTCATATGAACAGGGTGAAACATAAACAACATAAACAACCATATTTAATACTATACTACAAAATTTCAATACATTATCCACAAACCAAGAATGTTATCAAAATAGCACATCCACAATCAAACATATCATAAACCATTCAATAGAATATGGAAGAAGGAATCGTAAGTTATAAAACTCGTTTAATCAAATGATTAATGTTTTTTATAATGATTAATATACTATGAAAAGATCATTGAAAAATTATTGATAAAAACCACTTATTAAACCCATATGAAAAATAATGTCATATAAAAATAAATTTTATTTTAAAAATAATCATTTTCAATACCATAAATAACAAATATAATGGAAGATTTGTTTTAATTTAATAAAATATGTTATATTTTTAAGAAATATATATATTAAATAATTGTCACGAAAGTAGGAAATTGGTTTCCACTATGTACGTTATAAATAGAACAATCCTATTGTCATTTGTAAAGAGGATATACATAAATCAAGTAACAAGATTATTTTTAAAAACCTAGTAATGTAATTAATATTAGACATAAAATTTCATTTATTATCCTTTTATATCCATAAATATACATATGTAAAATAATATTCAGAATATTGACTTAGTGAAAAAGTAAGGGTAATTAAATTTCAAAATATTCATGGTGCCTCGTAACACTGTTAACATTTAAATCCCATTCCCAATGAATAAATAACATTAAATAAAAACATTAAATAACAATATAATAATTAAATTAATGAAATTATAAGTCATTGGGTTTCTATATTCACCTAATAAAAGATGGTCGGTGTATAATATTAAACTATGCATCAATGAAAGGATAATTAGACGAAGACCCTAACCTTATGTTTCCTTTATACAACCGGATTTATCATTATGTATAATTTATTTAAACATGTTATTAACTTATATTAGAACCATATTTTTATTTATTATATCATATTTGAACTTATTCAATTATTTTATTACCTCTTTGTTGAAAATATTTCATTACTACCCATGTTTTTTGGTGTTTACTACTTCATTTTCTGATGCATGGTTTGTCAGTAATCTCTCAATTATTTCAATAAGATATAGATCCAACATCATCACAAGGATATTAATATTATAAATACCATATTAAATAATTAAATAAATTTTTATAGACCTTATTGATTCTATTATATGGAAAATTAATCGCATCGTATCATGGAAACAGTAGGTTGTAGACACACATGAGAGATGGTATCATCCCCTTAATGAGTGAAATAAAAATTAATTATTTGGTATATTAACTCATAAAGAAAAAAAATAAATTTATGATTTATTATATTTATCCATTATTTACATCAATAAATCCATCCATGTAAAGTGGATATGAAAAACAAATTAAACCACAACATAGAGACGGTAAGTCGTACGTACACACATATAGTGATTTTGTTTTTAATAGAATGAATAAAATGTCTAATTTGATTGTATCATAATCATAAAAACATTTTATAATATATTTTATACTATAGTTTATTAATTATCATATGAAAATAAATATTTAGAGAATGTTGAATAAGAAATGAACTTGGACGAGAAGGTGAAAAAGGTAATCTCTTCTTCAGAGGGAATCCATTAGATTGCTTATTAAAGGATATAGTTTTTCTATTTTTGAAAAATAAACATAAAAAACATTGATAAAGATGTTGATAATAATTTTTTTAAGGAGATGGTCTAGATATAAGGAATAATATGGTCTAAAGAAGTGAGGGAGGAGGTGCCCTTTTATAATTGAGGTGATGGGTACTTTGGAAACTCTCAAAATACTAAATTATTATAAATTAGTTTTCAATTATAATTGGATTAAAAGTTATTAATTTATTATATTAATTTAGTATGGGTATAAATCCTCTCATCTAAAAATATGTTTATAAGTTTAGGACTATTTATAATCCTTATATATTGATTTTAACCCTTTTTTAAACTCATTAACTTTAACTGTGAGAAAATATGTTTTTACTCTTTGAAAATTAATATAGTCACTATTAAAGTATAAAAGAACCATAAATGATTCAACGATAATTTTTTTGAATTTATCCCAATATGTGAAAAAATTGTAATATTTTTATGAATTTTATATCATTCAATAGAATATTATTTATTTTAAAATATCATTAATTCCAATTTCATCAATCATGATTACATAAATTTTTAACAATTTCATAACAATAGTATATATTCTGACCAAATATTTTAGTTAATCTCAAAATTGATAAATTAATTTAACATTTTATTGGATGAAATTAATGATTTCAAATTAATTTTATTTTAATATATATAATAAAATTTATTTACTATATACATTTGTTAAGAATCATTATCATTTTGAAATATATTAATTAATTAATATATTCCCTAAAAAGTAAAAATAATTTATCATGACGTAGATAAAAATTTAATTTTTCAAATTAATTAGTATTATAGAACATATATTCAAAACTTCCACATATTAAAAATATAATGCTTTTTAAGAACATGAGTATAATATTTATCACATTCCATGAAAAAAAAATACTATATGAGGATTAAAGTTATCCAATTTGATAAAAAAATGCAATAAAATTTGTACAAGGATTAGTTTTCTGGAATATAATTAATCCAATAAACTTTGAACATGTTTTAGTGAAATATTTTATTATTTGTAATATTATTTTTACCCTTCATCACATGATTTACCCATAACAGTTGTAATTAAAATTACTAAAGATATTATTCATAGTAGAAAAATGTAAAAGTGAACTATTTAATAAAGTTGGACCCCATTATTCAAAATATAGAATCCATTTCTCAAAATTTAAAATATTGAATTGGATAAAATTAATTTAAAATTAATATCAAAGATGAAACCAAAAGAAGAATATTTTTAGTGAAATATTTCAAAAGATTGAAATATTTTCATATCCAATTTCAATTACAAATTTTTTCTAGTTGATGAGATTATATTTATTAATGTATTAATGATCTAATGTTAGATTAAAATCAAATTAAATTATAATTTATCATTATAAATTATTTATATGAAAAGTAATGTTTCATTTAAAATAATATAATTTTTCTCTATTCATAAAAACATGAAACTTATCATAAAAATAACAACATATATATCAAAGTAAATATTTATATTCCATTTTCAGATAATAGTATTATAGTTTCATATATAATTTATAAAAGTGTCAAAAATTATGGTTTAATACAAGTGGGAAATAAAAAGTTGGAAGAAATTCAAATAGTAAAATATAGCCTTTTAATGCATAAAAATTTCATTCTTATATTATTACAATAAAATGTATGAGTAAAATTCAAATAAAAATTAATATATATATATTTAATTATTTTTTTAATACTATTCATTCCTTCAAATTTAAGGGCTATGTTATAATAATTATTCCGTGTAATGTTAAGCTGGATGTCGCTTGCAACATAAGTTATCAAAGAGGTTAGATATAAAAAGAGATATGACGTAAAATATTAGGATGTTACAAACTCCCCTCCAAAAAATTAAAGCCTCTCAATTTTCAATTCGAAATTCAAAGGATGATCCATGGAAAAAAATTTATGGTAATCCCACATCAAGAATAGTGTTAATAATACATTCTCTTAAATAGTTGTAAAGTGAAATGTGAAGGTCACCATAAAATTAGGCTTTAGAATATACCAACATTAGAAGAAATTGAAAACATGTAAATGGAAGTGAAAAATAACAATAATTTTCTTATTGAGTGATATTGAAAATGTTCATTATAATGTTAACTAACCAAAAAATATAAATTTGTGATCAGTTAAAAGGCTATTTATTTCGTAGAATAAAATGTTCACAAATAAATTATTTTATTCCAAAATACATTTCCTAGAATTGATGTGTTTTTTTAACATATGAATAATAAGTTACTCAATTTATTTTCATATCATAATCCTAATGTAATCCTTTTTCATTATTTGATATATTTTCAATTCATCCCTCAAATGTGGAGATGGATGTTCAAGATGAATTTTACATAGCTGATGAACATTTATAAATTATATGATCCATGAATATTTCCATCATAATTAAAATGTTTTCTAAAATAGAAACAGTTACCACATGTTACCAAATAAAATAAATATTAAATAAACAACAAAAAATAATTTCCAAAGTTCAACATAATCTATTCCATATGTAGTAACCTTAACGCTTATCCAAAATACATCTGTCCAAATTCACAGTCCAAAAATTTATCAAAATTTTCTAAACCAGTTTTAAAATTAGATTATTTAGATAACATAATATAGCTATTAAATTTACATACCAAATATATTATCACTATAAAAACCTAAATAAAATCAATCGTGCTTCCAAATCCCTAAATTATTAGTGAAATAGTACAATACTTTTATATATCATGACTCTTTTAAGAAGAGGACCATTGATGAAATAATTGTGGAATCCAAATACCTGAGATCATTAATTATTATACATATTTATTAAACCATTAATTATACTTCATAATCTTATTCATCAATATCTCTTTACATTCGTCATTATTTTTTTTCTCCTTATCATCGTCATTATACACATTAACCATGACGATTCTAACCATTGGCCAAAATCCAAATAAAAATGTGAGGATCACTATTCATAGTGATATTTTCATGAAGAATCATATATATGGTGTTTAAATTAGGAAATATTCCATCCAATATATGAGTCCCTAGGATTAAACTAGGTTATCCATGGAATTAAAAAAATCTATAGGATTATATCCTATACATAGACTTATCCTTAATGTCAGTCATAAGGTTATATTACCTAATATATATTTTCCGAAATCTAGTTATCTAGGTTTCCACAAATCATTTTTTGATGAAAAATGTAAACACCTATTCACTAGTAGCTCTGAGTAAGTGCCATACTTTATTACATGAGAATAAGATACAAGAAATCACAACCCAAAGGATCAAATCTTATATTAATCTTCGTAAACTAGATATATAGTTGAAAGTCACATTACATTTTAGAAACTAAAATAAATAAATAATTTCATTGAGTCACGCATTACTTCCCATTGGTGTGACACAACATATCATTTTTAATATACTTCTTAAAATACTATGGAAAATGATACATATGAAATGAGTGACATAATATTCTCAGTAAGATTATACATAATGTATAATCTGTCACAAATAATCGTAAAATAGTTTAGCACATTATATAATAAAAACAAATTCCATTTAACCAACAAAAATCAGTATAATATGGCCGAAACAAAAGATGGTAAATTAATGCCACATAAACAGTCTCATGAGCAATAAAGCATATATATTTCTATATTATAGTAATTGAATAATAACATAGAAATCATTAACTAAAATTATAATGATAGAATGTATAATGGTAGACATTTTATACATACTATCAAGAATTTATAACATGAAAATAATACTCTAAAGGATTCGTTACAAGAATATAACATTATCAAGGCATCATACAATGAATCTAAAAAATGGATAAGGACAAGATCAAAAACCAATTTATTCTATCTCAAGAGACCTATATGTATATAGAGGGGATATATAAGGTGTTACTCATCAAATAATACTTCAAATAAAATTCTAATGTAATAGGGTTGAAGCATAAAAATATAAACATCTGTATTAAAAACTGGTATGTTAAATGTGAATAATTTAATTATAAGATGTGTATAGTATTAAAATTTCACATCTACAACCAAAATGATCATAAACGATTGAATAAAAAATTGTATATAATATAATAACATATAAACCTCATTTATGAATTTTATTAAATGATTGGTTTTGATGTAGATGAAAATACAATAATGAAATGAACAAAAATCTATTGACGAAAAAATTATTTTACAACCACATGAAGAACCCATTAAAATATAAATACCCTTTTAATTTAAAAATAACCTTTTTCAATACTAAATATCCAAAAACTATGGTAAGAGTATTTTACAATTAATAAAACATGTAATCTTGAAAGGGAAGATATAAATTAAATAATTGTCATGGCAGAGCGAAGATCATTCTCACTATGTACGTTAAGAATAGAAAATTCATTTTTTCATTCGTGAAAATGGTCCATATAAAACACATAAAAGTGTTATTTTAAATAAATAATGAAATTAATAATAAAAAAATTTCATTTATAATTATTATATATATATATATTAATATTTAAAATAATATTAATAATATTGATATGGTGAAAAATATGTTATAATTAAATATTTAAACATTAAAGGTATCACATACCACCTTTTGAATTTAAATCAAATATCCAATTAAGGAATAATATTTTAAAAAATGCTAAATAACATGATAAAAAAATAATTCCATGATATTCGAAGGGGCTATATAAACACCACCTAAAATAATATTCATATATAACACCAAACTATTATTTAATGAAAGGATATTGAGACAAAGTACCTTACATTATGCCTCCCTTAGTAGAATAATATTTAACTTCATGTATAATTGTTTCAAGAATTTTATTGACTTATATAAAAACATTATTCATATTTATTAAATAATATTTGACATTATTATATTATTTAACGACCCATTTTTTGATGATATTTTGTTATTACAATTCTTTTTGGTGTTAACTACTTCATTTTTTCATTCATGATTTGTCATGAATGCCTCAGTTATTTTGCATACGATATTGATCAAAAATCACAAGAATGATATTAATATTATTAATATCATATTAACTATTATATATATTTTTAGATCCATTGTTGAATGTTAGATATCGAATATGATTCACATAGAACTAAATTTACTGTAGGTCATATGTACGCATGATTCTATTGGAGTTATTACATTATCATGGAAATAACATATTAATAATAAGTGGATATAGAAATAAACATGGATGAGTTGTAAAAAATGATTACCTATTCTTCAATGAAAATTCATTATATATGTTTTTAAGGGATCTATGGTTTGTATTTAGGAAGTAAAATAACCTATATAACTTGTATAAGTATTTTAAGAAGAGAAATGTGTAGTAATTGGGTTCTTTAGAGGGCTCAACGTGGTGTGAAAAAAGTGAAGGATGAGGATCCATATTTTAATTGATGTGAGGGAAACTTTTGAAAAATCTCAAAATATTAAAATAAAATAAAATAATTTTCAATTAAAAATAGATAAAAATAATACTAATTTAGAATATAATACATATATGGGTATAAATCATATCATAAAATAATATTTTTGAATGATTTATATCTTATTTATACCCTTATTCTTTTGGTTTTAACCCTTATTTAAACCCAATAACTCTTACTATACAAACATGTTTTTTTACTCTTTAATGGTTAAAATAGTTATAATAACATTCCAAAAAAACCATAAATGATTAATTAATGAAAATTACAACCTTAACCAGATCATTTGGGATTATTTCAGATTTATATAAATTTTATATCATTTAATAAAATATTATTTATTTCAAAATATAATTAATGTCAACAATGAAATTATTCAGTAATTTAATTTATAAATAATTCATAAAAACAATATATATTTGAACCCAATATTTTAAATAATCATTAACATGTCAATAAAATATAGAATATTCTTCTATGAACTTAATTTTATAAAATTTTATTTATTATAATATATTAATTAACATTTATTTGATATTCCAATTACCAAAAATATATTTTTAGAATAAAAGATCATGTCCATTTATTAAAGAAATATATAGAAAAATGGTGGTTCATAAGGTCAAACAAAAGGACATTCCCTTATCTATGAATTTAGTTTAGTAACCATAATCAGATGGATCATTCCCATGATCAAAATGAGATTCATCAATATTTTCCCACTCCGATTATGAGTTTCCATGGATAATAATTATATGAATTCCCACCGAAGACCATTCTAGATCAAGGTTGAGAATAACATTTGAATATTTAGAAGATAGCCTATTAGAATCATTCCTTAGCTGGTTGGAGTAATCCTTTCATGGACTATTTTTGGAGGATCACATTTCCTTATAATGAGAATATTCTAAAAGGATGTATAATTTCTTGAAAGACTGAGCTGATCAGTGTCTAATAAAACCAGCATCTACTCCTTACCACCTCCACCACCCAAAACATTACTCAGCATACCAATTCTTGAATATTGAAATACATTTGGAATTTAATGATTTAAATTCATGTCATGTTAAATATATAATTGCATAGATCCATCATCATATATTGATAAGTCCATTTCCAATAAGTGCAACATTCATATATTATTTTCATAATGTGAAGTATTCTATGATATAGAACACAGTACGAGAGCCTCATTTTCAAATTCCTAGATAACCTGACCAAGATAAGTGTCATCCCTAGCATTAAACACCTTTTGATATATAATATTGGATGGAAAATCACGGTTATAGTCAGAGCTATGATGCTTGTCTTCATTGATAGTCAATCCCATAACATTTATGCTTTCATTTTAAACAATAATAATCTAAATATTAGAATCTATTATCATACCAAGAACCTATATCATTCTATAAAACATATAACCATCACTCGTAAAGCCCTCCATGACACCAGTTCCCCTGGATAAACACTTCTTTCCTTGCATCAGGTACATTGAGAAAACCTGTTGTAGTTATTGTATACACTTCTTACCAGGCTGCAAATCTCGTAGTTGGGTCTTATTACTTTTTCCTTCTTTTATAACTGATTTTTCATGCCCTATATTGGTGAATGTTTGGAAAATAATAGATCCCCTACAAGTGTCCATTAAATAGCCAATCATCATGAAATAAGAATAATAATGAATAATTTTTTTTATTCAACCAAAATATTCAATTCAATATTCTCAATGTATAGTAGAACCTTTTTTCAATTTTTATCATAAATCAACATTCACAAGTACCCTAAAAAATAGAAAGACAAAACATTCCCAGTTTTCTTGTCCATTATTAATTGACCAACAAATATAATAGAAGTAAAAAATATATATACATGTTGTATAATCATTTTAAAACAAATTATTTTATCCCAAACATTTGGAGAATAGTTAATGTGATCATAAATATTGAATCCAGTGATACAATCATTGAACCAATGCATTCTGATACTCAGATAAACCTAGACAATGCCCAATGACATTTTCATTATTTCAACAATTGGGGAAAAATGATATAGAATCCACACCCCACTAGAATAAATTTCTAATTTGAGAGTCCCTAAATAGAGGAAAACATATTTACTAGATCCTATAATCTCAATCGTTTCATACAATTCGACACCACAACCAAACCAATGATTGAATTATGACACATTTCAAGCATCTCAGTGACCGCATTTGGTCTCACTAAAGCCTGATTAGTATCACCCTTTATAAATAACCTACAGAAATAAAAAATTGCTCAAAGAAGAGAACAGTCATCAATTCAATGATGATTTACCATTTTATAGATATCTCGACGTTGTTTCCATGGAAGAAACACCTAAATGAACATCTTGTATTACACCATTAAACTCTACAGAGCTAAGCTCACTATTAGATCAGATATTTGATTTTCCTTTGTTATATTCCATAGACCCGGAGGCCATATATAATTCTTGTTTAATTGAGTTTATCAGACCAATCAGATTCACTGCATCCTTTTAGAGTGATGAATCAATGGTGTACTAAGTCCAACAAATAACCAATTGGGAAGGAAATGTAGTTTCACACTTTTTTTGTGAGATACAAGATGTCCCACGGTCATTCAATGGGAATGGATGTAATCATCATAGTTTTCATGTTACTAATAATATTCAATGATATGTTATTAATAAGCCCATATTAAAATTTTAATTCTTATTAAAAACATGAGTATGACATATTTTAAATTAATTAAAATAAAATACTGTAAAATCATAAATTCATCCAAATTACTCCAAGAGGCCATATAATAGTCCCATGTATTATTTTGGCTAATAAAAAGAATCCAAAAAAATTAGTATACACTATAGGGTAATATTTAAAATTTATAATATTAATTTTATCTTTAATGAAATTATTTACCCTTAACCGTGGTAATTAAAATAACTAAAATTTCTATTCATACTATCTAAAAATTATTTCAACCTATTTGATAAATTTAGACCTTATAATTACCAATATTTGATACAATTTTTTAAAATTCATAACTACGAGTTGGCTAAAATTAGTTCAAAATTAATCTCAAATACAGAATGAGGAGAAGAGGTTTCAATGTGAAAATGTTCAAAAATATTAAACTATTTTTAAATCCAATTAAATTGTGAAATTGAATACAATGACCCTAATTAGATTTACTGATTGTTATTGACAAAATATTACATTTTAGACCAATTTAAATACAATTTGACATTCAAAATTGTTTTTTCAAAAGATAGTTTTCAATTAAAATCCATTATTGTTTTCAGTATTTATCAAAAAAATATTAGAAAAATAAAAATAATTAAACAAATTAAATATTGAAATTTATTTTTCAAATAAGTAGTTTATTTTCTCAAATATAAGTTATAAAATATAAATAAAATTATTTTAAAACATGTTCTCTATTAAAAGGATATAATAATTCCATCAGAATAATATAACATTTTAATGTGTAATATTGGATTCATTCTTATTTTTTTCATATAAAATCTATTGGATGATTGTAAAAACATTTTAATATATATAAATTTCGTAATTATTTGGATATAATTCATTCCTTCTAAATTAATGGTTATGTTATAATAATATTTCATTGTATGATTAATATTGGTGTTGTGTGAAACGTTAGATATCAAATAGATTAAATGTATATAGAGACAAAATATATAATATTGGGATGGTCCATCAACAAATTATTTTTAAAAAATATATTATAAATAATATAGTGAATAAATCCTTGGTTTTTCATCTTAAAGATACATAACACGTTTTTTCATAAATAATGTTTATACAAATTCTTTTTAAAAAAGATTATAGATAATTGACATCAAAATTTAGTCGATTAAGATAGATATATCATAAAATCATGCAAAACAAATAAAAATTGTTCAAAATATTAAACATTAATGTAATTTTGACCACTCAAATTAGTGAAAATAAATTTCACTTCAAAAGATACTATCCTTTTTTATATATTTAAACATACTTCATCTTATGTTTCTAAATTTTGGAAAAATAGAAATGAATTAATATTACAAAAGTTGATCTGTCATTAAAATATTAAAATATATAATCATAATAATGACAGGAAAATTAATATGATAAATAATAGTTCAAATCAATAAGAAGAATAATTATTAATCTGTGAGTATAAAGAAGAAAATAAACTATGACATCAAATACTTCATTACATAGGATAATAAATTATTTAACATTTAGTTATCATGATACATGGAGAAATAATTTTATAATATCTTGGTATAGGATGAGATATTTTAAATTTTATCAAAAAGTAAATATACTAAATAAATGTAACACATAGGTGGAGATCAACACTTGAAGGCCACATGAAGTTATTTATATTTATGTATGTGGGCCTCTACATATTATATAATTTAATAGAGATAAATATTTTATAATTTTTTATTATTATATTGTTATCAAATATGTTTCATTTATAATTAGGAAATAAGTTTCCATAAAATCATTAAAATTATAAAAAATAATTAATAAGAAAACTGGGTATTCTTTTAGGATATTGTAATATAAAAATGTGTACAAATACATTGAAAAGATGCATCAATAGAATCCTAAATCTATTGTAGAACAATCATATGAAAAAAATCCATTATTATTCCTTAATATCATTTTTGAAATACTAAAAACCTATTGATTTTAATATATTTTTATACCATTTTCATAATCAGTATCCAAGAAAGAAACATGGGAAACTTTTATGAAAGATCTGACAATAGAATTTCAGTTGTTTTTATACTTGGAGGAATGCATACATAGTGTTATAAAAAATAATCACATGATGATCATGAAAAATATTATTTTATTTACATTTAGATTTATGTTACTAGAAACACATAATTATATCTTTAAGATGATATTAGTGTGGTTCATAGAGAGTTATCAAATTATCAGAGTATATTTTATACTGTTATAGTATAATCCATAAAAATTTGATGATACCATGATATTTGGGAAAGAATAAGGCCAGATAAAATAAATATATGGAATTAAAATAATAATCTTCCCATTTATTCTAATTTTTTTTTAGTAATTTTAATAGATGAGCCCAACCCTTAATGAATTATAGAGATTTTAATCATACAACATTATTGTCTCTAGTTGAATATATAAGTATTGAATAAGATTTACTACATGATAATCAGATTTATATAATTAATGATTAGTTGAATCAAATCGATAAAATGATACTTATGATCATATTTAATTTACCATAGAAAATAATTTGATCTCTAGAAAATGGGGTTTAAAAAAATTACTGTGAATGGTGTAACAACACAAAAAAAAATTTCTATATGTTTCCAAGAGTTATTCTCAAATTAATGGTATTTATTTTGTTTTGTTTTTATGGCCATGTTATGACTTGAAATTGTTCAACTCATTCTTGTAATGTTTACTCCATTAAATTATAATTTTTTTTTGAATAGAAGTGAGGTCTGTTATCTTAAATGGATAACATGATGAGTTGGGGTATGTCACATCCTAACCCCATAACGACTCTTCTTATGATAGAAATGATATCAAGGGTGACCCCCCAAATAAGACATTTAACAAATTGTGGTGTAATGACTATCAACCTTGTTACTTAAATCATAATTAATGGTGTAATGAAATGTATGAAAATAAAAACTAAACATAGAAAATGATAAACCATTAACCCATCTCTAATATTATCATGTAACGCATTAATTTGTATAAAAATCATAACAAATAGATATCCCAATGACCCTAATTAAATATATATATCCATGTTTTTGATATAACCACACCCAATGGAACCATTAACTTGATTCAATGAATTTAATAAAAAGTATAGATAATGGAATGGTAAATATATAAGAATATCTTATATATTACTCCTCTAAAAACACACATGTAATGTCAATAGGGATAGTAAATATTATAGAAATAATATATTTATTAATAATATATTTAAAAAAAAATTAAAAACTCTAATTCGGAATAACCATTATATAATGTGATCCTACCATTCTAACCATGTAGTCTATCACAATCACTCATTATACTATAATCCCTATTTCCTAACCATGCCACATCAATATAATCCCCATGTTCACAACTCAAAATCCGCAAAATCTAATTATCTAATACTCTAATTCATGAAAAACTAACACTCTAAAATGCATCAATTAATGTTCAACCAAATTCATAAATATATAAAAAGTATCAAATTTCTATTAATTATACACTTATATTTTGGTGTAGATAAAAAAGTAACCACACATATGACAAGAAAATAGAATCTATATACATTTCATCATCTAGTAATTTCATATCCCTCAATGTCACATCATTATTCATTTAATGAAAACTCTTCGTAAATCACCTAAAAACATCAATATATAATATATGAAATACTTTCATCCACTAATATCATCAAACATAACATGTTAAAAAAAATTATATAATGTAATTTTTAAAACCCATCATCAAAATCTGACTTCTCTATTTCTATTTATGCCATTCTATACATAGTAGCATCATCATTTGATGGGACAACCTACCTCATGCATCCCTTAATTTATCCACCTTTAACTTTAATCTTTTAAAAAATACATCTAAAAAACCATTCAACGTACTATTTTTATTATAAAATTATTAAATAATAATCAACATTCACCACACTGAGTTATAAAGGAGTATTATTTTCTATTATATTACCTCATAAATAATTGCTGATTGAGTAACTAAGCCTATTATCATCCAATTTTATAAAAATAACCACCTTCTAAACTTTTCTTTCACATCATTATTACATGGAAATTATATTTATAAATATTCCTAAAAAATATTTAATCCTTCCATTAAATCTATAATTCCATCGTAATTATATTCGAAATTTCAAAAATATTTCCTTAAATTATGATATTTATTTTTATTTACATATTAACTATATAATATATCCACCAACATATAAATAAAATTAATAAAAATAATCTTAACATGGTGAGTTTAGAACCCCTTATATTGTTAAAGTATAAATTATTCCATGAACATTCATTTATGTCATGATTTTTAGTCCACAAACCGGTATTAATAATAAATTTTACATTGAACCATCCATTAAAACATTCAAAACCTATCATATATAGTTATAAAAAATGGATCTCTATATCAATATAAGGTAAATACCTTATATTTCAAATACCATATATCCAAGATTAAATTTATTCAAAATAATAATGATTTATTCAAAAATATATGAAATAAATTCGTAAATACATCCTATTACATCATAGTTTTTTTCACCAGTCAATGTATGATCTAAAAATCATAAAATTTTTCATTACTACCAATAAAATCCATAAACAATTTTTAATTTAATTAATATTCACCTCATCAAAATCATTATATTTCTATATAAACTACAACATTGTCTTTTAATTTCACTAATAACGCAATATGAAACCATGAAATGAAAACTTTCATAGGTTATCCCATATCAAAAAACATTCTTAATCCAATATATCAGAGTAAATAACTATATTTTGTCTTATGGTATTTAAATCATATTTAAATTTCCCAAAATTACAATAACTATACAAAAATTATATCTAGACCATGAACTATTACCATATTGTTTTTATATTCCAAAATATTTTTTTAATTACCCAAATCATAGTTTTCAAAACATTAAATTCATTATATGTTGTAGTATTCTTTCTTTCCAAAATGTATGAATTTTACTCAGACCATTTTATATTCAAACATCACCATTACATGTCAGATAATGGACATGACATGGGTTTTTGTGATATTTATATTCACAAATAACATGAATTTAAATAATTTTTTTTCTCCTCCAATACACTTGAAACTCATAAAGTAAATTTAATAAATTTACAAATCAAATTACAAAATATTCCTCAAAATATTTTCATACATAAAAAATCAAAATAAATAACAAAAAAAAATAAATATATCACCCTAAACCCATCAAATCCCAAGTGAAAATTTTAAAAAAAACTACAACCAAATGTATAAAATCACATAATATATAAATTGTTTAAATTAATTTTTATAATGAACAATAATATGTGATTTATGTTCCCATGTACACTCTTCTTGACCACCATGCTTCCATAAAACATTTCCTATAAGTAGATATCATCCATGAAATATAATTCTTAAATGTTTTAGATGATACCATATTTCAATATAAAATATCACATCTTCCTCAATATAAATTTTAACCAAATTAATCATATGAGAATATATATGAAGGTAGTTAAAAAAGATACAATCTTGAAAGAACATCGTTATGTTTCTCCTACCAAGGTGGCAGTTATAACAAAATAATTTAATCACTAACTCATTTAAAAACATTGAAATGTTCTATAAACCCTCGAGAAATATTGAATCCTTACAAAACCCATGAATCCCATTATGGGGTGAAATATTTAAAGAAATTGTCACAAATATAATATTCTAGTGGTATCCTCCTCTAATCAATATATAATTTTTAAATAATATCTTTCATCCTAATACACTTTGGAATCACCAATACCCTCTCTAAAAAATCCTAGCCATATACGGTCGAATAATAATTATTTTACCAACATAAAACCATCTTGAGTGTGATATGTAGGTTCATGTTTAAAATAATTAAAATGCTCTATTGATAAATTTTATTATAAAAAACCATAACATGTGAGAAATAATCCACCCAAGATATAAAAAATTTTAAAATACTTTACCCCAATATGTCATCTAATATATAAATTATACAATAAATTTAATTATTAGTTTGTAGGTGTAATGTGGTGTTATGATATACATAGACAATGAATGGTGATTAAAATAACATATAGGCATAATAAAAATAGAGGGAGAGGGTTTGAATAAATCATTATCATAACCAAATTAATTTTTACTACGTATATCATTTAATGTTAATCTGAATAAATTCAAAAACATAATTAAATAATGTATAATAAATTATTATATTTAAATAGACTATCAAAATAACCAAAAAGAATCATTCCCTCTTAGTAACTGAGGAAATTAATTTTCCAAACCCATAGTGATAGTTCTCCACTTAAATTTGTAAAGACCCATAAAATTCAAGGAAATTGTTTTTCTTAATTTTCTTTGGGATTTTACAAGAACGCATTTTCTGACGGCACCTAATTCTGAGGCCCGGTGTGCCCAGAATCATTTTCCGAAGTTCAACTCGGGTACGTTCAGTGAACGAATGAGTGGGTTTTTCCTTACATTTGAACCAGTGCTCAGAATCGAAATCCGAGGACACCGATGAAACCGCATCATCGGTAATTGTAACAACCCAAGATTTTATGAAAAATATTATTTTTAATTTCATTAATGTCTTGTGTTGTACGCTACACCAAAATGAGTTTGCAAAACACGCATCCTTGACTTGCCTTTCATTACACGCAATCACGACCTTCCTCGATAGCGTGTGTAGTACGCAATACCGAGTTTCACTAAACGACGATATGCTATTAAAATATTATTAAAACTAGCCGTTATGAAGAGTAATAACCACTTTTTGAAATTTTGTAAATTTTATTTTTCAAATTGGACTTTTTTTTTCATTCGGAATATCAAAATTAGATTAGGGTGAAATTTTGGTACTTTTCCGATAACATTCATTTTCTGAAGAATAGTGAAAATTACTAAATTTTAATTAAAAACATCCTTTTTAATCGAAATAATTAATAGTGATAAATTATTAATTTGAGTGGTTTTACTGTATATTAATAATATATTTTTACAATTTAATTCAGTGATGTTCATTGGATGTAATTTCAAATTTAAACCAGACATAAACAAGTGTCAATCTTTTGATAGTTATTATCTTTTAAAAACACACTATTTGTTTGGACGACGGGAATTAATTTTTAAATTAATTAATGAAACTGATATGTTTTGAATTTGGTAAAATAGATATCATTTTTTAGTTCATAATATCAAATATATCTTATGCCTAATTTTTGGTATTTTTCTGGGAACTTTCATTTTTCGATGAATAGTGAAACCACTAAGTGGTAGTTAAAAAATTGAATTTTTAATAAAACATAATTTTACCGCTTCTGTGAGTGGAATTTCAAAAATCTGAGAGACACGGTTAATATCAAGGACTAAAATGTGGTTCAATGAGATGAAAATCATTTTTGGTGAATAGTAACCTTTTAATTTTATTTACCACGGTTAAAAGTAAATAGGATAATTACGGATAAAAATGATATTATTATTACCCTAACACAAGTCATAATTATACTGTATAAGTTTAAATCGACCAAAAACAACCTTAGGAATAAAATATGACCATTTAGGCCCACTTGAATTAGATTAGGACATTTATTATTAATTTATTTAAAGAAGGGTTAAAATAGTTAAAATCAAAGTTTAATAAGTAGATAATTTTTAATATAGGGTTATACATAAGATAAATTCGACTATAAATATTAATTAGAAAGATAAAACTATTTCCTACTTAATGGTATTTTATTTGTAATTTTTAGACATTAAATAATTTAATTTATTTATGACACAAAGATGATGCAGTAATTATCTTATTAATGAAATATTGACATTATTGATGTTATAAATACCAAAATAAATGTAATTTGAGACTTTTTAGGAATTACACTAATTTTCTAGGTTTATATGACATGTTAGTATTAATTTAGGTAACTTTTTTCGAACTACTCATTCTGTTATGATTTTCAAAAAAAATCAATTACTAAATAGTGATAAAATTGACATAAAATAGTTTGTAAAACAAATTTTATATTATTAATTGTTATTTTATTCCTAAAAATCTAATGTTTGGAAAAATGACTTAGATAAGGTTATATATATTTATAATAAACAACTTGGGGTTCGTTTTTCTTGTTATAGTATGTTTATTAACCTTATAGTGTAAGAACACAAAAAGACACGGTAAAAGTAAAATTATCTAACATAAAGTTAAAACTAAATGATAAGGTTAAAATAGTAAACTAAACTTATCCAAATTATATTGGATGAGTTTATTTCTACCCATACTCGCCATTTCTTAGAAATAAATCAATTTGGAGCCATTTAAAACCGAATATGGCTTTATAATAAAATAATATTTTTAGTTTTTCCAAAGGTGCCCCTCTCCTCCCTTATAAAATGGCACCTCCTCCCTCTCTTCCTCACACCACTTTGAGCCTTCCTGCTCGGCAAACCCCTACCAAATTCTGTTCTCCCCTTCCCTAGTAACATCCTATAGGTCCTAGTCTTCTTCAAAGACCAATTTTAGTTCCCTAAGAGGTGGACTCAAAGAGGCGCTTCAAAGAAGAGGTAATGTCTGTTACCGATTCATTCAACTTTATTTCTTCTTCCACTTCTTCTTATTAGGTTGTTTCATTATGAAGTAATAAAATCAGTATCACTCATATACTGATATGTTATTATAAGTATGAAACAACCCTATTTCACCATCTATCCATCCAACATAAAATGAAATCACCATGCGTGCGTACGTACGGAATACCGTCTCCACGCCGTGGTGTAATCTATTTTCCATCACCACATTACTTGGATGTGTATAATGGTTCAAATAAATAACTATATATGATGATTTTAAAGTGATATTGATTCTGAAATAGTATACATAGACTCAAATACAATTCCACGATCTTGGGAATGATATCATCGCTCGTTCGTACGTACGGACTACCGTCTCCACGACGCGATGAGATTCACTCTCCATGTTGACCATTCATGAATGATTATAAAGTATATATAATGAATAATAATGAAATATATGACATAATAATGATACTGGATTTATGTATATATATATATGTATGTCATTTACTTAATTCCATTCAATTGAAAAGGGAAACGAAAACAGCGTTCATGCGTACGTACGACCTACCGTCTCCTTGTACGATGTATTTCATTTCTTTTATCAATCTATAATATATATGTATATGATGAATATATATTATATATAAATCATGTTTTAAATTCTGGAATTATGTAAATCAGGATATAAGTAATAATATCTTGAACGACAAGTCGAAACACATACGATAAATAAAATGATATTACCACAAACGCTGCTTTAACATGGAATTTACAAAAGAATGAGTAATATAAAGTCATAAGTGAAAAATATATGATATCATAAAAATGAATATGATTCTATAATAAGTCAATGACATTATTTAAATCATTATATAGGATGTTCGGATACGTACGAAGCATATCAGACCTAAGGTAAGGGATAATTTTTCAAATCTCATTTTTATCCGAGGTTTCTTATTCGTATGTATTTACTAGGGTTATTGTTATCGTCCATGTCCGTGTTTTATAAAAGTGTTTTTATGTATTTTTAATGCCTTTTTACCCATTTTGAATTTTACTACATGGTATGTAAGGAATACTTCTTTTGTTTAAGTACGAGGTACTTTTTGACTTTTCCGAAAAAAGTACGAGGAGAATGTTTTTTTAACTTATACGGTATGGAAGGATTTTTAAAGTTTTATAAAGCCTTATTTTCATGAAGCTTCATCAAAAATATTTCATGAATATTTTCAACAAAATCCTTTTCTTTTAAAATTACATGACTTTTTTTTAAAAGAATTTGATTTTTAAAAAGAAAGGATATTTTACTCATGAATTCATTTCAAGTGTTTTATCAAAACCATTTTTCCATCTAAGATGACATTATTTCATATGTGTATGTTTCAAGTATAATGTCTCTATGATTTACATGGTTTCACTTTTCTTATTTTGAAATTATATCCATTTCTTTTATATGGATTATGTGATGATGGGATGATGTTTATGACACCCATTTTATTAGTTGGGTTATTATGAATGATTTATGTTTATTTGTAGCACAACTAAGAATGATTTCATTATGAGATGGGTGGGACCTATATCTCCATTCAATGCATTGGGTAATGATTTATATATCATGAGATAGACATTGCTGGAACGGTAAGTTAATCTGGTTCAGTATTACATGACTGGAATGAGGGGTGAACTCGATTCAGAAAGGGACATTTTCCATTAAGATGGTCTTGGCAGCAATGCCTTGGTTACTATGGAAATCATTACATGTGCTTAATGGATGCCACAATTACATATTTTATTCCCAAGCTATTTTATCATGGTTTATGTTCCATTATGATCTATGCCTTATGTACTTCCATGTTTTATATCGTTGCTCAAGATTTTGATGTTTAAACATTATGTTCATATTTTTATGTTCAAATGTATATGGTATGTTTTATTTTATCCATGCTTACCCTTACTGAGAATTTGAGCTCACCCTTTTTATGTTTTATTTTCCCCCAGGATAAAATAAAGGTTTTAGGTAAGGAAACAAAAAGTGGAAGATCTTTATGGGAGATGGTGACGATCTTTCACCACGATTAGAAGATTACGTTCCATGTTTCCAAAGACACTAAACTATTATGGTCCTTATGTGTCTGTTTTTGTTATGTATTAAGTATTCCGCAAAAGTAATGTAATGTCCATGTATGTCAGGCTTTGGGTCTCTACAGTTATTTCATAAGAACACCTTTTCCGGAGTTGCATTGCTCGGGTGAGGTTATTAAATAATGGGTTAACTATTGAATGAAATACAATATTGTGCTACAATTTTATTTCTATTATGGGTAGTTTAAACCTATTCTTGGTGGTTGGAGTGGGACCCACTAATATCCTAACTCCACTAGGTAGGATATTAGTGAAGTGGGGCCCACATGATCCCCACCCCTTCAATCCCTTTTTAACCTCCCTCTCGTGCTTTTATTAGGTAACTCACCCGCACCCTGAATTAATGGAAAGTCAACCCTAAAAATTAGTTGGAATATTAAATGCTCATCAATTAATTCAATTAATGGAATGAGATCTGTTTGATTTTCAAATTAATGGCTTCCGTGTGTATTATTAAAATATGACAAGACTTATTTTATTAGGGGTTGATTCGTTGTGCGAATGGAAGGGAGGACTCTTGCGATCTTGAGGAATATTTTCTTCCTCCTAGAAGAACGCGAAGAACACACCCTCACCGATGAAGAACACCAACCTCCGACGAAGGATGTGAATAACGCTGATTCCTCGGAGATCAATGACGTGACGTCAAGTACCGCGACACCGACATTCCTCTTCTCCGTGACACCGTGTACCGCGAAACCGTGTAGCACGATGCCGTATACCGCGACGCCGACGATCCTCCTTCCACGACGCCATCTTCCGCAACATCCCTTTCCCGCGACAAACCTCGTTCGACGACTTCATCGAGGTATGGGGTTTTCGAATAATGTTTATGTGTTAATTATCCCCTCATGCATGAGTATTTTAATTCCAGGATGATTGAATAATTTTACCTTGAATAAATTAAGTCCTCGTTTAGATCATGTCTTTTAAAGATTTACTTTTGAAAAACACCTAACGCGGAGGGTGTAGGCCGAACAAACACGGCCCAACAAACCTCCTCAGTTTGTTTATTGGTGTGCGGATCGACGGGTGATGACGAAGCATGCCGAAAAGGAGTTTTGAACCCTTCGTAGTAATCTAAGAGTCATGGGAGAGTCTCATGCATAGAAGGCGGGAAAAACGGACCACCAGAGTGTGTCCGGTGGTCTGCGGAAGGTGCTACCGGCAGGCCCCGCCGCGCCGGCTGAAGCAATAACGGAGGCGGGAAGACCGGATCCTACGGCCACGCGGTATTTTGGGGAGACACGACAACCAGCGCCGCGTTCATTAGCATGCGGGGGGGGGGGGGGGGCAGTGGACCCCCTGCATCCGCTCAGCGCGCGACACCCTCTTACCCGGACCGTCGCACCGGGCCGGGCCGCGCTGGCAAGGCCGGGCCGCACCTGCCGGGCTGCACCGTGCCCTGATGGGCTGGACCCAGACCCGGGTCGGGTCGACCCGGTTCGGGCCGCCCCAGGTGGAATTGGGCCAGGCCAGGCCCAGACCCCCCATTTCAGACTGTTTTCAGTCATTTGCCCATATCATGTGCTTAAGAACTCCGATCAACACACTGTTAGTTGGGTTGGGATCCTTGTATTGAGAAGGTAGTTTTGGTATATCACACTCAAGGATTTGGAGAACTTGGGGTATGCCCGGTTTGGTTCGAACATGAAACCAACCGGGCCCTCAGAGCGGAAACGCTTATAACTTGAGCTCCAGACGTCCAATTGATGTGATGTCGACTTTGTTGGATTCCTCTTAGTGAGAAGGACCTTTTGGATTACTCCGTTAGAGGTTTGGAAGCATTTGGAGTACGGTTGGGTTGGTTTTGACTTAAAACCCAACCGGGCCCCTAGGACGAAAAAATCATTTACTCTCAGATCGGGCGTCTGATTGACGTGTTGTCTTTCATGTTGAGTTCCTATAGAACAGGCGGAACATTGGGGTACATCAACTCTAGACTACGCGTCAGTTGATGTATCGACCCACATGGGTCGAGGAGCGGACCCTCCCAGAATCGAGCGTTCTGTGTGTGGGAACCCTAGAGCTGGCTGCGAAGATGATGACAACTGTACTGGAATCCTCTGTGGGTTCGAAGATGAAGACTTTCATACTGTAATACTTCGTGGGATCGATGATGAATACAATCGTACTGAAATCCTATGTGGGTTCGACGGTGAATACTTTCTTACTGGAATTCTCCATGGGTTTGATGATGAAGACTTTCGTACTGGAATCCTCTAGGGGTCCGACGAAGAAGACTACCGTACTGAAATCCTATGTGGGTTTGATGGTGAAGACTTTCGTACTGGAATCCTCCATGGGTTCGACGATGAAGACTTTAGTAATGGAATCCTCTGTGGGTTCGATGATGAAGACTACCATACTGAAATATTATATGGGTTCGACGGTGAAGACTTTCGTACTGGAATCCTCCGTGGGTTCGACGACTACGACTGCACTGAAATCCTCTGTGGGTTCGGCAGTGACGACAACCGTACTAGAATCCTCTGGGGGTTCGATGGTGAAGTCTATCGTACTGGAATCCTCCGTGGGTTTGACGATGACGACAACCGTACTGGAATCCCCCGTGGGTTCAGCGGCGATGACTACAGTACTTGTATTCTATGTGGGTCCCGGCTAGATGAATCAGTGGCTACATCTGATCATCTTTATCACCTTACAAAAGAGTATACCTATGTGAGCTGAGTCGTGACCTTCAATCAATATATTCGATATGATTGACTTGATTTACTATGTGTATTGGGTTGTGCTATCATGGGTGGATTGGGTTGTTCTATCTTGTGTAGATGTGATCGAACTTGGGCTAGGATGATGGAGGCGAATTGGAAATGATGACTTAGCTATATGTATGGGCATATACCTAAGTAGTGTAGGTTGTTACTTCGTGATTGTATCTTTCCTTTGTGGATTATCCTTTATGGATTTTTGAGACCTTCAGTGGTCTCAGGGTACCTACTGAGTATAGTATACTCACCCCTGTACGGGATATTCCCGCACTACGTTGTGTTGGATGCATACGATAGACAACACTGGTTGTGGTTGAGGCCTGTGGAGCAGTCGGTACCTGGAGGTGGAGCACTGGGCGGGACGTACACGGATCGGACGGCTAGAGCCGAGGAGCTAAAGGGGCTATATGTACCCACCCTTCATGTGGGACTTCCATTGGACGGCTCAAAGTTGATGCTTTACTTTCAGTTGTTGTACTTTATTTATAGTTGTACTTTACTTTCAGCTTGGGTTTGTATTCTGGCCCACTAACTTTTCCGCACTAATATTGCACCTAGTTTTACATAGTGTTTACTTCTTCTATATTACTCTATACTGTTTTTTTTACTTTATAAAGGAAATTCCTTCCCCTTTTGTCACAATTTACGCCTCAGTGCTAGTTGCCAGCCCCTGGCCTATGGGAGGCGGGCCTGGGGTAGTCACTGCACGGGTCCCGAGGACGGGTCATGGAAAATTGGTATCATAGGAATTCAGTTCTACCACATAACTCAAGACTCTGATTTTTCTTCTATGTGAAGCAATAATATTAAGGTTATTGAGTGTGGTTCTCAGTCCAGGGAGTCCAGTGTTGGTGCGGCGGCTGATGTATCCATACACCAGGACCCTGACTTCTGATTTCAGACTCAATGAACGAAATCATTGATTGCATTGGTGTTTCATATGATTTTGTTGTGATTACTTGGTGTCAGCTCACCAGGTATACCGTTTGTCCATGGAACACCTGTTTCTTTTCATGATGGCCCCACAATGGTAGCCAGCTAGGGTTCTGAGCTTTGTGAGAGACGACAGCCCACTGAGCGACGAGGCCTCGGTGCAGTTCTCTTTTTCAACTGAGGCACTGGTGGTACCACTACCCGCCGAGCCACCGATGCCACCCGCCCCATCCGCTGAGAGTGCACGTCGCCTTAGTGCACTGCACGAGTTTCAGCGTCAGAGACCGCCCATGTTCTACGGGGAGACGGACCCTCAGGCAGCCGAGGATTGGCTGGAGGCGGTTGTGTGAGTTTTCATGTTAGTGGGGACACCAGTTGATCACATTGTAATCCTCGCAGCGAGCCTCCTGCACACGGCAATAGGAAAATGGTGGACCTTGATGCTCCAGGTGCACAATGAGGCATCTCTCCTCTGGATGGACTTTGTGTGCATCTACTCCACATATATGGTATGAGACCCATTCTTCCGGGCCCGGACCTTCAAGCAGGGACTGAGTCATGAGATCATGGCTTAGATGATCTCCCTCAACATTCTGACGCATTCAGAGGTATTGGAAGGAGCCCTTATAGTGGAGAGTATTCTCGCCGAGCAGGCACCAGCGGCGGGACCCTCCGCAGGATGACCCATAGCGGAGTCTTCTGCAGCTGGAAAAAGATAGGTGATACTGAGGTCCAAGCGAGCTAGACCATCAGTTGGGCAATATCAGGGTGAATATTTGATTGTGTGGGGCACACGAAGGAGAGCCAGCTACACGAGGAGCAGGCAATGCTTCGAATATGGAGGGCAGGGTCACATGGCTCGAGACTGCCCGACTTGTCCTGTAGATGAGCAGCAGGTGGTAGAGAGACCTCCAAAAAAAAGGTTCGACCATGGCGGTCCGTAGGGAGCAGGCGGGCGAGGCATGGGAGCTAGCCGAGTAGCGGGTGGTGGACGATGCTTTGAGGCCCTACCACCACCACCCCCTGGGAGACCACCCCGACAGCAGGAAATGGGTGGACAGGGAAGAGCTCCGTTTCAGGAAGCTGAGGCCTACGATCATGGCACTCCGGGAGTAGATGGACAAGAGCGAGAATAGCTCCAGACATGAAATCTTTTGTTCATTTGCTTCTAGCTTTGTTGATGTTTTTTTGTGGATGCTTTGTGTCTTTGTACTTTGAGCTGATGTAATAAAAGAAACCTATCTTTGTGGCTTTTACTTTCTTGTCCTCTATTTGTGTGGTTACTGAGAGGTTGCAGTTTAAAACGGTTGACTTGACCCTCATATTTGAGATACCTACTGGGGGATACCCAAGGACCACACACTGATGCCGACAGTGTGACTCAACCCTTGGATGCAAGTGTAACGCTTGGATATCATGGTAGTAGCATCGAGGTCTTACGATGTCATCCTTGTTATGGATTAGTATCATCCATGTCAGGATTGACTGTATTAGGCAGATAACATGGTTCATCCAGGGGATGGGACAAGATTTCTCTTATCGAAAAAGAAAAATATTAGCAGCTCTTGTTGGACCAGAGAAGGTCCAGGTTGTCCAAGAGCGGAAGAGGACAGCTCAAAGACGACAAAAGTCTTATCTTGATTGAAGGCGGCGGCCAATACACTTCGAGGATGGTGACCATGTTTTCTTGCTGGTCTCACCTCAACATGGATTACAGAATTTTGGTTGGGGCAGAAAGTTGCATCGGTGCTTCATCGGACCTTTTTAGGTACTCAGTAGGATAGGCAGGGTGGCTTATCGCCTGGCTCTACCACCTCAGTTGCACCGGGTGCACGACGTCTTCCATGTATCTTAGCTGAGACGATAAGTGCACGGCGTGACACATATCATCCACCATGGGGAGCTAGAGCTTGATGGTGGGGCAAATTTTGTGGAGGTCCCGGTGGAGATCGAGGATCGAATGGAGTGGGTCCTACGTGGGTGGCCGATTCCTATAGTGCGCATCAGATGGCAATACGGGAACCTCCAGGAGAGCACTTGGGAGGAGGAGGCTCAGATGCATGCTCAGTACCCACATTTGTTCCCCTGGTTTATGATGTATCTTTACGGGGACGTAAAGTGCTGAGGTGGGTGTATTGTAAAGTCCCGTAAAATTCAAGGAAATTTTTTTTATTAATTTTATTTGGGATTTTACAATAATGAATTTTCTGACGGAACCTGATTCCGAGTCCCGGTGTGCCCAGAATCATTTTCTAAAGTTCAGCTTAGGTACGTTCAGTGAAAAAACAAGCGCGTTTTCCTAACTTTTGAACCGGTGTTCGGAATCAAAATTTGAGGACACAGATTAAACCGAAGCACTGGTAATTGCTTAAGAACACCATTTCCGGAGTTGCTTTGCTCGGGTGAGGTTATTAAATAATGGGTTAACTAAAAAATGAAATAAAATATTCTGCGACAATTTTATTTCTATTCTGGGTAGTTTAAACCTATGCTTGGTGGTTGGAGTGGGACCCACTAATATCCTAACTCCACTAGGTAGGATATAGTGAAGTGGGTCCCACACGAGCCCCACACCTTCAATCCCTTTTAACCATCCTCTTGTGATTTTATTATGTAACTCACCAACACCCCAAATTAATGGAAATTCGACCCTCAAAATTAATTGGAATATTAACCGCTCCTCAGTTAATTCAATTAATTGAATGAGATCTTTTTGATTTTCAAATTAATGGATTGCATGTGTATTAATAAAATAAGACAAAACTTATTTTATTAGGGGTTGATTAGTTGTGTGAAAGCAAGGGAGGAATCTTGCGCTCTTGAGGAATATCTTCTTCATCCTCGAAGAACACCAAGAACACACTGTCACCGATGAAGAATGCCGACCTCCGACGAAGGAAGACGAATAATGCTGATTCCTCGGAGATCGACGATGCGATGCCATGTGCCACGACACCGACGTTCCTCTTATTCCCGACTCCATATAACATGATGCCTTGTAACGCGATGCCGTGTACCATGACACCATGTACCGCGACGTCGATGATCCTCCTTCCGTGATGTCGTCTTTCACAACATCCCTTTCCCGTGACAAACCTCGTTCGACGAATTCATCAAGGTAGGGGGTTTTTTGAATAATGTGTATGTGTGAATTATCCACACGTGCATGAGTATTTTAATTTTAGTGTGATTGAATAATTTTACCTTGAAAAAATTATTCCCTCGTTTATAGCATGTCTTTTAAAGATTTCCTTTTGAAAAACACCTAACGCGGAGGGTGCGGGCCGAAAAAACACGGCCCGAAAACCCTCCTCAGTTTGTATATTGGTGTGCGGATTGACAGTAGACGATGAAGTGGTCCGCAAAGTCATTTTGAACCCTTTTAAGTAATCTACAGGTCCCAGGAGAGCCGCAGGCGCATACGTTGGAAAAAACGGACAACCGGAGCACGTCTGGTTGTCCGCGGAAGGTGCTACCATTGTCGCCGGCGGCCGGAGGTGGCAACCCGCACCGGCCGGCCGCCCGACGGCGGAAGTGCCCTGGCGCACCTATAGTAGATGCCGCCGCGGTAGCAGAAGGAAGAATGGATCTTGTGGCCGCGCGGGATCTGGGGGAGACGCGGCGACCAGCACCGCATCCGTTAGCAAGGGGGGGGCAGAGCACCCCCCCCCCCCCCCCCCCCCGCGTCCGCTCAGCACGCGACACCCGCTGAGCCGGACCGTCTGCACTGGGCCGGGGGCGCCAGTTGTTCCAAGCCGGCCTGGTCATGCCCTGATGGGCCGGACCCGAACCTGGGTTGGGCCGACCCGGTTCGGGAGGACCCAGGCGGGGTTGGGCTAGGCCGGGCCCAAACCCCCCATTTCGGACTATTTTCAGTCATTTGCCCATATCTTGGGATTCAGACCTCCGATCGATGAATCGTCAGTTGCATTGGGATCCTTGGATCGGGATGGTCATTTGGGTATATTACACTCAAGGTTTCGGATAACATGGTGTACGGCCGGGTTGGTTCGACAGGAAACCAACCGGGCCCTCAGAGCAGAAACCCTTATAACTTGAGCTCCGAATGTACGATTGACGTGCTGTTGACTTTGTTAGATTCCTCTTAGTGAGACGGACCTTTTTTTATTACTCAACTCTATAATACGTGTCAGTTTATGTATCGACCCACTTGGATCGAGAGGTGGACCCTCCAGGAATCGAGCATGATGTGTGCGGGAACCCTAGAGCTGGCTGCGACGACGATGACAACCGTACTGAAATCCTTCATGGGTTCGACGATAAAGACATTCGTACTGGAATTATTCATGGGTTCGACGATGAAGAATAATGTACTGAAATCATATGTGGGTTCGACGGTGAAGGATTTTGTACTCGAATCCTCCGTGGGTTCAACGATGAAGACATTCGTACTGGAATCCTCCATGGGTTCGACGATGAAGACTACCAGACTGAAATCCTATGTGGGTTCGACTGTGAAGACTTTCGTACTATAATCCTTTGTGGGTTCGACACTGAATACTTTCGTACTAAAATCCTCTATGAGTTCGACATTGAAGACTACCATACTGAAATCCTATGTGGGTTCGACGCTGAAGACTTCTGTACTGGAATCCTCTGTGGGTTCGACGACTACGACTGCACTGAAATCCTCTGTGGGTTCGGTAGTGACGACAACCGTACTAGAATCCTCTATGGGTTTGACGGTGAAGACTGTCGTACTAGAATCCTATGTGGGTTTGACGACGATGAAAACCATACTAGAATCCTATGTGGGTTCGGCGGCGATGACTACAGTACTTGTATCCTACGTGGGTCCCGACTAGATGAATCAATGGCTACATCTGATCATCTTTATCACCTTACGAAGGAGTATACCTGTGTGAGCTGAGTCATGAACTTCAATCAATATCTTCTATATGATTGAATTGCATTCCTATCTGGTTTGGGTTGTGCTATCCTATGTCGATTGGGTTGTACTATCCTGTGTGGACGTGATCGAACTTGGGCTCAGATGTTGGAGCCGAACTGGAAATGATGACTTAGGTATATGTCTGGGCATATACCAAAGTAGTGTAGGTTGTTACTTCGTGATTGTATCTTTCCATTGTGGATTATCCTTTGTGGATTCTGGGAGACCATCGGTGGTCTCGGGGTCCCTACTGAGTAGCGTATACTCACCCTTGAACGGGCTATGCCCGCACTACGTTGTGTTGGATGCAGACGACAGACATCGCTGATCGTAGTTGAGGCATGTGGACCAGTCGGTACCTGGAGGTGGACCACTAGGCCAGACGTGCACGGAGTGGACGGCTGAACCCGAGGAGATGAGGAGGCTATCTATACCCACCCTTCAGGTTGGACTTCCAGTAAACGGATCGACATTGCTACTTTATATTCAGTTGTTGTACATTCTTTCCAGTTGTACTTTCCTTTGAGATTGGGTTTTTATTCTGGCCCACTTACTTTTCCGCACTACCATTGTACCTTATTTTACTTAGTGTTTACTTCTTCCTGATTACTCTATGGTGTTTTTAAAATAATGAAGGCAATGCCTTCCCCTTTTGTCGGAATTTACGCATTGTTGCTAATTGCCAGCCCCTGGCCAATGGGAGGCGGGCCTCGGGTAGTCACGGCACGGGTCTCGAGGATGTTTCATGACAAATTTTTTTAATATTCATGGATTATAATAATTATATATGAGATTTAGGTTTGATTTTATCTTTATAGAATTTAAGATATCTAGATGCAAACCATTCCAAAAAAATTTCTATTCCGTGCAACAAAAATTGATTCATTATTGTTTGGAAAATGTTCTTGATTCTTTTACACACAACTATGGATGAATTATGAGTGTAATTCAAAATTAATCCTATATTCCATGTGAAATATATACATTTCCATGGAATATTAATAATTGTTTCGCATATTTTATCCAACTATAATTATTTTCTCCTCTGACGATCTAATATATTGATAAATGTACTTCAACTTCCCAAATCTGATACACTTACTCCGTTTTAAATTAAGGAAAATATATTTTCAATTGATATAAAAAACCTTCATCGTTATCCTATTCTATATATAAATGAAGATTTTTCATGTACTTCATCATCTTTTTTTCATTTTATAATGAATAATAAGTATAATTATTTATATTCTAACATAATACATCAAATGTCACAGCATGATATTATAGAAAAGAAAACTACATTAGAAATTGTACAAGATACGCAACACCGAATTTAAACAAACTAGAAAATAAGATTTATTTAAATATGACCAATATAAACTTGTTGTTAAATTACAGGTTTTGAATGGTATTTAAAAATGTATACTATATAAATATTTTTTTACTCAATATAACTTTTTTATTAATACATAAAAAACAATCAAATAATAATAATTTTATTTAACAAATTTATGTTTTCTTCAAAAAATTATTATTACATATTTATTAGAGAAAATATTATAAATATATATGCATAAAAATTCAAAAATTTATTTGATAAAATGAATTTTAATTTTTAAATAATATTATAAATATTAAATTGTGAAAAACAATTATGATTTTATGGAAAATATTTATTTTAAATGAACAACGATTACTATAAATTCTTCAAATATGGTAATTTCAATCAAACAAAATAAGTTATTTTAAAGTCCCATTAGGATTTTAATTTTTTAATGTAAAATAAGTATTCTTTATTTATCTTTAATCAAAATCATTACATTTTAATAATCATTATACTATGTTATAGTACAAGTTTATTTTTGGGTTTTAAGAGCATTTTCCACCAAACTATTTTAATGTGAATGATAAATTATCCATTATAATTATTTTAAATCACCTATAATGAGAAATTATTTCTATTAAATTTATATAAAAAATATAAAATTATTATGTAAAAATTTTATAATTATTATTACTAGTCATATGGTTAATATAAATTTATTTTATACTAAAAACATTTTATTCATCAAAAATATCTTCCTCATCATGTGTATGAGTTTAATTGTAATTTAACATCGACAAATTATGTGATTTAAATTTGTTAAAATGAGTTATGTATTTTGAATCATTATAGTATATTATAAATAATTAGGTCAATTGATTTTTTTTTCATAATGGATAGTGAAAACAAAAAACCCTTTATCATTGTTAAGGTTACAAGAGGTTTCCCATGGGGTTAAATAAAATATATAACGATTAAAATGGCATAATAACTTGCGTAATTTATGTTTTATGGAACTATTTAGACATTATATCATCCAATTCATTTTAATTCCTCATTTTGGATTCTTTTTAAATGGGTTAAATGTAGGTACAACTTTTTATTTTAAAAATTCCAACTATGTCCTCTCCCAACGATTATAAAAGGCCAACCCCTCTCAACTATAATTCACACATACAATGTATTTGGTAAATCCAATACATAACCAAATAACATCAACAATTATATCTCTATCTACTATTATAATGTTTTATTATAAATCAAATTTGTAATTCATTACGTATATTTTTAATGTGGGGGTTCGAAGAAGAGGCATCAGTCTTCATAGATCATTTTCTATTCTTCATCCAACTACATCAAATATTATTCAAAAAATTTGACATATTAAAATAAATATGCCTCATATAATGATATTTTAGTATGTTAATTATATATCCTAGGTCCATATTTTCTTCTATCAAATGCAAATAGAAACAATTATTGATGTATAAGGGAGACTATAGCCTCGTGAACAAATGTAATTTGTCTCCCATCATCACCTCTAATGACAATTTATAATGATGTGATTAATGTATAAATATTATATTAAGGATATATTTATCATTTCTAATATATAATATATAATTTATTTTTTACCCTTCCAATCACTAAAAAATGAAAACGTTTTCCTTGGGTACATGTAGACAACTACCTCCATGAAGATATGTGATTATTTTTTCATCACAAAATCACATGGATTATATATATAATTGCATTTAATGAAATTATTTGTTATTTATGATATTATTATAAATATGGATATATAAACTAACACTTTCCATATTACCAGAATAATCATTGAAAAATGTAAATGTTTCTCATTCATTTGTATGGAATACCGTCTTAATAATTACAATGTTGGTAATTTTTCATAACTATATTTCATGCATGGTTTTAAAAAAATAATTTCTATATAAATTTGGTAAATATTTCATGATTATTATTATGGATAAAATGGAATAATGGCCCCTCTGATAATAGTCAACCTACAATAGTCCAATTTTACTTAATAGTTGAATACTATCAAATATTATAAAGTGAATATATATGATAAAAATATTCAATACAATAGTATAGAATAATATTAAATGATTAATAAAATTTAAAATTAATTAATTATAAATTAAATAACTAACATTATTTAATTATTATGTATGATATACAATGTACGAGATGATTTGGACTCAAGGTAAGGGACACTTTAACGTGAAACAAAATTTGAAATGATTTAATGATTTATATTTAAATACATATATTCTCTATACTTGTTCATTGAAATTTATTAATAAAATATTATTTTTCATTAAATTTATGTTAATTGTTTTACCATATTTCAAATTTTTTTTATTTTATTTTTCGAAAATGTATTTTTGGTCTTTTATGTAAGGGTCAATTTATGTTAAAACCACATTTCAAATTTTATAAAGATTGATTTTCTAAATCATTATCTTCCATGTCCATGTTCATCTAAATGATTCAAAAAAATCATATTTTTTCATCAATTGATAAAAATGTTCGTTATATAATATATTTTAGTTTATTTTAAAAAATAAAAATGAAATTTTTTAATTTTTTATATAAGGGACACTATAACATAAAACCTTGATTTAAATTTTTATGATTTGTTTTCAAAATATTTCTCTTCCAAGTCCATTTCATAAAATTAATTTATAAATTAATTTTTATTGATAAGAATGTATTATCAGGTAAATTTTTTAACTTTCATTCAAATGTTTTCAAATTTTTTTTTTATGGAATGTTTAAAATTATTTAGAACAGAAAATAAATTCTATTTTAAAATATTGAGCGAAAATTAAATTTTCCATTTTCATAACCATATTTAATGGTTTTTATCGTTAAAAGGATTCTTTATTTTATTCAAAGAAACCCACTATTTTTGTTTTATATTTATTTTTTTTAGGATTTGTTTTTTAAACAAAATAGTAATTAGATATCTGATTTTTTTCATACAGCTTTCAAATATTTTTTGAACAATTTATGAGGAAATATCACACACACAAAATGTTTTAGTCATGATATAAAACTAATAATTATGAGAAATGTGTTATCCAAATACATCATAAAGGAAGGGTGGGCCCCATTATATCTCTAAACATCATTGGTTATTGTCTTTTATCTCAATAAGAAATAATGAATGAGTTACCAAAGGGTATTTCTTGTAGATTAAACTATGCCCCAATTAATTCTGATAAGGGTGAAAAACGTGTAATGAATATGATTCATGTATTTTAAAAAATGGGGTTTTAATTTTTCTTTCTATCGTTTCTAAATATTTAATTTCATAAAAAATGATTGTATTATTTATATGTGTAATTAATTTATATCATTAACTAAATGGACATAGAGATATGGTTAAACATTTCATGGGTTTTCTTATTTTTACTGGACTAACAATTTTATTCTTTTTTATTTTCTTTATTGGTATTTTTTTATCATCCCTTATTTTAATTTAACAATTCATTGGATTCAAGGATGGGTAATGGAAATTAATAATTCATGTTTATATTAATGAATATTTTTCATTAAAAGAAAACATGTCTTATATTAGAAATTCTAAATTATAAGAAAAATGGATATTGATTAGAGTGTCCAATTTTTAATATATGGTTATATTATCTATTGTTTATGAACTAATTTTCTATATTTAAAAACATAAAATGATCATCAAATATAAAACAATGATTTCTTGAATTAAAACTCATTATTATGTAATGTTTAATGTAGGGTCCTTATATCAACTACAACATTAGATTTTATCAATTTTTATGAAATCATATATTCATAATCCTTCAAGATCACTACCCATCCCCAATTATATAGGTTCAAATATATCAATAAGAATTTATAAAAATATTTGGTAATCAATGATGGCCATGATGCGTCCTTCATAAATGTAATGTTTTCAAAACATAGAATTGAATATTAAAACTACTAGATCAAGATCATGAGTATTGAAGTTATATTCATGATTCCATAATTAATTACAATAATAGGTTATAATTTATTTATTATATATTATTATATATCCTCATCAATAATTTAAATAATCACAATAAAAATGAAATATAATTTCATCTTTTGGTATATATAGAATAGAAAAAATAGTCAATATCTCATTTGGGAATTAAAATACTAGATGGAAATGTGATGTCCTAAATAAAACATGAATTTTCAATGTCAATGATAAGAAGAGTGTTATAAAAACAAATGAAATAAAAATATATTAATTGATAATGTTCATCTAATTAAATAACTATATATGACACCTAAATATCCTTATATTTTTATAATTATCCTCCTCAATTGTCATGTAAAAAATAATAAATTAATATAACTACACAATTATAAATATAAAGCCTTATAATATAGTAAATTATAACACCCTAATTTTTTTGAAATATTTTTTAAGTAAAATAATTTATTTTTTTAATTTATTTTGTTTCACAGAACACCAACATTAGCTTGTGTTACATGTGACACCATTTACACAATATTATATAATAATATTATTATTTGAAACTATATTTTTAACCAAGACATTGGAATAATGAGAATAAGAGGAATTTAATAAATCAGGAAAACATATGGTTTTCATAGTTATTGTAAATGAATTATATAAACCCCAATTTATTAGAAGTGAAAATAAAAACCATTCCAAAATAAATGAAATCATTTTCAGAAAAATGATTTTTATGCCCACAAATATGTTTTACCTAGATTAATTAAATAAATCAATTTATGTAAATTAATTTTTAAAAAATTTATATATTATATATTCAATAAAAAATTTGACATTAAAATAAAGTGTTTTCTAGGAATATTATAATAATAGATCTGACATAATGGTTAAAAATTTTATTTTTCTAAAATTCATTTTTTTCACATTTGGTGTAATTTTTGAAAAATTAATATTTTTAAACATAACATATTTTATTATAAATAATAAAATTAATTTTTTGAATCGGCATGTAAAAATTGTAATATAGTTACTTTTTTATGTTTCTGAAAAGAAAAATTTTTAAATGAATCATAAAAATAATAGTTTTTTAAAAAAATTATTATTTTATTTAAATAATTTTCTGTCTATTTTTTATTTTAATCTGGGATAAAAAATAAAATTTGTTCAATAATATATCTATTAATATATTTTAGAACATTTTAATAAATTTCATATAGATATTTTATATAAAATCCTTATTACTTTTTTAATCATTAACATTTCGAAAAATGTTTTTTCATGACTTCAACATGATTAATTTTAAAATTATTTTTTCACTTTTGTGAATGAGATTTGGAAAAATTTACACCATATTTATTATAATATTATTAAATAATATATAATAATATCAACTTGATTTTTGACCATACTGAATATTAAAAATAGTAAAAATAAATTAACACGGTTAAGGTAAAATTGGGTTTACTCGGTGTTAAATTAAAAAAAATAAGAGGTGAAATTACAAAAATAAACTTGTTCAAAACCATTTGGAGGACAATATATTAAATATAAAATCACTAAAATTTTATAATGTTCCATTTTATTCTTTTCATGCATCTGAAAAATTGGTACACATAACTCTTCTACAAAATTATAATTGTGTCCTCCCCCCCACTTATAATAGGCCAGAACCTTGAATTTCTTATTAAATCTTTAGAAACATCTGGTATTAGAAAAGTTCATATAAAATATATTTAATAAATTTATACCCACATAATAGGGTCCTTTTTTGGACTATAAATTCAATATAGGAAGGATTTAGGTTAAACAAAAGTTGGTTTTCCGAAGAATAGGTATTGATTTAAACTATGTGTTTTTATTTTACTTCATCATCTAAATCATACAAATCATATTAAATTATGTTAATATGAAAACACCAGGATATACCAAATACTTATATTTTTTTATTTTTAGGTAATTAAATTTATCACTATCCCCTTACATCAAATGATAAATGAAATCATTGATCATGTGTACAAAAAACTACCGCCACATGAACTGATGTTATTTGTTTTCCATCACCACCTCCCACATAATGTTATAATAGAGGATGTTCTATTTATATATTATATATATTTATGATATTATTACAAATTTTTATTAATATTACAACATTATTATTCTTACTACCCATCCCATTATAAAACACTATTGTCGCTCATGTGTATGACAGACTACCACCACACGAACTGATTTGTGTTTTTTTCATTTTTTTATTTGGATGGAAATAAATATAAATTAAATTAGTATAGATTATATTTTAAATATAATTATACATATTTAATTATGATATTTATTATACATTCCTACATTCAACTGCATGGAAGAAATTATAATTCCATTCATTTGTACGGTGGACTAAAATCTCATTAAGAGATATGATTCGTTTTACGCAAAAACATTAAATAAAAGGTAATTAAGGAATGTATATTGAATATATGTTATATATATAAAATAAAAATGATTCTATATAAGTAATTTGTTTTTTACCCGTCTTTTATTATATACATCTAGAAAATTGTGACATCATTCATTAGTATGTATGACCTACCGTCTCCATGAATGGTGAATTTAATTTTTTTCTATAACATTTATGGAATACCATAAATAAATATAAATATAAATATATATTATGTTTATATGAAGGTATAAATTATGTATATTATAGAACCATGACTAATATAAGAGGATTGAAAATAGAAAATCAAAACATACAAGAAAAAAAGTGTTATTGTCAGGAAGATTATTTTATCATGGAATTACAAATAAATATGTAAAAATGATCATATATAAATCATATATGGTGTGATATAAATAATCATTTTTTTAGTTTTATGGTAAATTTAAATTTACTATAAATTCTGTAAATTGTGTTTGATGGAAATTTTGACTTAATGTAAAGTATTTTTAGTCTCTAATTTATATTAGGGAGATATATTTCATATTCAAAAATTTCTTCTTTTATGTGGTGTGTATACTACCCATTGAAGATGTTATATCATTCATATTCTTATTGTATTTATATTTAACAATTCATTAGATATTAATCAATTATAAGGCTTATGATTCGAAAGATTATAAAATCGGTGATGGATTTTTATCTCAATTTGTCTTCTTTCGGACATTTGTTATGTTATTCACACTACTAAAAAATTCCTTTAATAGAGAAAGAATATGGCTTAATCTGTGTTAAAATATCACATACGACCATTGAGTGGTTAAAAGGCCTAGAATTTTATCAGTGCTAGAATATATCAGATAATGATTTTCTTTATCATCACTAAAAAAAGAGCCAATAAATCCCCATTATATAATTAATTTAGATGAACTAATAATGGAAATAATTTAATATTGCATTTATTTACAACTATTAAAGGGGATGTTTATCATAACTATTTAATATTCTCATAAAATAATCATTTACCATCACTTCAGAAAGTGCTGATAAAATGAATAATGTAGGGTGATGTTATATCACACTATAGCGCTAGAAGAAAGGCATACGATGTTATGTAATAACTCAACGCAGCACCAGAAACAACCCCAAAAATTGAAAAAATTATATGAAAATATGAAATCTAAATGAAATAAACTTTTTATCACAAATACAAGAAAAATGACCATTATAGTGGAAAATAATCCAATAATAAAAAAGAACAGCCCTCACATAATCATTAAAAATAACACCCATATATTAGAAGAAATTTGTTACTATACTAAATATGTAAATAAATAAATTAAATTGAAAGTGATAATTTTAATCTTAACTATGAGTCATACTAGGAAAACTTTATATCAAATTGTGTTGGAGTTATAGTAAATTTTTAAAAAAAGGCAGACATGGAGTCATATCTATAACATTGTTCATGAGATTGATATTATTTTGAATCCTATAAACACAAAATTAATTATGAATCATTTTCATAATGTAATAAAACAATATGAATTTGTTTTATCGATTTAAAATATGTCAGTTATTTTAGTAAAATTGATGACAATATTGAATTCAAAGATTCATCGTGACTTGTATCAGTCACACTATACATCAGATTATGGTGAACTGAATTACTACATGTCAAAAATGATGTATATATCATTTTACTAATTGATAAAAACCATTTAAATGTGTTTCCAAGATTATGAGTACACCATTTGTGTGTTTACTAAAATTTCATTATAAACTCGAAACACAAACTTTTAGTCATAAAATTCATTTCATCTGTGGGTTTCACATGATACTGATTAATAAAAGTAAAAAATTATTTATTAAACATTTTATCAACTTATCAAGAAAATATATGTGTGTTTTCATGGTTTTCACCGAGTGAGAGTGTTTTGTACTAAAATATCAATTATAAATGGATAACAGACACTTTGAGTCATTCTAGTCACACCATGCGTTGGATTGAGGGGAATCTTATTCCTAAATGTAAAAAACGACTTATCGATATTTTACCTTAATTATAAAAACAATCCAATTTTTTTCTCAGTTTTTGTACATGGTGTTCAATATATTAGTGAAGTTTTTACTAAAACTAATGTCAATTTTCAATAAAAATATTAAAATGGAGTAATATCAGACATATTAAGAGTCAAATTGAGGTGTGTATGATTATTACTTTCCCCAAATGACTTAGGGATAAATTTCAATTTTTTTAAAAAAATCTGAATATGTTTCCTCAGTTTTGAGTCCGTTACATTTTTCACTAAAATATCATTTTAAACCAAAAAAATTACCATTGAGTCATAAACGTCTCCGAGTGTGTGGGCTTGATAATAAATTTATTCAAACTATCCCAATATAAACTATAAATCCTTTTACTAAATTACCAAGATAATCTATGCATTTTTTCTTGTTTTTTAGTGAGCCAAACAATTTTGTATTAGAATTTATATTTAAAATAGATAACATAAAATTTATTTTATATCGTTCACAGCATACATTTGATTGAATTGATAAAAATTCCTAAAAATTAAGAATTAAATATAGATCATTTTAAAAAATTACCAAAAATATATATATGAGTTTTTCAGTTGTTTTTCAATAATATTAACATCAAATTTTAATAAAAGGATGAACATGGAGTCATAGAGGTCACATCATGAACCATATTGAGGCTTATCTTATTTCATACAAATCTTAACTAATACATGTACAATTTTCATAATGATTAAAAACAATAAAAATTATTTTTCTTAGTTTTGATAACAGTACATGTACTTTTTTACTAAAATCTCATTTTAAAATGAAAAAAAACACACCATTCATCCAGAATGTCCCATCATGTTTGGGGTTCTCATGAGAAAAATTAAAACACATAAAAAATTAATTATAAACAATTATCAAAATTATCAGTACATTCCATGTTCATGTGCTCAGATTTTAGTGACTATCACTTTTTTGTGAGGAAACATCAATTTTATATAGGCAACGAAAAATTTGAGTCATACTAGTCATATTGGGAGTGACATTGGGGTGAAACATATTCCTACACATAAAAAAAATTATGGAACATTTTCCCAATTTTCTAAAACTATCATAATTCATTTTTCAGGTTTTATGAATACTAGTTTTTTGTACTAAATATAATGTGAATTTTCAATAAAAAGATTTACTTAGAGTCATAGTGGTCCCACCATGCATTATATTGAAGTATATATGATTTATACATTCCTGAATGATTAATGGATTGTTATCCTATAGTTTAAAAAATATGATGAATGTTTTTCAATGGTTTTGAGTACACCACGTTTCTTTTTTAATAAAGTGTCGTTTTAAACTAGAAAAAAGCACTTTGATTCATATAGGTCACATCATGTGTAGGTTTTACATGAGTCTATTTATTTATTATTAATGATATCGATTTAATACAATAATGATATAGTTATCACCATATATTACCTCATTCCATGATTGGGGAATATGGTGATTTTTTTCTAATGATATTATAAGTTGATTACCACCGCATATAAAATCACACATACAAGTGGTGGAAATAGATTCTTTATAAACCACTTGGAGGAATTTCATAGTGGATCTTATCTTAAGTGACATGTTCTTTATTTCACACTTTTTATAAATTTCTCAGAAACACAATTTTCGTTTGACCCCTATTCAACTTCATTACCCAAAAAGTTTATTGATTGAAAGATAGTGCTTTGTCTTCTCATCCACCACTGTTTCTTCCTCGGTCTCTTCCTCCTCCTCCACCTACACATTGGTCTTTAATTAGTAATTTTCCTCTAACTCTACCTCTTATTACACCTCCACCTCCAACATTGGCCAAAAATTGTATTGTTTACCAGACAATGATTCTAAAAACATTGATTTCCACTATTTTAATACTCATTAAAAAACACATAAAATATAAAATATTTGAATCATTAAACTAATTCGTCACACCAAAAATATATTTTTAAATCCAAAACTATTAAAATATTTAAACAATTGTATGTAATTTCCTCAATTAAATTTTTGTATCTATTATAAAAAAATGTACACTTCCAAATAATCTCTAAACAAATTTCTTTATTCTTTTGAGTTTTATGGTTATTATAAATCCTCACAGTACTGCACAAATATATACAAAAAATTATTATAAAATTTATTTAATGATATTTCAATTACTTTCCTAAATTACCAATTGGTGTATTCTAGTCTTTTAATTATTTGTGATATATCTCCCAAATTTAAATACATTATTTCCAAAATTGATGAAATAATCATGCTTTGGATACTGCAAAAACCTTAAAAAAATAAGTAAATTGTTTTGAAATGTCTTTATAGTTAATTCATTATATATATAACCTAATTATTTTTTCATTTTTAGTAATTCATTTGCTTTATCTCTTCAGACACCGACTACATGCCAAAATTTAAACTAAATATAGAAACCTACATATAATTATAATAATCTAGTTAAAACATATACTAAAAAATATAATGCAAATGTTATCTTTAAATTGTTGATTTTAGTGAATTATATACTCACGGTATGAATCATGTTTCATTGGCTGGTTGGAAATCAATGAATTGGGCCAAAAATAATTAATATTTGGTGTGGTCTAGATTAATTGTGATCAATATTGAGTAATCCCCAAAGAAGAAATACACATAAGAAATGAATAAATAAAAATTATAAATTATGGGATTTTATTTTGGTGTTTTACTTCATTATTGTATGAATCATAATATGTGCTAGTATCTGATACATTTTTATCAAACACCTTGAGCATCTTGACTTATTTCTTCTCGATTTCTCCATTATCCAATGTAAATTTTATAGTAAAAATGATATAGGGATTATTAGATACAAATCATGCTTCACATGATCTTCCTTTTATATAGATATAATATCAACTCTTATAGAAAATATGAATAGTTATTACTTTAACAATCGTATTATCACAGTATTGGGAAATATATATTTTGAAAATTCCCTTTACATATGTATTGAAAACTGAAAAACTCAACCATTCATTCTTGAGTACCCCAATTATTGTGTCGATACTAATTTCATATATTTGGGGAAATACATATATTTATACATCATATAGAATTTAATATATTTTTTATCATTAAATGTGTTATCTTCCTGTAGTGTAAAATATAGTAAATGATTATTTATAACTTGCGGCGAGAAGGTACTCTCGAAATCTCCTTTCTATTTCTTGGTCGATTCACTAGATTTTCTTGATCAGAAGTTTTTCACCAGATCTTCATCCATCTGTAATATCATACCCCACCACAAACCTTATATAGTCTTGTTTTATCATATTTTAATATGAAAAAATTTGTTAAATACATGCATCATTTATCTATATAGGATTAGATGTCGATTCCATGAAATCTCCAATAACATCACAGACCATTGTATTATTTGAATCATCAAGTGGAACATACAACTCAATAGTTGGATCATGTGAAACCTCAATACATGCTCTCATGTGATATATTGGTAGGTTATTATAAAGTTTCTTGTCTCTTAGAATATTATGTACTGTACCCATCGTAACACGGTGGTGTGTTGGATTTGATAGATACAAATTACATACAACTATACCATACATAATTTTATTAATCTAAAGTTATCATAAGTAGTTCGATTCACATTTTCAAAAAATAGAAATTAGTAAATTTAATACCTCATTTAGTGTATGTGGTTTGGGGGAATGGCCAAACTCAATGATATTTGGATCATTTGTTTCTTCTATGGATCTTTGATCCTATACCATTTTACATTGATCATTTCTCATAAATTGTTCTTCGAAAACATACCGAATAACAATATCTTAATTTGAGTCAATTTGTGTCTAAAATCATCTCAAAATGATATATTTTTCTTCGTGTGGTTTTATATTCTCCAAATATGTTCAAGGAGAGACTCCAAAACCTAATCCTATAACATGACCATATTGTTATAGCCTCATGAAATGCATTGAAAATAGATTTTCATCTGGATAGGTATTTGATTATTCTTATGTAAAATACATATAAAAAATTATTTGAAGATACATTAATATTTTTATGAAATTTTTTTATTATATCATAACAAATTACAATTATGTCATAGATACACATGTGTACCATGCAGTTTTTGTGTTTTCATCATATTGTTTTACCTACTTATTTAAACAAACCTCAATGCATAACACATGATGTAGGATTGAAGTGGTATCAAATTTTGATTCATTAATATACATATAAAAAATGAAACTTATATTTTTCCATATCTAAAAATTAAAATTTGTTTATTATTTTAAAATACATACAAATTTATTCTCATGGGAATCGTACCACATTATTTTTGATAGGGGGTCCTTGGTTTTGATGTATTTTATTTATTTTCATCACGCTTTTTTGTTTCATAAATTAACAATTTTTAATATTATTGGATAAAATAATTAATTTCATATAATATATTATTGATTTCATTTCACCTGAAATGACTTCTCATTGTGATGATTTATTTAACTATTCTATGTTTTCTACTTTATAATGTGTGTATATCTATCTAGTGGGTGGTTCATTACTTTAAAATCAACATACCTAAGATATAACTTCAAAATACAATTCATGTATCCATTATGATCATTTTCAGTGGCTATTTTGTAGTTTAATTATTGTATATAGTAAAAAATTAATTAATATATAGGGAATAATGAAAATTAAATCAATTTTTCATTATATAATTTTCAAAAAATAGAGAATGTAAATTGAAACATTTCAATTATATCATTCCAAATATTTTCCTTCATTGAATGATGGACATGGAATTCAGATTAAATATCAATCGGCACACTCATCCTTATTGTGAGACCAATATATCTAATGGAAATATAATTTTGCGTCTTAATAGTTTGGCCTAATTTATTCTAACCATACTCAAACATTATACCATGAATTCTTTCCCTGATAATTTTATTTAAAATTGTTGTATAATTTAATTTTTTTTACATCAACAATTTTTTGATCCCCTAATAAAAATATTATTTCATCATCAATAGTCTATTTTTCCTCTTGATTTGTAACAATATCATGTGCAGATACATTGTCTTCATGAGTAGTAAAACACTTAATTTTCCCTTAATAACAAAAATTTAAATACAGAGAAAGGATTTTATAAGGGTCGTGTTTATACTCAATTGAAATATTGATTAATGATTTAACCCCATATTAATAATCTTTTTTAAATGATCAACATGAATCCATTTTTAATGACATAAGAAATTAAATTTATGAATATAATTACCCCTCTATGGTAGGTGTTATCCTCTGATTTCATTCAGATGTGAAAGTTATAGACAATTTTCATCCTCATTAACATCATCTATAAAAAAGGTATTGATGTATTTTATTTCATGATTCATGTTCCCATCTCTTGTGTATATAAACTTACGTTAACAAAACTAACCTAACCAAAATTCATCACATACCCGGTAATAGTGATCATTTTGGATGACTACTACTCAGATTAGTTAAAAAACATATATGATATGGGGGTGATTCTAAGGAGACAAAATTAAGTAATAACTATTTGGGAAATGAATTTGGTGAAAATTATATTTTTTCCTTAAAACTTTTTTTGTTAACACATCTTAATTTAGAATTACAAATATCATATAAAAATGAAAAATGTTCCTTGACACTACCATAGGAACATCAACTCATCCGCACTAAGGTACCCCAACTCTAATCTATGTTAATAGTCCTTTTTTCTCACTTCTATCTCAAATATAAGAGCTCTATATGTACTTATATGTGTGAGTAGGTTGTGAGTATAGAATAAAAAAAATAAATACAAACAGATCCTGTAAAAGAAACAACCAATATATTTTCTAATATGTTCAAAGTAGTAACACTAAAAATACACATGTAAGTAATGTCAATGTGTACTAACAGGGACATCATGGTAATAAAATTTACTAGTATCATTTCATACAATAAAATTATACTAATCATATGATACATTTATATCATGGTTGTTCACTAATATTCGAATCATTTCACTAATTTTTTTCCTTTAGGAAATATCCACACAATTAGTGCCACAACACATTAGTTGAACCTATATTCTGATAAACCATAAACTAGGACAAACAATAACACAAATTATACATCACCATCAACCTATCCCTCAAAGAATCACTATCATGTCAATAGTTACTAAAATTTTGACATACCATGTATATCCCTCACATAAAACCTAGAACTTATAATTTTTAAATAAAATTTTTATAACATGTATACTCTAAACCCACTCATATTAAAAAATTTCTTAAATTTAATTTGAATTATGGATTAAAATATGTAACATTTCCAAAAATTATAGAATGAAAATTCAAATATAAATTTAAATATATTATAATTCCATTAATCTATAAAGTTGGATATTATTTAATCAATTTATTTGTCTAAATCATTGTTTTTTCTCTCTAATCATTGCATAAATTCTAACTTCAATTATCTATTTTGTAAACATTTTTCACTAAAATTGGCATATTTGGATCAAAATAAAGATGATGGAAATGTATTAGTCTGTATATTTCTCAGAAGACACCAATTTCAATAAAGATTAATCCCAAAATAGGGTTGGGGAGCTCAGCTCATTATAGTATGAATAACATTGAGATTAATATTGAAACCCTTTAAAATTTATAAAGGTTAAATGGGATTTGAATAAAGAGGTGTCTATGATGTTTTTTTTACGAAATAAATCATCATGAGTATTTTCAGGAGGACTCTCATCATAGAATTATTCTAGTCCATGTATTCCAAGCTGTAGAGTTCTAATAGTATCCATTGTGACGACACCCATAGTAAAGGAAGGTTTTTATGATGGTTTTTGCAAAGTAACCGAGTGCGTAACATAATTAAATTCATACCAATAACCCCAATAAATAATTCACTATGTTTTTATTTGTTTTTTAGTTATTGTTTTTTTTTCATTCTTATGAAGAAATTAGTGATGAGGATGAAATACAGAATGAGTTGAATAATGGGTAGGGATATGCGGTATTCAATGCCAAGGATGCATCTTTGATATATAGCAATGAATAAAATCCATGCGGGAGGTATGTTATAAAAAAAAATTGGAACAAAAATGATGTGATGAAGGGTATTTTGAAATAGGGAGTCCAATCCATCTTCAAGAGACAGAAGGAAATCATGCATATGAGGATGAATTAAATAAAGGTAGTGAAGATTAATTATACTAGATTAATATATTATAAACAATAATTATGAATTCTTAATCCACAATCATAATAAAAGAACAATATCAACCAAAAGCTCATTTTAATCACATTGTAAAGGTTGTAGGACCACTATAAAAAATATATTCCACTTTCCATCACAACATTCCACTAGCCAAAATTCATTCTCATCAAACAAGTTTTCATTAAATCGAACGGAATTTAACAATTTATTTATTGTAAAAATTATTGAAATCATAAAAAAATATAATAGTTCTAAGAAACACTACATTTACTAATATTTTTCATAGGTTTAATTTAACACCATTAATAATTCATGCTTATTGTATATCAATATCTTGTTATAAAATAGTATATTCCTCATGTGAAGTTACATTCGTATTTATATCCAAATAGTGTATGAACAACAAAATATAATTAAATGAAATAATATATATATGAACCACAATATAATTATACAATTTTATGATATAGAAACATTCATAATTTATTTTTCCTAAAACATCACCTACACAACAATAATCATCCAAAATTAATAAAGAGAAAATATGCACCTATCATTATATAAAATTTTATGAAGATGATTTTTATACACATATATTCATGATTCCTCTTATTGTGTTAATATTTTTTTCATCTTTATGAGGGTGGAATAATTTTTAAATAAGATTCAAACAATTACAATAAACAATATCTTAATGGTAATAAGAAATAATATAATAAAAATCTTAATAAAATCACATTCTTCTAAAACCACTGATGGAGATGTAGTTCACAGTGGTCTCACATGGATCCGGAATGAGTTTACAGATTAGGGGTGGTTTTCTATAGGTATAGGTAAGTGAGAGGGAGAGAGATGTGATATAGGGTTCTTTATGTTTATGAAATGTGAAAAAATGAAAACCACAAAAGCCAAAAATAAAATATGACATAAAAAATATAAATACAAATTTAGTGGATTATAGATTTGATTTGACCAAGAGAACACATAGGGGTACTGTGTGTTGAAGGGTAGTTATGTAATAGGTTGAGAAATACAACTTATTAATTAGGGTTAGGGTTATTTTATGTAGATCAGGGAAACTTTTATCCACACTATAAAAATAGCGTTGATAATGTGCACAATTAACCACATCAATTTGATATGCTCTGGTAAAAGGAATCATAATCAGTTATTTTATTGTGATGATTAGGATTGAGCTTTATTATCACTAAATAAAAATTATAAAGGGAATATTTTTTCAATGATAAAAAACACTAACAGAAAATAACCTTCATCGGTGCAAAAATATTTTCACTAATAAAGGATTTATCACTATAATTATAAAAACAAAATTCAAAAATAATTTTATAATTAAATATTTATTCATTATAAATATATAATTATATAAATGTATAATAATATATTTATAATTACATTTATGTTTTTTTGAAAAAATTATATTTTTTATTTGTAATCATAAATAAATTATTTTGTAAATATTCTAAATATACATTTATAAATATATTTATATTTATTTATTTATTATTATTTATTTATAATTGTATGTATATTTAATATAAATATATATATTAATAGTAAATATGTTGATTTTTAAATATATATATTATAAATTTATATTTATTTATATATATAATTAAACTGTTATGATTAAATTGATAAATCATTAAAATAATGATTATAGATTAGGGATATTATTTAAATGTCTTTGGTTTTATTATTTTATGTGAATTATTCTATGAAGGGTGATCATATGTGAGGGTGTTATTTTTTTTGTCCTGCTATTTACCAAATGTGAATACATAATTTATAATATCGTTATTTTTCATAAAAGGATTTAGGTAGTTGGGAAGAAAATCGTGTTATGGGTACTTTACTAGTTTATGATTACACTATCAAAAATTTCCCTAAGTTTGAATTATGATTTATATATGAAATTTTTCCACTTGGTATGGCTAGGTAGTGTGAAAAGTAGTGTTTAATAAGTTGATTCACCTCCATGCTATCAATTAAATGGATTCTTTAAATATTTTTTATATGATAGTATTTGGGGATCCTACTTATTCACGTGATAATTAGTTCTTTACTGTACAACAATATGTGTAATTTAATTATTTGATGACAATTTATTAATAGATATCTTATGATGTTTTATTTTCAATATTGACTAGGTTATTATGTTAGAGTTTATTTCTTTTATTATTTCAAAATTAAACATTGTTTATTATTGTTATTTTGGGAAGAACATATTATATTTTAACATAAATCATACTTATATAACTATTTTTCTCTAAAATTCAAATTTACTCTTCACATATAGTTATCTAATATAAATTTTGATTTTTTATGCTTGATTCATTTGTAACACTCATCTATCATAACTATTTATAAATTGATATTTAAAACAATTTTATATAAATAATAATTATTTATATAAAATTATTAAATTATGTTTTATATTAAAGTATTAAATATAAAAATAATGAAAGGAATTATTCCTGAAAAATATATTCTAATTTCTAATTTTATTCCAAAATTTAATGATCACTTTATTATGTGTATTTGAAACTAGTAAGAAATTGATTTACATTAATTTTTATTGAATATGTGGTTTTTTAGATACCTATTGGGAATTATTTTCTCACACCCATCATACATTATATGATCATTATAGGTTCTTTTAGGATGTAGTGGGTGGAATTTTGATTCCAATTTAGGTATGATGGTTGTGGACAATGATAATTTATCTCAGATGGGTAGAGATTTGCTGTTCTGGGTTCTCATTAAATCTTTCAGGACTATACTTTTTGTTTATCTTGTGTATTATTCCACTTCAACATTCTATACCACCTATTGATTCTGATTTGGTGTTTTCTATTTTATAAAATTTTATATATGATGATTTTGGGTTATTTTGGTTGTGATTATTTTTATTAATTATTGTTTTATGAGTTTTTTAAAAAAAATTATTCCCTATATGGTTTTCCATTATAATGAAACTTATTTATATACATGTTCACAATTCCAATACTTATAGAGTAGTAATTTTAGAAATATTAGAAGTGTCCCACTTGGGTTTATTGTTTCATCATTAAAAATAATTCTCATTGGTATATACTTGGATTTTCCACTACTAATTTATAGCATATAAGAATCTTAAATTCACCTTATCCTTTGTTATAGTCTACATCTCATATCTGGGTCAGTGGAATCTTTGGATAGTTTGTGATAGATTATTGTTTGGATATATGTATTTAATTTATTTTATTATATGGATTTAAATACTAAAAATGGGTTTTAAAATACAATATATTCTTTAATAATCATTATGATATGATTACAAATGGTTGGAAGATGTTTATGAGTCATTTTAATTCAGTTGTAGAGGCTATCAGGGATTTGGATAAATATAAAGAAAAGTTGAAATTTCAATATACAATGAAATATAACATTCAAAAATATATTTAATATCTGATAAAAATCCCTAAAGGTTGAGTATGAGAAATCCAAATGTTGTGTAAGATTAAATATCATGTTTTAATGGGTGTGTATGTTTTTTAAGAATGAGATAAACAAAAATTAGTTCTATAATGATAGTTTTTAATTATTCTAAATATGAGTGAATATATTATTTAAATTTACATTAAATATTAATTTAAATTGAACATGTGAATAAATTATTGTTCATAAAAAATAAATTTAGATGTTTCAAAGATCATGTAAGAGTAATCACATTTTGGTAGAAAAATAAAACCAGTTTTTGAATTTGATAATGAATAATATATATTATTAACCAAATGTTATGTGAGTGATATTTCTAAATACATGAGATATTTACGTTGAATTAGAATATAATTTTTAGAATATTTAATGAAAATATAAACATAAAATTTTCTAGAATCTGTGAACAATATGTTTAGAGAACTAAATAAAGATACGATGTTCCATATTTAAGAGTATATTATCATACTAATCCTGATTTTTTTGACTTGATTATAATGGATATTTGATTAGGTACCTTGATATCTATCTTCATGATATTTTATCTGTACAATCATTCAATAAAATCTACTTGATCTTATTTAAATTATAATTATATGTGTGTTAATGAAGATAATGGGGTATGAATATCAATAGATTGATTGTTTATGCTGAATATTATCTTCACGGTTCATAAAGAAAGTGCAGTTCAATTGTTATTTATTATTAGAATTATTATTATCTTCATGTTTGAATATAAGACGATGTTCGTTTCTATAATATTTCATTAATAATACAATAAAATCAAAGATGCACTTTTGTTAATGATTTGATTATTGTTGAGAATATGATGATTGAGATTCTTTTGTTTAAATAGTTATAATTACTAAAATCATGCCATTTATCTCTATTTAAAAAATATAGATATATATAATTTAATAATGAGACATCTTTAATTTTATAAAATTTATTTTTTATGGGGGAGGAAGAACAACTAGGTTAAAGATAATACATCCATGTTTTAAAACAAAAATAGAATGGAATATATATAAAACATTTTAGATATGGTCAAACAATTTGGAATTACTTATGGGTTAAGGATAATTAATTCCTTTTTATGTATTCAATTTAATTTTTTATCACTTTCATATTATATTTCACTGAATATACCATTGACATAATCATGGGTATAGTAGACAATCTTTGTTAAAATATTATATTTTTTAATATATTTAATTTAATATATTTTATTATATTGTGTTTTTATTGTAAAAAAATATATCAATTCATATGAATTATGTAATTAATCTTAATTGATTTTTATTTTAAATATTTATACACTAAAAAGGTGTACAGCATGAATCACCCCCAGTGTAGCTATAATTTGTTTTTACATCACAAATGGTATTAATGTTGTGATCTAAATGTCGATTTGAACTTTCAATTTCCAGTTTATTTTAAAAATAATATATGAAGCTAATAAAAAAGGAATTATTTGATATTCCTCATATTAAAAATTATGATTTTATCCCTCACAAAGCAGATATGGATCGTGTTTCTACTAATGCATTAATGAATAATAAGTAGAAGGAGGTAAATAAGTAGGAGGATATCTAATTTGTGATAAATAATAAGTTGGTTTTCTACAATGTAAATGGATCCTACATGGACAAATTTTTGTAATATTCATTGATAATTATATTCATGATTATTCATTTTTATCTTGTGTTGAGTATTTTAATATTCAATTAGTTGGTGTTTTTTATTTTGAAAAAAGGATGATAAGAAGAAATATCTTTATAAAATGTTTCAATTTTATATTTGTGTTTATAAAAGATATAAAAGATAAAATGACAAAGTTGTTGAGGAAAAGTAGATATTTGTAGAACACATAAGATATAATGATATTGATGTTAAAAACACTCATCTAAGAAGATGAATTCAAGAATTAATTTTTTTTATAATGTAATGAGAAATAATCCATGAATAAATAATAATAACATTTAAAAATTGACTATAAATATTATAAGATAAGTGGTATTTAGGATATGATCCATACATTGTGAGAAACATAAAAGGATTCACTATGATCAAGGAGGCCTAAATAGAGATTAATAAAAATGAATAATGATCATAAATGAATATTACATATAACACAGTGAGACTTTATAAGATATATTACATTAATTTCTTTGATGACTTGAATTTTACTCTACCCCAAGAATATATAACACTATACACAACACCATATTATCTTGAAGTATATAGAACACTATTCTTGGCTTGTTTTCCACACAATTTAAAGTTCTTTTGATATAATTGATTTCACACAACACTGAGGATATATTTTGTTTAATGTATAAATGAAATAAGTTTGGATTATATAATATTCAATACCAATGGAATATTGCAATAAATGCAAGGATTACTTGGCTTGTATTACACATAAGTGAGACCTTCCACGATAGCATGCGTTGTACGCTATAATGAGTTTAATTATACAACGATATATTATTGAAATATTATTATTTAACCGCATATAAACTAGATGTTTTGAATATTATTAGCCAAATTTTGAATTTTATATGACATTAACAATAATATTATGTATTTTCTATACCTGATATAAGAAGAAGTTCATTTTTTTCAGATAAAAGAAGTATTTAAAAAATTTCTATTTTTTTCCTTTTTAAGGAACACCCATTTTAAATTTAGTAATTAACATTTTTATATATTATTTTTGACAATATAAAGATCTTCTTTGGAAGTTAGATTAAAACAATTACCCATGTTGAATTTTTGGTGTTATTCAGATAAAATTCATATTATAATGAATAGTGAAAAATAATGCATTTTAATTCAAAGCTACCTTTCCATATAATTTATGTATATAGATATAATATATTTGTAATTGGTTTTAAAGATTAATTTCGATTATATTTTTAAATGTTAATCCAATTTTGGTCATTTGATTTAATTTTACTTTTAAATTGGTCATAAACACATGTCAATCTTTTGATAGTTATTATTTCTAAAAAACCAGCTTTTTGGTTTTGACAACGGAAAATAATTTTAAATTAAATACAACAACTTATGTGTTTTGAATTTGGAAATATGGATTCCATATTTAGAATCATAAGGTCCATATTTTTTAATAGGTACCTTTTAGTTTTATACATTATGAATACTAACTCAATTAATTATTTTATTTACCATGGTTAAAAGGGTAAATCTGGTAATTAAGGGTAAATAAATAGTATTATAATAAAATTAAACAAACTGAACAAATTTCCTAATCTTATTAGAGGATTTATTTCTTACAATTGGAATCTTCGAGTCGATTTGGGGACCCTATGCACTCACTTGGATGTGGAAATGACATTTTATAAGAATTAATTTTGAGTAAAGATAATTATAACCTAAACATATATATATTACTAAATGGATTTTAATATAGGGATATATAACTGATCTATTTGTCTATATATATTAATTAAAAATCTAAAAATAATTTTTACATCATGATTTTTTATTTATAATTTTTTTGGCATTAGTTAAATATATTTATTTATGACACAATTATGATGTTGTTATTAACTCATTAATGATAGATTAACAAATGAATTTATTAATATTAAAAAAATTAATTTGAACAGTTTGATGCCATAAAAGAATTTTATGGAATTTATTGACATATTAGGGATGATTTAATGCCTTTGGTTTGAAGGAATATGGTTATAATGATTGTTTTAATAAAAAATAAAGTATGAATAGTGTCTAAAATTAATATAACACCAATCATAAAAGATAAAATAGTTTACTAAATGATATTAAATTCCTAATATCTATGATTTTGAAAAATATTTAATATAAGGTAAAATATTTCATAAATAACTTTTCTTTCAGTCATTTTACATTAGATGCTAATTACATTTACCTACAATGTGAAAATAACATGATTACATGGTAAGATTAAAAAGGATAGAATAAGGGTTAAACCAAAATGATAAGGATAAAAAATATTCAAAACCTTCATAAATATTATTTTTCGATGGGTATTCGGACCAAAATCATCTTATCTATGAATTAAATATGTTTTTTACCATATTTACACAAAATTTAATTTATAATAAATTAAAATTTTCAGTGTTTCATAAAGTTCCCCCTCTTCTCTTATAAAAGGACACCTACTACCTATACTCTTCACTTATTTTTGAGTCTTAAAGAAATTACAAACCCTTCCAATTTCTCTTCACCTTATCTCTTATAGAATTATATAGGTTTCATTTTTCTCAACAGACCAACTCTAGTTCCCTAAGAGGAAATTTAAAGGAGGCACGTCAAGGAAGAGGTAATATCTTCTATTGATTCATTAAAATTTCATTCTTCTTCTACATAATATTAATTAGTTGTTTCATTATAATGTAATAAAATAATTATCATTCATATAGTGACATGTTATTATAAATATGAAACAACCCTATTTCACATTCTATCCATCCTACGAAAAACTAAATCACCACGTGTGCGTACGTACAGCTTACCGTCTCCAACACGTGGTGAAATCTATTTTTAACCACCACCTAAATGGGATAAGTATAATGGTGTAAATAATAACTATATATGATAATTATATAAACATACTAATTCTGAGATAATATCTTCCTTCCACTTCAATACCATTCAACAACTATGGGAACGGTATCACCGCTCAAGCATACATACGACCTATCGTCTCCACATCACGATTAGATTCGTTATCCATGTAAAAAATTCAGGAATAATTATATATTATATATCATAAGTAATCATGAAATATAAAAAATTAAAATTATACTGGATTTATGTATATATGTATATGTCATTTTCATACATACATTCAATCAAATAAGGGAATGAAAACATTGTTCTTGCATACGTATGGTCTACGGTCTCCATAAATACTATATTCCATTTCATTTATCAATATATTAAATATATATTTATTTCATGAATATATATATATAATATAAATCATGTTTTACATTATTGAATTAAGGAAATTATTATATATATAATTTAATCAATAATAAAATTTAAAAAAACATATGATAGATAAAACGATTATTACCCAAAATGTTTCTTTATAATGGAATTGACAAATGAATGGGTAATATAATGTATTAAGTGAATCATAAATTATATAATAAATATTATTATTTTTCTATTACAATTTAATAATATATTTGAACTGACAATACATGAGTTTTGGACACAAACAGAATCCATCAGACCAAAGGTAAGGATAATTTTGCAATATCATTTTTATTTGAGATTGTTTATACATATGAAAATATGGGGGATATAGCTATCACCCATGCCCATGTTTTCTAAAAATATTTTCATAAAAAATATACTATTCTTATATATATGTTTAATTTAATTTTAAATCATTTCTTACTTTTACTTCATGGCTAGGAATGAATCTTTTTTTGTTATACAAGGTGTTTTTTTGACTTTTTTGAAAAAATTATAAGGGGAATGTTTTTGACATATAGAGCATGAATGTATATTTTCAGTTTTACAATGCCTCATTTCCATGAATAATCCTCTAATATATTTCAGGTTTATTTTCAACTAATTTTTTTTAATAATTACATTGAATTTTGAGAAAAGATATGATTTTTGAAGAAGAATGGATATTTTTCTCAATAACATAGTTCTAGTAGTTTATCAAAAAAATTTCCATCTAAGATGACAAAGAGATACGATTATATCACAATTATTACTTTTATTTTATTGTTTTTATGATGGAAATATTTTTATGAGGTCCAATTATCTTATATAGATTATGTTACGATGAAATGATGTTTAAGAATCCCATTTTATTTTGTGCGTTATGATATGATGAATGTTTTAGGATTTTCTGGCACATGTAAGAATGTTTTAATTATAAGATGGGTAAGACCTATATCTCCCTCCAATACATTGGGTAATGATTTATATCTCATGAGATACACATGACATCAATGACAAGTAAATCTTGTTTAGTAATTCCTGGTTGGAAAAGGATATAAATCTGGTTTAGTAATACATGTATTGTACAACAAGTATACCTGGTTCAGTAGTAGACTATATCCATTATAATGGTCTTGGATTCCTAGGATACTATGGAAATCATATTATGTTATTATTATTTTTCCACAGTTACATGTTCTTTTCTAATTCAATCTTATCATGGTTAATGTACCTTTATGATCCATGCCTTACGTACTGTAAAGATTTATTTAATGAATCATGATTTTGATGGTTAAACATTATGTAAATGTTTTTACATTAAAATTTTAATGGTTGGTTTTATCTTATCCATTTTTACCCTTACAGGTCATTTTATCTCAACCTTTTTATGTTTTTTTTCCCCAATATATAATGAGAGGTTTTAGGTAGGAAAACAAAAGGGGAAGATCTTTATAAGATATGTTGAATATATTTAACCATGATTAGAAGATTTTGTTCCATGATTCCAATTACACTAAAGTAATTTGAGCTTGGGGATTCTATTTTGGGCATGTATTAATTATTCTTAAAAATAAATGTAATTCCCATGTACTTCATGCTTGGGTCTCGACTGTTGGTATCAGTGCGAAGGTTGAGTTATCCTTTGAAAATAATGAAGCGAAATCTTTACTGAGATACCTAGAGATATATCTAATGATACATCTAGCAATGTCCCTATGGATAAGAATAAACATAGGTTACTATCCTAGAATCATGTTAACGATCAATAATAACCTAGGATAAACCAAAGATGTTAGATATTGAAAGTAATCCCCCATGATTTTGTTGTTTTCTTCTATGAGATGTTTTTTTCACACCATGATTTTTTAGGTAACGAAGGAAGCAAGAAGGAATTGTATTAACATTGAGTGTGATGGAAAATATAGTTATTATGAGAATAGAAATTTGATAACTACAGGAGAGAGATATATTGTGATTATGCCGACTCATATATCAATATATATTTTTAACAATGTGACCTTTCGTGAAATTAATTACACATCGAATAAGAAGAAGAGTAACTTTTTGAATCATAGGTAAGGAATGATTCACCTTCTTACATGTCATGAATAAGGGAATAATAACCTTATGGAATACATCATATAGAGGGGAAGATGTTATCTATGTTGAAAAATGGGTCATTGAGTGAAAATTATTATGGAATTCATTGTATCATCTTTGGAAAACATGGGAATTACCTAACTCAATGCCCAGACATAAGAATCTACTTCTACAAAAAATAATATCCTATTCCATTCTAACATTAAAGTGGAATTATTGAATTCTTTATGTATTTGAATCAACGAATTATGAATAGTGAATTATATAAGAATTAATAAAAAAAATTCTTTAATGATTTTCAATAATATGTTGAATAGATATAATCGCTATGAAAAGTTATTAAGGGAAGGATAAACCTTATTATCAGAATTATGTTGAGAAAAAGATATTTGTATAATTTTATATTAGATGATATTAGTTAACTTAGAACCAGTTAAGGATTTGTTGAAAGGTGGGTTTTGTTTTCAAAAATAAAGAATATAGATTTTCAGGACTTAAGGAAAATATCCATGAGGTTTTGGAATAAAGAAACATTCATGTTTACAGTAAAGAAATTTGGTCATTTAGGTTTTTACCATGAATCAAGAGAATACAAGATGAATCCATTCAAATGTTTTTAATGTGACCTAAAGATATATCTTATGATATATGGGGATAAATGATGGTATTGACATGCTTGTTATATGTCCTTTCTTATAATTGTTTTTTTACTCTGATTTTGGATAGAAGTATATTGGATAAGCCTAGGTGTAGGAATGGATTATGTTATACATTAGATAGTATTTTTGAATGCTAATTTTTTTTTCTAGAAGGTTATAATAGTATAGTTTTAGAAAATGGACAACTCGTAAGATATGCGAAAACCCATCACGTTGTACAAGGCTGTAGGAATCGAACCCACAACTGTGGTGAGACATTCCTTTATCACCTATAACTCAACTATGGGATGACATTTGTTAGTATAAATTACTATTTTTAAGTCGTATAATAGATAAATTATAAGTCCATTTTTGGAACCATATAAGATTAATCTAACCATAGATGGACTTATGTATATTTGATAACTTGTGCCAGCATTTTTGTGATAGAGACAGATGGAATGACCTATCACTCTATCACATGACCTGCTAACACTTTCAAAGTAAAATTTTTGACTTCATTTCTTTAAATAAGTGATGATGTTGAATTTGTTCAAGACGCTATCAACTGTGAGATTGTTCCAAAATCACGTATGTATTTATTATTCTATAAAAATATTCAATGATAGGAAAAGGATCACGAATACCAAAAACATTATCCCAGTAGTTTCTTATCCAATGAATCAGATGATCCCTTAAATCATACTATATTTGGACTTTCTTATAGTTATCTTTCTCGAAACCTTATTCTCTATCACAATCCATAAGAACTTTATGGTTTGATTTCCCATCCATATCCATGTTTTCACTGACAACCAATGTTCTCATATATGGAAACCAAGTGAAGAGTTACATTAATTAACCATTATATTTATAAAATTACTTTTTTTAAATGATTTTTAGTACCATTTTTACAATTGGGGTTTCCATGATAAAAACGTGTAAGTAGACAAAAATCGATTACCACGACAAATTTCAAGGTAAAATTTAATTTTATGATGGTAGAATGCAACATCCTGAGATTTTATGAGATAGATTTATTTAATGTCTCTAATGAATTGTTTTTTACGCTACACCAAGATTATCTTGCACTATACTTAACACCGTATTAGCTTGTAGTATATGGAACACTATTCTTGGCTTGTCTGACATACAATTTGATGTTCGTTTGATAGAATTAAATTCATGCAATAGTAAGTATAGATTTTGTTTAATTTATTAAAAAATAAGTTTGGAATATGTTATACGCACTACCAAATTAATATTCCACAACACACAACACTAACATGATTTTTATTATAGGCGAGATAGACCTTCCTCTTAGGCTTGCATTGTACGTGACACCGAGATTCACTAAACAACAATATATTATTAAAATATTATTATTTAATGTAATATACAATAGAAATTATTGATATTATTAACCATAATATTAATTTTATATAACATTAAAAATAATTTTATGTATTTTCTAGACATTATATATAAAAATGTTCATTTTTTCGAGTAAAAGATGTAGTTTTTAAAAAAATTATGTTCTCACACCTTTTGATGGAGAACTCATTTGAAATATAATTTTTAACATTTTTATATGTTATATTTGACAAAATAAAATTATTATTTGGAATATTAATTTTTTTTACATATGTTGAATTTTTCATAATTTTCTGATAAAAATCATATTTTAATTAACCGCGAATGATACAACAATTTATTTCAAAACAATGTTTTCATCTAATATATTTATATATTTATATTTTATTTTTAATATATTTTAATGTTTAAATGGATTATATTTTTATAATTTAATCCAAATTTTTCATTGGATGTAATATCACTTTAAAATTTGACATAAGCACATGTCAATCTTTTGATTGTTATTATTTCTTAAAATCCTGCTTTTTATTGTTGATAAAGGGAATTAATTTTAAATCAGTTACTGAAACATATGTGTTTTAAATATGAAAAAATGGATTCCATATTTCGAATTATATGGTTCAAATTATTTAAATAGGTACCTCTTATTTTATAGAAATTATGAATAGTAACTCCCGTAATTTTTTTATTTATCACGGTTTAAAGGGTAAATTTGTTAAATAAGGGTAAAAAATTAATTTTATAAAAATATTAAAACATGATAACACATGTCCTAATACTATTGGATGAGATATTTCAGACTATGTTTATCATGTAGTCAATTTTGTGCCCCATGAACTCACATGAATGTGAAAATGACATTTTATAAGAATTAATTTAATATGAAGATAATTTTAACAAAACAATATTACATTTACTAAATTGATTTAATTATAGTGTAATATAGCTGATATATATGTATATATATATTTATTATAAATCTAAAAATATTTTCTATATCATTGTATTATATTTATAATTTTTAGATATTAGATAAAGATATTTTTTATGATACAATTATGATATAGTGATTACCTCATTAATGAATGTTTCATATAAATGAATTTATAAAAATATAAAAAAAAATAATTTTAATATTTTGATTTTATCCATGGATTTTTTGTATTAAATATAATTATTATGGATGAGTTAATACCTTTGGATTAAAGAAATCTGGTAGTTACGAATTTTTCAAAAAAGTGAAGTATGAATAGTGTCTACAATTGACATAATTACTAACATAAAACATAATATAGTTTATTAAATGATTTTAAATTCCAAAAAAAAAACTAGGATTATGTTAAATGGATAATATAAGTCTATAAATTTCCTAAATAACATTCTTTCAGTTTTTTTACATGATATGGTAATTACGTAAACCCAAACTATGTAAATAACATGATAATATGGTAATATAAAAAACAGTTAAATAAGTGTTAAACCAAAAATATAAGGATGAAAAAAATATTTAAAACTGTTATAAATATTATTGGATGATGGATATTTTAACTTAAATCATCTCATATTAGAATTTAAATAGATTTCAACCATTTTTAATAAAAAAATCATTTAAAATGTATTAATATTTTTAGTATTTCCTAATGTCCCCCCCCTCTCTTATAAAAGGGAACCAAATATCTCTCCTCTTCAATCAGTTTTGTGATTTCAATCTCATAAAACCCCTGATGAATTATCTTATCAACTTCCCTAGTTACATTGTAGAGGTTCTTGTCTTCTCAAAAGACCAACTCCAGTGCCCTAAGAGGAAATTTAAAGTAGGCACGTTGAGGAAAAGGTAATCTATTATACTAATTCTTTCATATTTCATTCTTCTTCTACTTTCTCTTATTTAGTTGTTTAATTATAATGTAATTACATCAATATCATGAATAAATAGATATTTTAATTTAAATATGAAATAACCATATTCAACCTTCTATCCATCCTATACAAAATTAAATCATCGGGCATGCATATGTACAACTTATAGTCTCCACGTCATGGTGTAAACTATTTTTCACCACCACCTTACATGGATGGGAATAATTATCTAAATAATAACTATATGTGATTACTATAAAATTATTCTAATTCTGATATATTATACACCCTCCACTTCAATACCATTCAAAACCTTTTGAGTCGATATCATCGCTTCTCCGTAAGTACGTCTTACCATCTTCATGACAGGATGAGATTCATTCTCCTTGATAACTATTATTGATGATTATAAAGTATATATAATAAATAATAATTAAATATATTAAATAAAAATTCTAGTGTATTTATGTATATATATATTTGTTATTTACATACTTTTATTCTATTTAATAAATACACAAAAATAGCAGTCATTCGTATGTATGACCCACCATCTCCAGGAATGGTATATTCCATTTATTATATCTAACTATTATATACATATATAATTATATACTGAATATATATAATATATAAACCATGGTTTACAGTATTTATGAATGTAATCATGATATATGTAATAATATCAAGAATTACAATTCAAACACATATGATAAATAAAACAATTATTACCCAGAATGTTGCTTGAACATGGATTTGAAAAATGTACGGGTAATATAGAAACATATGTGAACATATATAATAGAATAAATATTATTATGGTTATTTTACAAGTTAATAATTTTTTAAACCTACTATATAATATTTTCAGACACATACAGAAGAAATCAGACCAAAGGTAAGGGATAATTTTGCAATTTCATTTTAATCTGAGATTATTTATCTATATGTATATAATGGGGATATATTTATCATCCATGTCTATGTTTTATGAAAATGTTTTCTTAAAATTATTAATATTATTCTATGTATTTTTAATTTATTTTTTACCCATTTTTTACTTTTACTACATGGTATGGAAGGAATCATTTTTTACCATATGAGGTTTTTTTACGTTTCTGAAAAAAGTACGAGGAGAATTTTTTCTATCATATACGACATGAATTTATTTTTATGGTTTTATAATGCCTTATTTTAACGAAGCATCCCCTATAATATTCCACATTTATTTTCAACTAAATTCTTTTCTTTTAAAATTTCATGTCATTTTGAGAAAATAAAACATTTTTTTAAGAAGAATGTATTCTATCCATAAGAACATTGTTCAAGTGGTTTTGAAAAATTATTTACCCTCTAAGATGACATAAGATTATGTTTCTATACATATTATTACATTTATTTCAGTTATTTTGGATGGAATTAGTTCTATGAAGTTCATTTATCTTATATGAATTAGGTTGTTATGAAATGATGTTTTATAATCCCATTTTATTTCATGGGTTATGCTATGAGGAACGATTTATACTTTTTAGAAGATGTAATAATGATTTCATTATGAGATTTGAGGGACTTATATATCTATTCAATGCATTGGTTAATGATTTATATCTCTTGATATATATATGAATATAACAAAATGTAAATCTAGTTCAGTAATACAGGGGTTTAATGAAAAGTAAATCTAGTTTAGTAATACATGGCTAGAAATACATGTAAACCTAGTTCAGTAATGGAATATTTCTACTATAACGGTCTTGGAAACAATTCCTAGCCTATTATGGTAATTATATTATGTTATTATTATTTTTCCACAATTACATGTTTTATGAAAATGATACTCTATAATGGTTAATGTTCCTTTTTGATCCATGCCTTACGTACTGCCAAGATTTATTTCATGACTCATGATATTGATCTCTAAAATTTATGTACATGTTTTTACGTTAAAATAATCATTTTTCTTCTTATGTTCTCAATATTTAACCTTACTAATAATTTGAGGTCACCCTTTCTATGTTTTATTTTTTCTAGTATATAAGGAAATGTTTTAGGTAGGGAAACAAAAGGGGAAGATCTTTTTTGGAGATAATGAATATTTTTAACTATGATTAGATGACTTTATTCTATGTTTCCTAACTCACTAAACTAATATGTTATTTGGCCGTCTGTTTGTGTCATGTATTAATTATTCATGAAAAGTAATGTAATGTTCATGTATGTCATGCTTCGTTCTTTACAATACAAGAGATATGAAAAATTTATAAATACAATGAAAGGGTGTTTATGTTAATAAAAAAATGTGATGATAATGAAAATACAACATAATACTATAATAACATTTTTAATTTTAATTGTCTATATAATTAATAAATCAGTATGTAGTTTATGATGAATCATCACATGTTTTTAAGAAAAGAAAAGTTTCTATTCAGAAGTCTAAAGATATAATTTATTTAAATGACATAATATTATGAGAAATGAAATCAGGAAATAACATATGATATATCTACTATAGAAAAACATAATATAAAGGTATCATTTATTGAAAATAATTGGTTTTTCTAAATATATTTCAATGAATATTATTGCATAAAATGTATATTTTTTGAAAATATAGAATGACAATAAGGATGAGAAACAAAACACTGCATCCAATTTTGATATGAATATTAATATATGAATTAGTTCCCAAAATATAAAATTAAATGGTGATTATAAAATAAATATATCAATATAATAATGTCTTAAAAATAGCGATTATGATAAATAAAACATTACTAGTTGGATTTTGTCAGTGCTATAAATTATTTGGGCACAATTCAAATTATTTTATGAAATAGATATTCAATTAATAGAACTCAAATAAGGTATTTATAATGAAAGATGTGCTAAATTGAATAAAAATTATATATAATTGATTCATATAAAACATACGGTAAATAATATTAATATATTGTTCTTTAATATATTTCAATGTTATGTGTATTTTTCTATAGTTTATTGTAAAATTAGTATATAAGATAACGTGATTTAGTTGAGATCAATGAAAAAATATTCATTACTTATTGTATAAAGAAGGTAAAAAAGATTATAATGATACATTGAATGATTGAAGGTGAATTTAAAAAAGGCAATGTGTTTAAAGATATTATTGAAAAAATACCCCAAAAATAATGTGGGTTGGGATTGATTAGAGATTTAGTGAATATTCTCGTATTGTTGAAGTAATGTAAAAAATCATATATTTCAGAAAACACTCATGCATTTTTTCAAAGGAAGAAATATTGGGAAATATAAATAATTAATCTATGAAATAAATAATTGGATTACTATAGTGGAATTCATCAATGAAGAGTATAAGAATAATTAGTATTAATTTCATGATATATTCTTGAAATCATGTGACCAAATAATTATTGAGAAGGCATGGGGATGATCCATTCATGTTGATCATATTCCTATGTAGTTCATGATCATACTACAAGAATATTTGGATATGTAATAAAAAATTATGAAATCGTAATGGAATTAGTGTTTATTGATATCTAAAAAGAAAAATAATAAAAATAAATTAGAAAATAGGATATTATTTCCATTGGAGAGTACTATTTGGAATATTAAATGTGAAATAATGAATAGTTTTTTATGAAGATAGAGTCCATGTAAGAGGAGTTTTTGGATTGTGAAGTAAAAAATCAATCTTGTTTCTCTACTAGTGAAAAATAAAAATAATCATCCTTATACCAATATAATTATATTGTAATTATATTTAGGTAGTTGAAAGTGATGTGTTTAGGGGATGAATGACAATGTTAAGTAAAAAAAATTTGGAATCAATATCAATCATGGATTGATCCAACTCAATTAGTACAAATTCATGGAGGTTATTTATAGAAAATATAATATTGGAGTTTTCCTAAAAAAATAGTATGAATGAAGAGATTATATAGATTAACATACATAAATGATGAGTTAAGTAGCTTCAAAATAATATTTTTTAATGTGATTTTAATCCATTACATGTTGGAAAACTTTATTTTTATTCTATAGTAGATTTTGTTTTCAATTTAACATTTTGTTGTATAATATATGAAATTAAGTGGGAGAAATTTGATGATTAAATGTTTTGAAAGTTGATAACATTTTTACGAAAAAGTTTATGACGAAGATAGAGTTCAAAAATTAAATTATCGCACCAATTTTATATACATAACACATTTCTTTTAGAGATATGGTTAGTTAATTAATAATTCATAAGTGACATATATATTTTTATTTATTGTCAATATAGGGGTAGATATGGAAGTTATAGATAAAGTGTATCTATAAACTATTTTGAATTAAATATTCTTCTTTTAATTGAATATAAATCCAATGACTGAGAATAAAGGTCCATATGGATTCAATTAATAATATTACATTTAGAGTGTGTAATATTTTTTTTTAAATATGTCATGATTCTAATATATATTAAATGTATATTAATAATCCCAAATTTTTTGGGATCGCATAATACCTTCTATTTTCAGGCTACATGGACCCCAAATAGCGCATAACTGAATTTCAAATAGATATTCCCATGGGACTCGATGGGATTCCTTAGGCCAGATCCTTGGATCTTGCTCTCCATGGTCTAGAATTATTATATGGTTGTGATGGTCTGCTAACACCATGGATTCAACCCGTGAGGTATTTTATTCAATATACAATGTGGTCATTGGATACTACATTTCACTATATGAAGTGGTCGTGGGACACTTGACATCTTTATAAATAATGGAAGTAGGTTTTATATTATAGATATATGAGTAGCGTGGATGTGTAACTTTCTTGTTTACAATTATTTTAGAACTCTTTTTAAGATATGTCTCCTTTACTGGATCCTTGAGGGTTGGTTTGTTATACCTTGATATAGACTTATTACTTATGCATAAAACTTACTTTACATATTGATTTAACTTCCTATCATTATGTCTATTGATATTAAAAATGTATAGAACTGGTTGGATGCCTAATGGGATGTTTTTCTCACTCCTTCTTTCAGCCACCTCGAGGACCCATAAAGATAATATGGTTTCACAGGATGGTAGGGGAAAGCACCGTAGTACGTGTTGTTGAATGAGGATTTTTGTAGTGGAGCATAAGACCTTGATAAGCCATAAGATGATTGGATAACTATTTGGTGTTTAGTTATTTCTGGGGATACTTGTACTCGATTATACTATCATGTACCGATTTGGGATGATTTCAAGATAGTTGTATCATCGACATCATTTTTATATGAGACATTTCTGGTTATTGATATAAATTTTTGTCATGTCATACTTTCAGTTTTATCCTTTTTATTTCACTTCTTCTAGTTACTATATGTTTGTATATCTGTTGTGATACTTTGGTAATGATGGAATAGTCCTTCTAATGACTCACGTAGTACCTCGCTGATAGTCAAATCTTTTATCATTTTGGGAGATGTGCATGAGGCTAGGTGGAAAACCAGTTTTGGGGCACAATTTTGTGTGGTATTCTAGACTGAAATGATACAAAGTGGTATCAGATGAGTTCTTTCTGTTTCTACTTACTGTTTGGAGACATTATACAAGGATAAGAAGGAAATAGTGTTTGGTATTAAACTATGCCCAAGAGTTGCTACCCCGCATTTAGGGAAAATATGAATTTCCACGAATTTTGTTCGGATTTCTAGATTTTACCTATTAAAATTGATTTGATTTCACTGTTTAGTGACACAAATGATTTATAATATTACTATAAATGACATTATGGGTTCTATTTCCATTGCAACCTAATGAGATGATGGTCTACCATCTTATTCATCATATAGAAACATCTCAGAATAACATTCCATGAATTATTCCATGCCATCTAGGATTCATTAAATATTTCATGTTGTTGTGATGGTTGATGTGACAAATTCTTCTGTTGTTGTGTCATTTTGGTGTAGTAGATAATGGTGTGAAGTCATCATTTAATCTATAAATAGTATGGCCCCTTATGAATTGGTTAATGATGCACGAGTGATATGTAAATATTTAATGAAACTTTTGTATGTATATTTTGAATGGGATCCATGTTTTGGGTTCATGAGGTGTTATTTTCTCTCATGGATTCATATATTGGTAAACCCATGGAGGAATTTCTTGAATAAAAAAATTAGAAATGGAATGGAAACTTGAAGTAATGGACAATGACTTGACAAAGACCCATTTTTGTGTAGAAAAAAGGCATAGTTTCTAGTGGGTTGATAGTTGTTTTTTATACATCCCTAGATTATGTGAAGGTTTTGGAGTTGAATTGGTTTCCAGAAGGGTTTTTACATATCCAGTGTATTTAGAATTGTACTTTGATGTTGTTCATTCCTGAGGCATGCATTCGGAATTATAGAGACATTCCACCACAATAATCTTTTGTTGAATGACTTGAGGGAGGCGATGAAAAAACATTGGAGATGCTGGGACATGGGATACCTGTTGTTCCTAATATAGTTCCAGCTACTGTAGCTAAGGCAGTTCTGGACAAAGGTGGGGAGGGACAGTTCTGTGAGGCTTTCTATCGCTATATGTCATCTTTTTAGGTAGCACTGCAGCCATCCTTGACTAGGTTTAAGCTAACACAAGTGTTCCAGTAGCAGCATCCTCCTATGTTTATAGTGTATGATAAACCACATTCTATAGAGATGTGCCTAGATACCATGATATTTATTTTGAGCATCTAGACACGGCTCGAGAGCAGAGGTGCAAGCTTGTGACTAATACGCTACGTTGATTGTCAAAGTGTTGGTGCGACATTTTGATCCAGGATAATGGGATATAGATTATGTGTTGGGATGAATTCCAAACCATCTTCTATGACATAATTAACCCAAAGACGTTATGAGTAGAGTGGTCTAGTTATTTCATGTGTTTTAGGAAGGGCTTGATGTCCATTATTGAATAATCAACATGCTTAATAGAGATACAACATTTTTAACTGAAATATCGTACTAAAGAGCTGTTGAGGGCGACGGGCTTCGAGGAAGGTATCATACAAGCAATAATATCTTAGGTCAATGTGTTCTGTTTTTCTTCTATCCTTGAGTTTGTTTATTAGGTGTGGCTAAAAGAACAGAACCAGAGGGAAGCTGGGGGCACATAAGAGAGAAGTGATGTTTCTTACCCCAGTGGATCTACGTCTTTAGGCCGAAAGTTCCATTTCGAGGCTTACCATGACACAATTTCTTATCAGGCTATGGGTACAGGTTGCTGGGTATTTTCCATCAGCATGTTCGGTGAGGCCACATGAAAAATAAGTGAGACCACAACTTATTCAAGTCCCAAGCTTATGGTAGAGTGGGAAACAATCAGCAGTTTTTTAGGACCTTCCTTCCAGCTGCGAGTGGTAGGGGGTCATCTATGACGTCAGAATTCAGATTAGTTTATTTTCATCCACATCCGGTTGGGAACTAGATCAGTGCATGCCAGTCAGGTTGGGGTAGTGGTCATCATGGTTGTGGTAGCTAGGCACCTGGTTTTCTGTGACAGTAGGGTCGATCAGCTCTGGGTATCCAGGAAAGATCATAAGGTTGTGTTATAGGCCAATCATATGTAGTGCAATAGACCCCACAAAAGAAGGATCACAGACCATCTATGGTGAAAGGTAATATCTTGGTATCTTCTACTATTTCATCATTCCTTTTCTATACATGTGCCTTTCACTGTTTTATATCCACATGAGGGATAAAAATTACTAGGATTGTGGTTTGGATTTTTTGTATTGTTTTGATACTAGATACACTGTTGGGAGTTAGAACATATGATGTATGCGAGTTTATAGAGTGTCCCCTTATGGTTGGTGGGTGACACTTCCTTTAGTGTTTATTTATCCTTAAGATGGTTCGGTTTGATTTTATTCTCAGAATGGACTAGCTCATAGCTTATCGAGAGTTCGCTGACTTCTATCACCGGAGGATGACCATTATATCACCTGAAGGTGTAGTGTTTAATAAAAAATGGTGAATTAGATGTATATGTAATATGTAAAATACCCGAGCATCGTTTGAAGGACGGGATGACATCCCAGATTACTAGTTTTTTTCAGGATGATCAGGGAGTGAGTCAGGTATAATTACCTCCAGTGGTCAAGCGCATCATTTAAGTGTTCTCTAATGACTTTTCTTTTTTTTCATAGTGAAAGAGATTTGGAATTATCCATCGATCTAGTTCTAGGAGCTACACCTGTATCCATTACTCCTTATAGGAAGGCTACAACAGAGATGAATGATCTCATGATGAAAGTATAGAATTTAGAGGTGAAGTAGTTTATCAGACCCAATACTTATCTTTGGAGTTTTCTGGACCTTTTTGAGATCTAGGTGGATGGAACTCTTGTTCTATGCATCGATAATATGAAATTGAACCAACTTATGATTAAAAAATGATATCCTTTTTTACTTATTGATGACTTGTTTGATTATATTTGGGGAGATCATCTATTCTCGATGATTGATATGAGGATAAGATATCACTAGGTGTATGTTTGAATTATTAAAATACCTTGTATAGTAATTCGTTGCAGGTATGGGTCATTTGAGTATATGGATATGTCGTCTTGTCTCAGAAACATGCCAGTTGCATTTACTGTGTTGATGAACCAAGTGTTCCATCCATACTTGGATTCTATTGTTGTGGTTTACATTAAAAATATCTTGGTCTATTCTCACAATGAACGTGACCATGATAACTGTCTTGAGATCATTTGAATACAATTAAAGAGCATCATTTATATTCTATCTTCACAAAGTTCCACTTTTAGATGGATCATATTCAATTCCTAGGTCACATCATATTAGATATAAGAATTTTAGTGGACCCAAAGAAGGTGAGAGCTGTAGTTTCATGGGAACATACCAAAAACATTTTTAACAAATAGAGTTTATTAGTGTTAGATGGATACAAAAAGAGTTTTATACAGAACTTATCACACATATCAATGCCATTGATTGGATTGAATAAGAAGGGTGTCATCTTTGTGTGCACATAATCTGATTAGAAATAATTTCCGGAGATGAAAGGGAGGTTGAAATCTGCAGTTGTCCTGATACATATATAGTAGGGAAAGATATACATGGTGTATTGTGATGCTTATGGTATTGGGATGGGGAATTGATGATGCAGGGAGATCGAGTCATGGAATACTAGTTTCAGCAGTTGAGGACTCACGAGTAGAATTACCCTATGTATGATATCGAGTTAGTTGTATTTGTTCATTTGATTCACTGTTGGAGGCCCTATTTTCTGGGATTCCATTTTGAGGTTTATACAGACCAAAAAATATTGAAGTATAACATTACACAATGTTATTTGAATTTGAGTTAGTAAAGGTGGTGGAATACGTACATTTCTTTGACTTTAATCTTTCCTATAATCCTAGTATGGGAAATGCATTGACCCATGAATTGATCATGTGGACTCATATAAAGGAAGTGCAGTAGGAGAGTAATGAGTAGAAGCTCATGGAGTTGTTTTATTGGATTCATCTCGAGCCTCAGGGTAGATAGTGGAATAATATTATTCCATCATTCAATTTTACCTATACCCTACTGGAAAGATTTAGAATGAGTTATATATCATATTCTGAAGGCCTGGTTCTACAGGATGTTGTGGCAGGTGAGTTCCCTCATCCTGGTTAGATGGTAGGGGACTATAGGAACTTTCATATTCAATGACGTGTTGGGTTTATAGTCGATTTAAGTGAAAGGGTGATAAAGAAGTTTCATGTTTCATCATGGGAAGTGCATCCTGGGGTCACCAAGATATACCGTGACTTGCGACATTACTACTGGTGGTCAGGAATGAAGAGTGAGGTAGCTGGTTTTATTACGACATATTCCACCTATCCGCAGGTGAAGGATCAATATCATCAACCTGGTAATCTTTTAAATTAATTACCCTTCCTGGAGTGGAAATGGGATGGTGTTGTGATAGATTTTGTTATGGGTTTTATGTGGTCACCCTGAGAAAATGATGTTATGTGAGTTGTTTTTGACTGGCTTACAAAGGTCACCCATTTCTTTCTGATCAAGTAGACCATTAGTGTTAATGATCATGGATTGTTGTACATCTGAGAGTTGGTAAGACATCATGGTGTCTTGTTCACTATCATTTTAGATAGGGGTTCCATCATTATGACTTGTTTTTTGGAAGAGTTTTCTGAGGTTTATGGGTACAAAGGTGCTTCCAAGAACATCATACCATCCCCAGACTGATGGTCTGACAGAGCGGATGATGAATGTGCTAGAGGAAATTTTGTGAGCATGTCTCCTAGATTTTGGGGACTTATGAGAGAGACAAATTTACCTGTTTGAGTTCACCTACAATAATAGTTATCATGAGACATTATATATGGAACCAGACAAGGATTTCTACGGTAGGACATGTCCTTCTCCCTTGTGCTTGTTAGAGGCAAAAGATACAACTTTCCTTGGACCGCATCTCATGTATGAAAAATTTGAGCATATCCAGATGATTAATAAGAATATTGATACGACATAGTATCATCAGAATTCATATTCAGATTGTTGCTGATGACCTATAGAGTTTGAGGTCATGAATCAGGTTTTCTTGTGTTTTCCACTGAGTTTGGGGCGCAAGAAGATGAGGATACAGGGTAAATATTCACCGAGATATGTCATGATGTTTTTGATTTTGGAGAGAGTCGGGTGGGTTGCCTATCATTTGTATTTACCTCATAGGTACCGAGACATACATGATGTCTTCCATGTATCACATCTCCTCCACTATCACTCAGACCCATATCACATTTTTCAGCATAAGGAGGTTGAGCTTCATTTTGATGCATTATTTGAGGAGCATTCAATTCATATAGTTTACAAGAGAATGAAGTTTCTCTGAGGCCAGTTCATCTTTCGTGTTCAGGAGCTATGGAAACACAGCCATTTACATGATGAGAACATGGAGAGGGAGGATGATGTACATGATTAGTTTCTATAGTTGTTTTTAGATTAATATTGACCACCCTTCATAGAGAAATTTGTGGAAGAATTTCAATAAGGTTGAAAATTTTATGATCTTGGGTTTTTCAGGATGAACATATCTTTCTTTTCGGTTTAATGTTGTTAATTTATATTTGTTATTAAACCCTATGATGTTCCATGGGCTGGTTGGGTTGTTTTTTAGAAATAAGGGGAATACAGACAGAAATTTGGCTATATTCCAGCTAAATGTTGTGTACTTGTCCTACACTTCATGTACTAGACCATCACAATGTGTATCCATTCTGGTTTAGAAAAATAAAATAGGGATCTATGATCCATTAAATTGATGGTCATGTAGTGTACTTTCCCAACACTAGTGCAGAAAACGTTTTTTACGTCGGTTATTTTTTATTATTTACGTCGGTTTTTAGGCGACGTTAATACGGACGACGTTATAAATAACGTTTTTTACGTCGGTTATTTAAAACAGACGTAATATCCCTAACATCACGGTGGTTATCACGTCGGTTCATATAATAACCGACGTGATAAATATGCGCGTGGGGCTTTATCACGTCGGTTATTCCCTAAACCGACGTGATAAAATGCCTGGGATATCGTTTATCACGTCGGTTATGTCATAACCGACGTGATAAACCCTTCCCCTGGCCTTTTATAACGTCGGTTATTTAGGAAACCGACGTGCTAAAAAGGCCTGGGAAACGTTTTAGCACGTCGGTTATCCAATAACCGACGTGGTAAATCGATTCCCAGGCCTTTTAGCACGTCGGTTATATTAAGAACCGACGTGATAAAATCCCCGGGAACGGTTTATCACGTCGGTTCTAGAAAAACCCGACGTGATAAACCCCTCCCGATTTATTTACCACGTCGGTTATAAAATAACCGACGTGAAAGAAATTATTATTTTTTTAAATAATTGCACTGCTCTCACCAAAAAGCAACCAGAAACCAAACAAAAATAACCATGCCAGCCCTCCCCCAAGCCCCAACTGAACCCCACCCTCATCTATACCCACCTAACAACCTGGCCAGCCCTCCCCCACCACATTGGAGCCCCACCACAACCCTTGGACACCCCCCACCCCTTGGACAGCCCCCCCACCCTCATTTACACCCCCACGACCCCTAGTACAGCCGCAAACACCCATTGGACACCCCCCCCCCCCTCATTTACATTCAACCGGCCCCTTGGACAGAACTCCCAGACACATTGGACAACCCCCCCACCCCTTGGACACCCCCCACCCCTTCGACTGCCCCCCACCCTCATTTACACCCCCCGAACAATAGGACAGCCCCAAACACCCCTTGGACACTCCTCCCATATCCCTTGGACACCCCCCCACCCCTTGGACACCCCCCCACCCCTTGGACAGCCCCCCACCCCCTGGACACCCCCCGACCCCTTGGAAACCCCCCTACCCCTTGGAAACCCCCCCCCCCATCCCCTTGGACAGCCCCAAACACCCCTTGGACACCCCTCCTATATCCCTTGGACCCCCCCCCCACCACTTGGACACCCCCCCACCCCTTGGACAGCCCCCCCCCCCCACCCTCATTTACACCCAACCGACTCCTTGGACAGCCCCAAACACACCTTGGACACCCCTCCCATATCCCTTGGACACCCCCCACCCCTTGGACACCCCCCCACCCTCATTTACACCCCCCCGACCCCTAGGACAGCCCCAAACACACCTTGGACACCCCTCCCATATCCCTCGGACACCCCCCAAACACCCACCCACCCCCTTGGAACCTCTCCCCCCATACCAAAATCCAGACCAGAAAAACCATCAACAGTAGACCAAAACAAGAAGTAGAGAAAAATTAAACATTCACTTATATAACATTCAAAACATACACTGTCAACTTCAAAAAAAACTAAATCCAACCTAAACGACTACGAAATACACAATGACATTGACAATATTAAAAATTACATTTTACATTACAAACAACTAAAAGTCAATCAAACCTGTAAAATAATTTGACCACTCCACTTGTAAGTGTTTGATATCTTCAGCAGTAAAGGGTTGAGGGTCATCAAAAAGCTACAAAGGAAAAGGATAGTAGTCAATGTGTATAATGAATAAATCAAATTGAAATATTATGAGAAAGAGGAAATCTTACCAGGTCAAAACTCAGAACTGTACCAGTTGTTATTATTTCATACATAAATATTAACATGTAATATCCGCATTCGATGATGCCTTGTTGCTCATGACATTTCTGTATGAATGAGTGTAAATTCAATATATTATTTTTATGTAATAAATCAAAATGTACAAATTATAAATGGATATTTACCTTCGCATGTACATATTTGATCTTGTAATTCCTTTTCTTTGCGCTTTTTCGAAAGTGGACCCATGCCCTGTTAGAAAATAATACGAATGGGGTAAATTTAAAATTCATTATAATATATAAAACTATTGTGAAATTGAAACTTACGTTTCCAATATATTCTTAAAACATTCTCGCACATCATCATGGAGAGAGCATATCCAATAAAGTGTTTTCTCCCTAGGGCAAAAAACCCCTAACATCCAATGATCCCTGAGAAAAGGAAATTTAAGAAAAGGAAATTTAACGTTAGTGGGTTTTTATGTTAAAAGATAATTAACTCTTTGAGAGGGATGTGTTTCATACCTCTCACAAAAAGGCATCATCCAACACTGTGTGATTACATTCTTTTCAAATCTATCAGCAATATAAAGCATTCTTTGTTCCTCATCCAATGCACATGCTTCAGGGGAAATCAATTGTGGGTCCACGAATCCATATACATCTGTCAGCTCATTCCTCTCACAAATTTTATACATATACCTAATACAAAGCAGACATAAGTATACATTTTTAATAAATATAATGCATGGAAAAGGTGTTAAGACTTACATGATAAAAATTTGCACCACGTTGATGCCCAACTTATCTCCAGTGACAAACTCCATGATATCAGTTTTCATAATCCCCACACATAGTTCACGTCCACAGACATGAGCTTCCATTGTAAAGTCATAATGATCCGCCAACAAATTTGAATATCTTGACAATTTGTCAAGACTGCTAGTATCTGCATCTGATGTCATAGCTATCTGTCTTTGTTGTTGTCTATACAGTATTTCTTTACCTTTGAAGTATTCCTGTAAAAATAAATTGAAAAATATATTAGTTTTCAAATGTTAAAACATTAATAAAAATATAAAATAAAAGATATAACATCCATACCTCTATGGTAATGAGTCGAAGAAGTCTGGATGGCCAAAGTAAAAAATGGCCGATACTATGTCCAACTGTCGTCACCTCATCTGTAGGTAATGGTATCCGAGCTGATCTATCTATAATATCCTGTACAGTGACTCTCTGATTCTCTACCTCTAACTGTTGATGATGAACTGTATCTCCTATACAATATACCATCCCATATGCAACTATATGATGTTGAGGATCATCAACATACAACTCACAATAAGTAGGTAGCTGCGGCGGAGGAGGAGGATCAAAAATGGGGTTCGCAGGCTGAGGTGGGGGAGTGGGAGCTACTGGGAGAGGTGGAGTGGGAGCTGCACCCTGAAATTGTCTTTGCAAGTCTGCAAACATTAACTGCATCGATGCTCTAATCTTGTCCTCCATTGTCGCATTAATATTATGGACTTCAGCCTCCAAGGATTCTATTTTTTTTATAAACTCCCTCAACGTTAGAAGTTGAGGAACATGGCAACACTTTTCTTACCGATACACCTGCCGGATATCCTCTTACACGGCCAGGATGTTCGGGCTTTCCCAATGCCATAGATAAAATATCTTCCCTCCCAGATGGTGTAAATGTCCCCTGTGAACTCTGCTCCTCAAGAGAGTCCTGTAATAATTAATTGAACATTTCTATAATGATTGGAAATATATGACGAAAATAGTAAACTTAAATAAATAAAATAGATATCTTATAATCCTCTCAACTACGAGTCTCGATTCTTCCGAAAGATATTGTCCTTTTTTGCCCTTCCGAGCTCTTTTCCATTTCTCATGTCTAGATGGAGGGGATGGAGGGGCCACCTCTCCAGAGCTTGAAGACTCAGCTCTTAGTTGTTGAAATTTTTCTGCCATCATTTGTTCTTCCAATAATTCATACCCTCCTCGAGATAAACTATGAGGGTATACATTTTTAGATTGGATCTCTTGATGAGCTTTCCTTGTTTGCTGTAAATTAAGAATAAGTAATCATTAACAAAACAATAATAAGATCATTTATATAAGAAAGCTTATAAAAGTTTACATTGCCCTTACCAAAAATGAATCTTTTCTTCTACTTTCAAAAAATTCTCTCTATGTGTCTTCATCTATAAAAGGATATATACGACATGGATTCTCACGACTCCTATGACCATAAATGAAATCAGATGAGAGGGTTGATTTGAAATCCCTCCATCTCCTAGCAGCCAACGATAAGCATTTCTTCCTGACTCCTCCAGTGTCAGGAATATCAAATGTCATCTGATAAAAAAGAGGTTAAAAATATTATATATACTAGAAACATTTAAAGAACAGTCAAACAATAGCAAAAGATCTTACCAAAATGGTCTCCCACAGCTGAGAAATTATCGCCTTATCCACACTTCTCCAATCATCATAGAGAATGCTTACTTTTCTCTTAGCCTGAGTTGCTACAAAACCCTTAAAATCTTTAGCATTTGGACCTCTAGGAAGATCATCATCATCAAACTCCACGACTATCCTCTCCTCCTTCGTACGGGCAAGTGATAATTTTGGTAAACGTGTGCACCCACGCTTACCAACCTTTGAACTCTTTTTCGTAATAGGAGCATGTGAATGTTCCTCCCCAGATGTATGACCAATATGCTCATCTCCAGAATCATGTGGCTGATCAACTGATTGATCTGTCATTTTCCTTCAAATCAAAAAAACAAACATTAGTTCACAAATAGAAAAGTGTACTAAATTACATAATAGTAAACATTGGTAATATGGTAAGCATGTTAAACAATGATAAACATGGTAAACACAGGCAAAAGGTTGCCAAGGAGTTGGCCCAAGAAAGCTGAAAAGTGGACTCACTGATGCCACCGGCCGGCCGCTGGCTCCCCACCGGCCGGCCGGTGGACCAGAGAACCTACCTCTGTCTGGACCACCGGCCGGCCGCTGGATCACCACCGGCCGGCCGGTGGACCAGACAGAGAGCCTTCCTCTCTGTCTCAACCACCGGCCGGCCGCTGGCTCCTCACCGGCCGGCCGCTGGTGATCCAGACAGAGGGGAAGGCTCTCTGTCTGGTCCACCGGGCAGCCGGTGGTGATCCAGCGGCCGGCCGGTGGACCAGACAAAGAGCCTTCCTCTCTGTCTGAACCACCGGCCGGCCGCTGGCTCAACACCGGCCGGCCGCTGGTGATCCAGACAGAGAGGAAGGCTCTGTCTGGTCCACCGGCCGGCCGGTGGTGATCCAGCGGCCGGCCGGTGGTTCAGACAGAGGAAAGCTGTCTGGACCACCGGCCGGCCGCTGGCTCAGCACCGGCCGGCCGGTGGACCAGACAGCTTTGTTCTGGACCCCCAGCCAACCGGTGATCCACCACCGGCCATCCTGTGCGCCCAGGACTTCTCCTCTTTACGGTTTTTATTTTTTTATCGTTTTGGTTTGATACATATTTTAATAAGTAAAAAATCTACAGTATCTAACATTATATGAAAAAACTAAATGTAAACAAGAAATAAACTTGTGTTACCTGTAATTTTAGGAATGTACAGTTGGATTGTTTTCCCAAATTCCTTCGTCGTGATCGTTCCTTATGGCACAAACCATGTCTTCAACATACTCATCATTATGTTCTGTTAATCTTTCCATGGAAGTAGGGATCTCACATAAATCAGCATCTTCATCAAATTCATCCTCACCAACATATTGGTTTTTCCCTTGTAAAACAACAGCCCACTGCATATCTGATTGATCTACTACATAGAAAATTTGTTTGGCATGTGTTGCCATTATAAAAGAATCAGCTGTGTCTTCCAATCTATTCAGATTAACAAGTGTCATTCCAAATTCATCGTGTCTGACACTGTTGTTACCGATAAACCATTTACAGTTAAAAACGGGAACTTTAATTTTAAAGTAATCAGCCTCCCATATGTCTTCAATCACTCCATAATATGCACTTGATGCCGAAATTGGGCTTCTGTCCTTAGCACTCGAAAAATGCATTGCTTCTGCAAACACCATTACAGCACTATTCTGAACTGCACTTCTGTTGTCCTGAGCTTTCGTATGAAATGTATAGCCATTAATGTCATAAGCGGACCATGTTATCACATTTAAAGATGGACCACCCACTATCCATTTTAATGTCTCTGATACATCTGATCTACCAAGCAAGGTCTTTTTAAACCATGGCAAAAAAGTTTTGTTGTGCTCATTCAAAATCCACATTTCTTTCTTCTTTGGATGACATTGTTTCAACTCATTAATATGCAATGTGATATACGGTTGAACATCAGCTATGTTATTCAAGATGTATGATTCTAACTTCTTCATATGTTCAGCTGACAGTGATTTGACTTTCAATCCACGAATCCCCTTTCCCTCATTATTAACCCGTTCATGGCGAGATGGAGGCAAACCTATGTGTTGCGCCGTAGCCAAGTAGCTCGTACAAAACTCTGCTACCTCCTCAGAAATATACTTTTCAATAATGGAGGCTTCAGGTCGATATGGATTTTTAACATATCCCTTTAATATTTTCATATACCTTTCAAAAGGATACATCCAACGAAGATATACAGGTCCACAAAGCCTTATTTCTCGAACCAGATGAATCAGTAAATGCACCATCATATCAAAAAAAGTTGGAGGAAAATACATTTCCAAATGACAAAGTATAAAAATTGCATCTTTTTCCAAAATGTTCAAAGCATTCACATCAATCGCCTTGTTGCAAATTGAATTGAAAAAATAACACAACCTCATTATAGTTTTTCTGACACGGATGGGCAATATTCCACGCAGTGCAACTGGTAGAATTTGTTGCATCATGACATGACAATCATGTGATTTCATACCTATCAACTTCAAGTCTTTCAGTGAGACAAAATTTTTTAAATTTGAAGAATAACCTTGTGGCACTTTGATATCATGAAGACACTGACAGAAGCTACTTTTCTCCCTCTTCGATAATGTATGACAAGCCGGGGGAAGAAATGTTCGTCTTCCTTTAGGAGTGGGAGCTAACTCCAAACGTATTCCCATTGACAGTAGGTCTAACCTTGCATTCAACCCATCTTTTGTCTTTCCTTTAATATCTAGCAATGTTCCGATCAAAGAATCACAGATATTCTTCTCCATGTGCATGACATCAATATTATGTTTGACTTCATGATACCTCCAATATGGTAGCTCAAAAAATATTGACCTTTTCTTCCAAATATGTCTATCATTACCAGATTTCTGTGTCTTTCTCAATGTCACATCAAGGTTTTTCACCCTCTCAAAATACAATTCTGGGGATAAAGGTTGAGGAGCAGTATCAAATTCTTGTGAGCCATTGAATGCCTTTTTTAGTCTTCTATAAGGGTGATCCATAGGCAAAAACTTTCGATGACCCATGTACACTGTTTTCCTCCCATGATGCAATTGACAATATGACGTCTGTTGTTCGCAAATTGGACATGCTTTATGCCCTTTAACACTGTATCCAGACAAATTTCCATATTCTGGGAAGTCATTTATAGTGAATAGAAGCACTGCATGCAGTTGAAAATATTCCATTTTATAAGAATCATACACCCTAATACCATCAGCCCATAACAGTTTCAAATCATCAATCAGCGGTGACAAGTATACATCAATATCATTGCCGGGTTGCTTTGGACCAGAGATCATGATACTCAACATGACATATTTGCGCTTCATACAAACTTCAGGAGAGAGGTTGTAAATTACCAATAAAACAGGCCATGAACTATGTGTGCTACTGAGGGTTCGGTATGGATTCATTCCATCTGTGCACAAGCCTAGTCTCAGATTTCTAATTTCATTTCCAAATGTAGGGTACTGGGCATCAATTTTCTTCCATTGTGGACAATCAGCTGGATGACGTATTTTTCCATCACATACCCGCTCATTAGCATGCCATCTTAACCTTTTTGCATCATGTGAATTAGCAAATAAACGTTTGAAACGAGGAATTATAGAAAGATACCAAAATACCTTTGAAGGGAGCTTTGTAATCTCTACATCAGCTTGTGATTTTTCTTTCACCTTATACCGTGATGTCCCACATTTAGGACACTCTTTCAGAAATTCATATTCCTTCCTATATATAATGCAGTCATTCGGACAGGCATGTATTTTCCTGTATCCCAATCCCATCGGGCATAATATTTTTTTGGCCTTATAATGTGAATCTGGAAGATCGTTATCTTTTGGAAGAATGTCTTTCATCAATTGTAGCAGCTCTGTAAAACTTCTGTCACTCCATCCATGTTTCGCCTTCAGGTTAATCAATCTTAACACCACCGACAAAACCGTAAAATCTGTACAACCAGGATATAATGGTTTTTCGGCATCACCATATAGACGTGCAACTCTCGGTTCTATCTCAATTTGTTCTGCTACAATATCGCGAATCATTTCTTCAATTCCATCGGAGTTACCATCTTGCGATTCATTATCATCAGTGACATTCTGTCCAGTTTCGCCATGCCAAATCCACGGGTTGTAACTCGGATTGAAACCATGACAAATCAGATGATCTTTTATCTCTCTACTTTTCAACTTCTTCATATTCAGACATTTCAGGCATGGACAGAAAAAAATGTCACTACTTGGAACATTTCGTTTAGCAAATTCCAAAAAGGCATCAACACCTTCCTCATATTCATTGCTCATTCGATGTGCCGTAATCCAACTTCGACTCATTATTACCTATAACAAATAGCAAAAATATATATATTTTTTAGATAAGACAAATATATGTTTATATGAAAAAAATCATAATTTGAATATAACAATTTTGAAATATAAAACAAATCGATGTGTAAACCCCCTGGACACCCCCCGACACCTCTGGACAGCCCCCCACCCCTCCTGGACACAACCCCCCACCCCCGACCTGCTTGGACACCCCCCTGGACACCCCCCAACCCTCTGGACAGCCCCCCCACCCCTCCTAAACACCACCCCACCCCCTACCCCCTTGGACACCCCCCTGGACACCCCCCGACCCTCCTGGACACCACCCCCCACCCCCTACCCCCTTGGACACCCCCCTGGACATCCCCCAACCCTCTGGACAGCCCCCCCACCCACCCGGACAACCCCAAATACCCTCGGGAGAGGCCGCCACCCACCTGGACAGCCCCCCACACCCATCCACCCCCTTGGACACCCCCCTGGACACCCCACCGACCCCTCTGGACAGGCCGCCACCCCCTTGGACAGCCCCCCACACCCACCCATCCCCTTGGACACCACCCTGGACACCCCCCGACCCCTCTGTACAGCCCCCGACCCCTCTAGAAAGCACCCCCACCCCTCCTGGACACAACCCCCCACCCCCGACCTGCTTGGACACCCCCCTGGACACCCCCAACCCTCTGGACAGCCCCCCCACCCCTCCTAAACACCACCCCCACCCCCTACCCCCTTGGACACCCCCCTGGACACCCCCCGACCCTCCTGGACACCACCCCCACCCCCTACCCCCTTGGACACCCCCCTGGACATCCCCCAACCCTCTGGACAGCCCCCCCACCCACCCGGACAACCCCAAATACCCTCTGGAGAGGCCGCCACCCACCTGGACAGCCCCCCACACCCATCCACCCCCTTGGACACCCCCCTGGACACCCCACCGACCCCTCTGGACAGGCCGCCACCCCCTTGGACAGCCCCCCACACCCACCCATCCCCTTGGACACCACCCTGGACACCCCCCGACCCCTCTGGACAGCCCCTGACCCCTCTAGAAAGCACCCCCACCCCTCCTGGACACAACCCCCCACCCCCGACCTGCTTGGACACCCCCCTGGACACCCCCCAACCCTCTGGACAACCCCCCACCCCTCCTAAACACCACCACCACACCCATCCACCCCCTTGGACACCCCCCTGGACACCCCCCAACACCCACCCACACCCTTGGACAGCCCCCCACACCCACCCACCCCCTTGTAAACCCCCCTGGACACCCCCGACCCCTCTGGACAGCCCCCCGTCCCTCCTGGACACCACCCCCCACCCCCTACCCCCTTGGACACCCCCCTGGACATCCCCCAACCCTCTGGACAGCCCCCCCACCCACCCGGACAACCCCAACTACCCTCTGGAGAGGCCGCCACCCACTTGGACAGCCCCCCACACCCATCCACCCCCATGGACACCCCCCTGGACACCCCACCGACCCCTCTGGACAGGCCGCCACCCCCTTGGACAGCCCCCCACACCCACCCATCCCCTTGGACACCACCCTGGACACCCCCCGACCCCTCTGGACAGCCCCCGACCCCTCTAGAAAGCACCCCCACCCCTCCTGGACACAACCCCCCACCTCCGACCTGCTTGGACACCCCCCAACCCTCTGGACAGCCCCCCCACCCCTCCTAAACACCACCCCCCACCCCCTACCCCCTTGGACACCCCCTGGACATCCCCCAACACCCACCCACACCCTTGGACATCCCCCCACACCCACCCACCCCCTTGTAAACCCCCCTGGACACCCCCCGACCCCAAATCCATGCACCTATGCCATGGTTGTGTGTGAATAAAGTAGTAACAACTGTAAAAGGGCAACCCATCCAAATGGACACGCCCCAACCCTCTCGGGGATTTATAGAAAACGATGAAAAATTAGTGAAATCATAAAATTACTCGATATTGCAAGTCGAACAAATAGATCTAGGGATGATAAATAAGATTATGGTGCCAAAACGAGTTAAAAGGGTTCGCAATCGAAGAATCATAGCTAGTTTCAACAAAAAAATCACAACACATATATATTTACTATCCGCGAAAAAAAACGAACGAGTGGGAGGATTACCTGAGTGCTGTGAGTTTAGATGATTGATCCGAGGAGATTAAATATGAGAAACGATGATCGCAAAACGAATCTAAACCAACGAAATGGACGAGCCGATTCGGGTTTACGCGCGAGAGAGACGCGTCGCGACTGTCGAAGGTAAACTCGCGAATGACAATCCACGGGTCTGGGTAAATTTTTAAATGAGTTATCACGTCGGTTATTCAATAACCGACGTGATAATTGTTTTAAAAACATTTATAACGTCGGTTATTTCAATAACCGACGTAAAAACCTTCCTCCGATTCATTTTTGACGTCGGTTATAAAATAACCGACGTTATAAAGGGCTCCAAATCCGCATTTTTTTACGTCGGTTATTCCATAACCGACGTCAAAAACATCTGCGGATTCTTTTGTTACGTCGGTTATGAAATAACCGACGTAAAAAAGCCTTCAAAAACCGCGTTTGTTACGTTGGTTATTCAATAACCGACGTCAAAGGGCCTTCGAAAACCGCGTTTTGTACGTCGGTTATAAAAATAACCAACGTAAAAAACGAAGCCGCGTGATTAATAACGTCGGTTATCAAAATAACCGACGTTAAATGTGTACCGAACACAGGTTTTTACGTCGGTTAAGAAATAACCGACGTAAAAAACCTCGTTTTACATATTTTGACGTCGGTTTTATATAACCGACGTAAAAAATGGTGACGTAAAAAACGTTTTCTGCACTAGTGCAACATTTTTTTATAGAAGAGGCAGTATCATCATTTTTAGATGGACAGAGCTATTTCCTCCATTTTGGAACCCAGAACACTTCTAAAATATTTTTTCTAATATAAATTTCGTCTGATATCAAATTAAAGTATTGTTTATCATGTTGGAACTGAATTGGTAGTTAATATTTTCCTTTATAGTCATTCATGAACACTTGGAACAACGACTGTGCTTTTTTGGATTTAGGATCATATGCCCCAATATTACGTTCTTCATCTGTTCATAAAATTTATTCCAAACCAAGACGAATCATTATATTAAAATGGAGGATTTGTCTACTACCGTGGCGAGGTAGGTATTCTATACATCCTTTCAGTTTTTTTGTTCTTTTCGAGCATTTGGTCGATTCTACGCCCATTGTACCTTCCTGGAATTTATAGTTTTTGAGTGAGTTGATTTCCAAACCTATAGTCACACCTAGTGAGGATTCTCTTAGGTTTTGTTTAGGTGATTTTACACCAATTTCTCATATCAAGGTCACACAATGGGTGAAACACTGGGAAATAACCTATTTATTCTTTTTTAATCCTCCCATGGGTTTTCTAACTGTACTATCCTTATTTGAGGAAGAATTTGAATGCCTTGATAGATTGAATAACTTGATTTGGAGATGCACTTCCTCCATGATTAAAGAATATGATGTTATTATTTGTCTATTATGATTGTTCCGCATGTGAAATGAATAATATAGGTGGGTATACCAATATAAAAGTAAAATGGCTTGTTGAATGTTTATATGGGATGGTAGGCCCATATGATTAATTTGATAAGTGGTTTCTGTGAGATGGAATACTCATGGATTGTGTAGGTTAACATGAGTTGGTATACTAACTTAGAATGAATGATTAATTTGAATTCTTGGATGAATGATGGAATTATCTAACAGATACCTTACACTACTCTGCAAGGACAAGGGTTGTAGAAGTGGATGCCTGAGGTTGACTCTATCCCTTGGGTCCAGATTCCATTGGATGCATCCGGCCTTGCTACCCCATGGATCTGGCATGCTTGGTCTTATTTAGGAATTGCGATTTCCATGCTCCTATAAGCCCATCCTGTGCGAAAATGTGTTTCCATCAGGGATTCCCATGTTACTTGATGGAAATCCTTGGACAAGATCGTTGGATCCAAACATCCATGGATAATAATTCTAACATGGATACCTTGGTATTCTATCACCTTGGATCCAACCCTTGAGGTCTACTATCAACTCTACGATGTGGATATGGGATGATACTTTTCACTATACATCATTTTCATGGGAGACTTTACATCATTAAAATGTGTGGCTATGGGTTTCATATTACAGATGGATGTATGGTGTGGGTGTGTGACTTGATTTTTTACATTGATTTTAGGTATATTGTTAGGAACTACCTATTTTTTAGGTAGCTGTGAGGGCTTTTTAGCTTTACCTTGCTATAGAAATATTCCTTCAGCATACACACTTTTGTTACTGATTTTTTATAATTGCTACAACTTTTTATATTGCTGTGAGAACTATGTAGCCCTCAGTGGTTGCCTACTGGGATGTTTATCTAACACCCTTTTTGGGCCACATCAGAGACCAAAATAGATTATATGTTTGTCATTGATGATAGGGGAAAGTGTCCGAGTATAGGCTATTGAATGTGGATTTTGAGTAGGGGAGAATATTACAAAGATGATGCTAGCAATGCTGGGATAACATTGTGTTATTTATTTTCTTTTTTAGGAAACTTTTATTGTATTGAATTTCATTGTACATATTATGGATTATTTCTAGATACTTGTATCATTTGCATCATTTGAATATGAGGCAATACTGGTTATTGATTTGTATTAATATATTGTCTTACATTTAATTGTATTCTATTTCATTCACTTCCATAATTTACAGTATGTTTTGAATTATGTTGTGTTACTCGGGAATTGAGGGAATAGTCTCCCAACTAACTCACAAAGGCACTCACTACTAGTCGGCAACCTCTGGTGTTTGGGGCGATGTGCATGATCCATCTGGCCGACCGAGCTTGAGGAACCATTACCGGTTGTATCTAGGTTTATGGTGTTACAATTTCATAATAAATATTTTTCAAAAACATTCAAAATCACTATGATTTTTTGCCTTAATTATGTAGACCAAAATAGAGGTAGAAAAATATATGGAGAGGGTTAATGTATTGATATAATCCTAAATAGAAAAGATGAAATCAAGTTAACCATATCCCAATTGGCCTTGAAGAATGATCTTGGTTATCTATAGGGACCACTATCCATTTCTCGGTTGAGTCATATAACAGCCTCTAAAATTACCCCCAAATTTGCTAGGACACTCACCGAGTGGTTTTCAGATCCATTAATTATCCCTAGAATATTTATTAAATGAAAAAAATTATACTAAAAAAACTGAGCGCCATCACTTTCACCATTCCTTAATTATATAAGACGTTTTTAGGAATAAGAAACTACATGGGGGTAGTGACGTCAACATTTATAGAGTCAGATATATCCTCCAAATTTAAATTAACATTTCCTAATATTTTTTTCACTACGAGTTATGAAATACATTATTTGTTTCTATCAACCTCAATTTATAATATATTTATATACCATTGTATAACCATGTGTTCTTAATATAATAAATAATACTCCATGATATTATTCTTTTGATATAAATTGATGATAACATTATCTTTCTAATGGTTCTACGGATTCAGGTCTGGCTATTCAATTTCTTCTTGTAGAACATGAATACTAAAATCCTAAGACATGTTATTAATTTTGACATGATTATAAACCCTTTTATTTTATATAGTTATTTAATATAAATTCTCAAGGAACCCCTAGAATTTGTCCCAAATAATAATAATGAACCATATCTCTAATTCGTCGTAATTTCAACCTATTTTAGAGAATAAAAATAACTTTTCATTAGAAATCGTAGAATGGATTACAAAATATAGGGGATAAGGATCCGAATGAGAAAAAAATATATTTTACACCTATATCTAATAAGTTATCAATATCATTTTGATTTCCCAATCATCTATCCAATATGATCCAAATCCTACTAGATGCCCATTTTTTATTACACCAAGTGATGTTATTATCATAATAAACCATATATATGAAGTCATTATAAGCTAAATCATATTTTAATTATAACATATCTCTACTCAAAAAATACCTACACACTTATTTTCTAATTATCTTATAATTGGGTTGAATTCACCCACAAGAAACCATGCTGATGCTCTTTGATTTTGGGAAGAAAATGAGTTCAAAATACTGACTTTTTCATTGATATCGCATATTTCAAAAACAATTGATAGGATAAAAGAATATCTTTTCTTAATGATAATTACTATATATATTGAGGGGATCTATCAATAAAGTTACATGAACATTACCTTTAAATATGATATAGATATAATATTATTTTCGATAAAAGTGCATACTAATTTTCATAATATGATTTTGGGAAAATACATATTATACATGATGCATTTTTTCAGTTCTAAAATTACTTATAAGGAAAATCTATTAATTCAAATCACTTTGAGAAAATACATGATATTTTTTAGAGATCCATGTCCCCTTTCAATTTAAAATAATTAAAATCTATAATAAAGATATTTCAAGGGTTACCTTAGGGGCATTAGAATCATTCGAAACATCTACAATAGAACTACTATAGTTTAATATGGATTGAGTGATTACACTATATGGAAGTTTAGGAAGGGCTCTAGTGATCCTCTTTAAGAAACATTGTGGTAAATGGATAATGTGCCTCTTCAGATAAGGAAATGATAATTAAATAATTATGCTTTTTAAAAGACACCACCTTCATATGTTGTTATGGATCACCTTGAGAGGTAGAAATTCAACACTTCAATTAACCACTAGGATATAGGATGGAAAATAATTAGATTAGGGAGACTAGAAATAAAAAATATAATGTTTATTGACTTCGATAATTGACCTGGAAAATACCTTAGAAAGATTACACCACCAATTTAATGCATAAGAAGCATGTTATGAGGGGATGAGACATTTAAAATGAAATAAAATATATCAAGGATAGAAACTGCCATCAGTGTAACCATGGATCTATCCAAAATGGATTTTGGAGATATAGTAACCCATGGTCCATTTTGAGTAATATTAGAAGGGTAATCAAACAATTAAAAATGGTGAACTTCCACCAAAATTTGGTCTAGATTCTAAGAAGAGGAATACATGGTTGAAACACTAGGATCATACATTGATCAAGTGATAGGAATATCATTGGTGGATACTTCGTCACACATGTTTCTAGAAGATATGGGAAAATTAACCTTCGTGGGACCCTTCTAGTTAGTCTTGAATATGAAGTTGAGAACCACATTTATTTTCTTATCACAATGATCTTGGTTTCAATTGAACGAGTTAAATAACCTTGGAAAAACTAGTGGGAGAAAAATATTTTAGAAAATTTGATACAAAATAATTTACCATAGAGACAGATCAAACAAATTATGAAGAAATATTTGTATATGGAAGAGGAGAATCCTAATCGAGTTCCATACATATATGAGAATCCATTGTGTGTTACTTCCCAAGCATGGATTCATAGGCCCTAATGAATTGACTAAATTAATTTATAATGTATTTGAGTACAAATAGATTCTAAAACAAGGGTGTGATTCCCTGAAGATTAATCCACAATGAGGTGAGAGATATTTCACTACATTGTTGAGCATTGAATGACCACTAAGGAAGAAGAAACCTATATAGAATATAATATCACACCTCTCTGTCCCATGATCGAATGAAATAAAAATATGTCTAGTGATGAATAAAAAAATATTTCACTCTTAATATGATATCTATCACTGCACTAGAGAGGTCCCATTAAAATGATTTGATAGAAAAATACAATTTGATTATCCCCTTCCCCTGTTAGTATGGTTATACACATTCATAGGGAATTGAAAATTAATATTCAAATTAGATAGAAATTACACAATGTAATAATATTTTTTATTATTTTTCGATAAACTTAAATCTTTAATAATAAATAAAATTAAAAAATTATTTATTGGTAACTTTAGATTGATGTTTTATTGATAAAAAATGAAAAATTCCTCTATCATTTCTATAATGTATCATCGATAAAGCTCCATTTTTAGAATACTAATAAAAGTATTCATCTTATATCATAAAAAATGTTACCAATGCTCTCAAAGTTGAGATTAATCCATTTTTCACTAATAAAATCTGAATACGTTATTATTAGTTTAAATATTTTGTTTTGATGTAATTTTGGAGTGAAAAAAAATCTATATAACGTCCGTTGAATAAGCAATTCATGAAACACACTTGTCAATAATAATGTCTTAAATGTTTACCTTGATGCTGTTGTTTTTATATCCTATTTGTGTTGTGTGAGGTATATCATAAAGGACTAGGTATATTTAAATAATAATGTTTTCGATGTGTGATAGTGTTGGTGTGTTTCACTCCAATATCATTAGACATTAGGGGGAGTACCACGGGATGCGTTTTTCTTGTTGAATCAATATATTTTCATGAATAGTGAACTATATGGGATGCGGGGATTAGGGTGAGTTTTTATGAGTTAAATAATGATATGGAAAATCATGTATTGTGGAGGTCATTATCAATTGCCCAATAGTATGAACATTATAATGGTATTTTATAGATACTATTGTGGTTGATAGTTTAATAATCCCATATTTATAAGTAACCTAAGTGTTTCATGGGCCACACAAATCCATGAAAATAACTATTATTTATAAATTTTTGAGAAACTAGAAGAAAAAGAAAAAATTATATTTTTATTGTTGTTTCTGTATATGTGGAAATTATCTAGGGTGAGTTTCTATTAATGGTATGAGTTGGATAATCAAATAACTAATATTGGTTTTAATGTAAAGAAATATATCCTATTAAATTGATTAAATATTCCTAAAATATACTAGTAATCATGTGATAGATACACAATAATGGTAATGGGAGATTAAGAGACAAATGAGAGAAATTTGAGGAATTTAATAGTGTGATTCAAAATAGGGACATCAATTTTTAGAGTAATTATTTTTATGGGATACTATAATATTATATTCATTATGCGGACATCATATAACAATATAAAATTATTTTTACCACATTTCATTGTACATGGAAATATTTGATGTATTATATGTTTTGGAATAAAAATTAATTAATTTTAAAAGTTATTGACACTAATTATAGGTAAATTTATGTTGGTGTGTCCTTTGAGGGATGTATAGTTTGGTTACTATTAAAGGTATGAAGTGGTCATTTAATTGAATATATTATCCCTATTAGGTTCCATAAGGAAAAAATGAAGTAAATTAACATTTTCAAGGATGATAAGTGCATATCAACTCTCAAAAATAAATTTGGTTCACTAGAGATTCATAATAATAATTCTAGATAATAACAATCATTAGCGTGAAACAACTATGAAACAAATTCCATCGACTATTTGTTTATTTATAATTTTTATGGATTCAACTGGAGTAAAATATAAATGAAATTTTAATATTGAGATAAAAACCAACTGAAGGAATATTTTAAATAATGTTAATTTATTATAGAGATTCATTTGAGGTTGGAGGGCTGTTGAAAAGACAATGAATTGGTTTTAAATTTTTGGGTAATTAAAATAAATTTTGGGATTTAAAAAATCCCATTGAAACCTTTATAAGAGGCCACATGTGTTTTTAATGTTTTATTATATGTTGAGTATGCAAGACCTAAGCGTGGTGGTGTGAACTAGTGGTTTGGGGATAAATTTTCCCTCCTAGTGTGTATTGAAATTTTCTCACATTGAAATATTTTCTTAATAATTGTTCCCCTTTTTATCCGATAATTTTTAAAACAATTGAAAGATATCCTCCATTAAATTTCCTATTCCAAAATAGTTATTATTACATTAGTTATGGTATTGGAAGAGTTATTTCACTAGTGCATGGTGAGATTCGATACCCCATCATCCTTTTCTCTTCTTTATTTATACTATCTATTAGATTTAAACTGGATATTTGTTTGTTATTTAATTATATTATGGTTAAATTATGCAATAGTAAGTTATACACTATATTTAGAGGTTATATGAGGTATAGGATAAAGTCAATATATTTGATGCTTTTTTTAGAGGTATCTCCCATATATGGAAGTCCTTGAATTGTTATCATATATGGATTAAATTCCATTGAAATTTATATGTGTAATGTAGGGATACATCATAAAGGGAAACTGAGAGTCTTATTTGAGCCGTTCGTATGTAATTCTATAATATTTTTACTATTGTACACTATTAATCAATTATCTCTCTTTATTATAATATTTTTTCTAATTTTTAAATTAATTATAATTGATTAAAATAAATAATTTTTTTTGATGGTATTTTGTAATTTGTTATTGATAATTTTATAGATGAAGTTATTAATTATGAGATAAATATAAAAAAATTATTTCATTAGTAAATTATTAAATAATATTAAATTACAATTTTATGTGAAATGTGATATGTGGGCATGGTTAATTATGTGAGGGATACATGGGGGGGTACTAACAGGGTTTAAGCATGAATGATAAATATATAATTCCTATCAAGATAAGAATGTGAGTTTCACTTATGGTATTATGACTTTAATATATCTCAAGGGTTATGAAATACAATGATCCTTGAATATGGTATATAAAAAATATTCTAATTAAGTGTCCAAGGATGAGGTAGATTGGTAAGGATCGAGGATGGAATTATATGACTTTTAAAGGGGTAAATAGGGGTATATATTATAAGTGGATTTTTGGTGATGGGTTCCTAGTGGATGTGTGGTTTATAAAGTTTGTGAGACATAACTTTATGACCAAGGGTATCACCTTGGGAGTCATTATCCAGTATGAAATGGGTTATATATTGAGATAACATATGTGGGATTTTCTAGATAATTAACGTAAAGGGTGTAATTATTGGTGAAACACTCTGTAAATTATTCTACAATGATAGTGGTTAATAATTTTGGGTTAAATAAAGATAATATATTACATAATCCCCCATGTGGTGATCTCAGACAAGGTATGATACGTAGTGTTTTCCTCTATAATGAATTGAAATTTTTGAATGATGGTGGTATCAATTATTTGATTATTATCTCAATTATAATTGTTGGTTTAGATTTTTATATAATGGTAATTCCCTATGTTCATTATGATCATCAATGAAATGGTCTTTGAGAGTTATATATTATACCTATATAGGATGATGAATTCATCAAGTGCATTGGGGAGTGAGATTTATTTAGTGTAATGGTAGTTAGTAACGTGATTGTATTATACAAAAATATATGTTATGTGAGAGCTGTGTTTCTATATATACATGGGTTAGGGTATGGGATCTAAAATTCCATATTTTTTTAGATTACTATTCTAAATAGTTTTTTAAATACTAGGGGAAAACTGGTGGGTCCTTACTCCTACTATGTTGTTATTCTCCATTTGAAAATTCATTTTTATACACCTTTTGTGGTTCAAATGCAATTATTTGGGAATATAGATATATTGTGACCCTTTCACAATTAAAATAAAACTTTTAATTATGATGAATTTTCAAGAGTGTCAATTATAGCTGTCTATATCCCTAGGACATTCTCACTGTAGTTATGGTATTTTTTATTCCTAAGAGATTTTATATTCTATTTCCATCCCATGATTTGGATGATCATCTCTGGACCGGGTTTCCATATTATAGGAAATTGCACCACTAATGTGTTATTATTAGTACAATTATTAAGATTCACCATCACACATGGATGAATGTTTGTTCAGGAAACATGGTATCTTGGTTAGGACTTGATGACAAATTTTTTTGTTTCATGTGATTATTAATTATTTTTGTATTAATTAGAAAGTAAACATTCATATATATATATATATATATATATTATGAAAAAATTTAATTGGAAAATTAGTGGTGATTTATAATATTTTGTACTCAATTTGAGAGAATACACCTAGATGGGTGTATATACCTCAATACTGATAGGAGGATTACATCAAGGGATTGATAAAAGATGATGAAGATAGAATAACATGACAATGATGGGTGTTTACTCTACAGAAAGGATAAAAAACTGTGTTTTATGGTTTTTTAGTATTGTTTATCATTATGATATATCCCTATAAGAATTTGATTAACAAATAAAGTGTAATAATAGTTTTTTGATTAGAGTATGAAATTATCATGCTGTTATTTTTTGTAGACCATGTTATTTTATTTTAATAGTTGGGTTTTCACTATAATAACATATTGTGTATCGATGATTTTATATTAGGATGAAAATATATGTTTTATTATTAATGGTTAGATAAAATTATAAGTAAAGTCACCTAACATTATAATCACGGTCTATCAGAAAAATCCAAACTCTTTTAGTATATAGGGATTCATACCTGAAGTGATGTGAAATCCTAGCTCAGGTACTATTTATATTAGCTAGTATAGTAATGTTATAGGTACCTAAATCCGATGAATTTATAAATTAGTTATATAATAAATTAAATTAATCTTGTGTTGAGAAAATTAAATAAGAATAAATAAATTTTGGTGATTATTGTGAGTATTTATAGTTTGTATAATTTAATTTTTTTAAATATTCCTCTAAAATGATGATAATATTAGTTAAGATAATGAATAATGGTTGATGGATGAATGTGTATATTTTGATAATAATGGTATGTATAATTAATATTTACAATTTTTTTAATAAAAATTAATTATTAAAAATCAGTTGGTTCCAATAATGTTATGATAAATACTCTTGGAGAATGATATATTGAAGAATTAGGATGATTTAAATGTCATTATTATAGTAAAACATCATCATTGATGAAACAATAACCACTTTTTCCTTGATTTAATAAAAATTTAAATCAATCCAAGTAAGAGGTATATAATTTTTAAAATATTATCATTAAAAAACATTTAATATACTGATAATGTTATCCAAATTAATCATGAAATATTTCAAGGGTTTAAATAAGATTTATATTTTTCTCTAAAATATGTGATCACATAATTTGGGAACCAAATTTTAAATACCAAATCACAAATATCCTGATGTCGGTGCCTTATATTATTACATTTTCATCAGATACAAGGTATCACATCATAAAGGATGAAATAGTTTATTAGTCATGATAAACTATATACATACTAAAAATAGATATTAAAATTTAAAAAATAAAATACACAAAAAACTTCATTGATTCTTCCATTACTCCCACTTTATGTGACCATAAATATCAGTTATAATATACTTCTTTTCTTCATAGATAAAAAAGAAACATATGAATGCGGTGAGCTCAAATGGCCAATAATAATAAGTTATCGAATATGTTAAATATAAAAATAGACATAACGTAAAATATTAGGGTGGTACATTCTCCCATCCTTCAAAAAATTAAAGCCTCAAAATTTTCTATTCGAAATTAAAAGGATAAAACATGAAAAAAAAATTATGGGATACTCACATCAGAAATAGTGTTAATAATACATTCTATTAAAAAGTGTTAATGGAAAATGAGAAGGTCACCATAAAATTAGGTTTTAAAAAATAAGAACATTATCAAAATTTGAAAACATGTACATTAAAGTGAAAGATAACAATAATATTCTTATGGAGTGATATTGAACATGGTCATTATAATGTTAAATATCCAAAATTTATAAAATTGTGATCAGTTAAAATGCCATTTATTTCGTATAATAAAATGTTAACAAATAAATTATTATATTCCAAAATACTTTTCCTAGAATTGATGTATTTTTTTAATATATGAATAATAATTTACTCAATTTATTTTCATATCATAATCCCAATTTAATCCTTTTTCATTATTTGATATATTTTCATTTTGTCCCTCAAATTTGGTGATGGATGTTCAAGATGAATTTTTCATTCATGAAGAAAATTTATAAATTATATGATCAATGAGTATTTTTTTCATCATTAAAATGTTTACTAAAATAAAAAAAGTTATAACATTTTACCAAATATAATAAATATTAAATCAAAAACAAAAAATAATTTCCAAAGGTCAACATAATATATTCCATACGTAGTAAACTTAAAACTTAACCAAAATACATCTATCCAAATTCAAAGTCCAAAATGTTTTCAAAATTTATTAAACCAGTTTAAAAATTAGATTATTTAGATAACATAATATAGCTATTATATTCACATACCAAATATAATATCAGAATATAAACCTTAATGAAAACATTTGTGTTTCCAAATCCCTGAATCATTAGCGCAATACTACAATACTTATATAAATCATGATTCTTATAAAAAGAGCACCATTGATGAAATAATTGTGGAATCCAAATACCCGAGATCTTTAATATTCTACATATTTATTAAACTGTTAATTATACTTCATAATCTTATTCATAAATATCTCGTTACATTCATCATTATTTTTTTGTCTGTTTATCATCTTCATTATACACATTAATTGTGATGATTCTAACCATTGGCCAAAATCCAAATAAAAATGTAATGATCACTATTCATAGTGATATTGTCATGAAGAATCATATATATGGTGTTTAAATTAGGAAATATCTTTTCCAATATATGAGTCTCTAGGATTAACCAAGGTTATCCATGGAATTGAAAAATCTATAGGATTATATATTATACATAGACTTATCCTCAAAGTTAGTCAGAGGGTTATATTACCCAATATATATTTTCTGAAATCAAGTTATCTAGGTTTCCACAAATCTTCTTTTGATGGAAAATTTAAACACCCATTATCTAGTAGCTCGGAGTCAGTGCCATAATTTACTACATGAGAATATTATACAAGAAATCACATCCCAAAGGATAAAATAGTATATTATTCTTTTTAAACTAGATATATAATTGAAAGTCACATTAGATTATAGAAAATAAAATAAATAAATAATATCATTGAGTCGCCAATTATTTCTCCTTGGTGCGACCCGACATATCAGTTTTAATATACTTCATAAAATACTATAGAAAATGATACATATTAAATGGGTGACATAACATTCTCAGTAAGAGAATACATAATGTATAATCTGTCACAACAAATCATAAAATAGTTTAACACGTTATATAAAAAAACAAATTCCATTTAACCAAAAAACATCAGCATAATATGGCCAAAATAAAAGATGGTCAAATAAGGCCACATAAACAGTCCCGTGAGCAATAAAGCATATATATCGGTATATAATAGTAATTGATTAATCACATAGAAATAAAAAACTAAAATCATAATAATGGAATGAATAATGCTGGAAATTTTATACATACTATCAACAATTTGTAACAAGAAAATAAAACTCTCAAGGATTCATTACAAGAATATAACATTATCAAGGCTTCATTCAAAGAATCTAACAAATTGATAAGGACAATACCAAAAACCAATTTTTTTTTCCACAAGTGACCTATAGGTAGATAAAGGGGATATATAAGGTGCTACCCATCACATAATAATTTAAATAAAATCCTAATATAATAGGATTCAAGCATAAAAATGTAACAATCCGTATTAAAAAATAGTATATTAAATGTGAATACTTTAACAATAAGACTTGAATAGTATTAAAAATCCACATCTACAATCAAAATGATGATAAAGTATTGAATAAAAAATTTTATATGATATCATAACATATAAACCTCATTTATGAATTCAATTATACAAAGGGTTTTTATGTAGATGAAAATACTAAAATGAAATCATCAAAAATTTATTGTGGAAAAAATTAGTTTACAACCATTTGAAAAACACATTAGAATATAAATCCCCTTTTAATTTTAAAATTACCTTTTTCAATACTAAATTTCAAAAAACCATGGTAATGGTATTTTTCAGTTGATAAAATATGTAATCTTGAAAAGGAATATATAAATTAAATAATAGTCATGACAGAGGGAACATCATTCTCACTGTGTACGTTAAGAATAGAAAATTCATTTTTTCATTTCTGAAAATGTTCCATATAAAACACATAGAAGCATTATTTTAAATAAATTATGAAATTAAAAATAATAAAATTTCATTTATAATTATTATATATATATAAATGAATATTTAAAATAATATTAATAATATTTATATGGTGAAAAATATGTTATAATTAAATATTTATGCATTAAAGGTATCACCTACCACATTAGGAATTTAAATCATAAACCCAATTAAAGAATAATATTTTGAAAAATGTTAAATAACATGATAAACAATTATTCCATGATATTCGAAGAGGATATATATACACCACCTAAAATTAGTTTCATATATAACATCAAAATACCCCCTCAATGATAGGAGATTGATACAATGTACCCTATATTACACCTACCTTAGTAGAACAATCATTAACATCATGTATAATGGTTTTAGGAATTTTATTGACTTATATAATAACATTATTCATATTTAATAAATAATATTTTACATTATTATATTTTTAATAACCCATTTGTTAATGATATTTTGTTATTAACGTTGTTTTTGGTGTTAACTACTTCATTTTTCCATTCATGATTTGTCATGAATGTCTCTGTTATTTTTCATATGATATTGATCAAAAATCACAAAAATGATATTAATATTATTAATATCATATAAACTATTATATAAATTTTTAGATCCATTATTGAATGTTAGATATTGAATATGATTCACATAGCACAAAGTGATTGTAGGTCATATGTACACATGATGCTATTGGATTTATTACATTATCATGGAAATAACATATTAATAATAAGTGGATGTAGAAATAAACATGGATGAGTTGTAAAAAATTATTACCTATTCTTCAATGGACATCATTTATATATATTCTTAAGGGATCTATGGTTTATATTTAGGAAGTAAAATAACATATATAACGTGTATAAGTATGTTAAGAAGATAAATGGGTAGTAACTATGTTGTTTAGAGGGCTCAATGTGGTGTGAAAAAAGTGAGGGAGGAGGATCAATATTTTAATTGATGTGAGGGAAACTTTTAAAAAATCTCAAATATTAATTTTAATAAATTAATTTTCAATTTAAAATAGATAAAAAAAATTATAATTTAGAATATAAAATGTATATGGGTATAAACCATATCATAAAATATTTTTTATGAATGATTTATGTCTTCTTTATACAATTATTTTTTAGGTTGTAACCCTTATTTAAACCCTATAACTCTTAGTATACAAACATGTTTTTTACTCATTAATGGTTAATATAGTTATAATAAAATTTCAAATAAACCATAACTGATTAATTAATGAAATTGACAACCTTAAACAAATCATTTGGAATTATTTTAGATTTCCATATATTTTATATCATTTAATAAAATTTTATTTATTTCAAAATATAATTAATGTCAAATTTGAAACTATTCATTACGTTAATTTATAAATAATTTATAAAAAATATATTTAGTTGAACCTAATATTTTAAATTATCATTAACATGTCAATGAAATCTATAATATTCGTTTATAAAATTAATTTTATAATTTTTTTTTATTTTAATATAATTATTAACATTTATTTGATATGCCAATTACCGAAAAAATATTTTTATAAGAAAAGTTCATGTCCATTTATTAAAAATAATATATAGAAAAAGGGTGGTTCATAGGGTCAAACAAAATGAATTTCCCTTATCTATGAAGTCATTTTAGTAACCATAATAAGATAGATCATTCCCATACTCAAAATCAGATTCATCATTATTTTCCCACTCCGATAAGGAGTTTCCATGGATAATAATTATATGAATTCCCAACCAAGACCACTCATGTTCAAGGTTGATAATAACCATCGAATATTTAGAAGATGACCTATTAGAATCATTCCTTAGCTGGTTGGAGTATTCCTTTCATAGACATTTTTTGGAGGATTACTCTTCCCTATAATGAGAATATTCTAAAAGGATGTATAATTTCTCGAAGGACTGAGCTGAGCAGTGACTATTAAAACCAATGTCTACTCCTTACCACATCCACGACCCAAAACAGTACCCCACATACCAATTCATTAATATCGAAATACATTTGGAATTTACTGATTGAAATTCATGTTATGCTAAATATATAATTGCATAGATCCATCATCATTTCTTGATAACTCCATTTCCAATAAGTGCAACATTCATATATTCTTTTTATAATGTGAAGAATTATATGATATAGAACATAGTACGAGAGCCTAATTTTGAAATTCAAAGATAACATGTCCATGATAAGTGTCATCCCTAGCATGAAACACCTTTTGATATATAATATTATATGGACCATCACGGTTATAGGAAGAGCTATGCTGTTTATCTTCATTGATAGTGAAACCCATAACATTTCTCCATTCATTTTAAACAAAATTAACCTAAAAAGTAGAATCTTTTTTCAAACCAAGAACCTATATCATTCCAAAAAACTTATAACAATCATGGGTAATTCCCTACATGATGCCAGTTCCCATGGCTAAACACTTCTTTCCTTGCTTCAGGTACATTGAGAAAACTTGTTATAGTTATTGTATAACCTTCTTAGCATGTTGATAATCTCGTAGTTGAGTCTTATTCCTTTTTTCCTTCTTATATAACTGATTTATCACGCCATCTAATGGTGAATTTTTGGAAAATAATGGATCACCTACAAGTGTCCATTGAATACCCAATCATCATGAAATAAGAATAATAATGAGGAATATTTTCGTATTCAACCAAAAGATTCAATTCACAATTCCAATAGATAATATAACCTTTTTTCATATATTTATCATAAATCAACATTCACAAGTACCCTAAAAATAGAAATACAAAACATTCCCAGTTTTCTTGTCCATTATTAATGGAGCACCAATTATAGTATAAGAAATATAAAATATATACATTCGATATAATGTTTTTAAAACCAATTATTTTATCTGAAACATTTGGAGAATAGTTAATGTGATCATAAATATCGAATCCAGCAATACACTCTTTGAACGAAATCATTCTGATACTCAGATAATCCTAGGAAAATCCCAATACGATTTTTATGAATTCAACAATTGGGAACAAAATGTTATAGAATCCACACACACTAGAATAAATTTCTAATTTTAGAGTCCCTAAATAGAGGGAAAAAAATTACGGGATCCTATAATCTCTATGGTTTCATACCATTTGATCCCACAACAATACCAATGATTTAATTATGACACATTTCAATCATCTCAGCGACCACATCCGGTCTCACAGTAGCCTGAGTAGTATCTCCCTTCTTAAAGAACCTACAGAAATAAACATTTCACAAATAAGAGAACCGTCGTCAATTCAATGATGATTTTCCATTTTATAGATTTCTTGAGGTTTTTTCCATGGACGAAACACCTAATAGAACATCTTGCATCACACCATTAAACTCTACAGAGCAAAGCTCACTGTTAGATAAAATATTTTATTTTCCTAAGGTATATTCCATAGACCTGGATGACATATATAAATCTTGTTGAATGGAGTTTATCATACCATCAGATTCACTGTATCCTTTTAGAGTGAAGAATTAATTGTGCACTAAGTCCAAAAAATAACCAATGGGGAAGGAAATGTAGTCGCTCAATTTCTTTCCTTAGTGAAAAGCAAGATTTTCCATGGTCCATCAATGAGGAAGGATGTAATCATATTCGATTTCATGTTACTAATAATATTCAATGATATCTTATGAATAATCCCATTTTTAAAAATTTAATTCTTATTAAAAACATGAATATGACTTATTTTACATTTATTAAAATAATATAATGTAAAATCATATATTCATCCAAATTACTCCAAGAGGCCATATAATAGTACGAAGTATTATTTTGGCTAATAAAAATCATCCGATAAAAGTAGTATACGTTTTAGGGTAAATTTTATAATTTATAATATTAATTTTATCTTTAATGTCATTATTTACCCTTAACCGTGGTAATTAAAATAACTAAAATAACTATTCATACTATCTAAAAAAATTCTCTACCTATTTGATAAATTTTGAATTTATAATTACAAATCTGTGATACAATTTTTTAAAATTCACAAATAGGAGTTGCATAAAATTATTTCAAAATTAATATCAAATACAGAATGAGGAGAAGAGGTTTCAAAGTGAAAACATTCAAAAATATTAAAATGTTTTTAAATAAAATTATATTGTGAAATTGAATACAATGACTATAATTAGATTTATTGATTATTATGGACATAATTTTACATTTTCAACCAATTAAAATATAATTTAACATTCAAATTTTTTTTTTTGAAAAGTTAGTTTTCAATTAAAATCCATTATTGTTTTCACTATTTATAAAAAAATTAGAAGAATAAAAATAATTAAACAAAGTAAATATTGATATTAATTTATCAAATAAGTAGTTTATTTTCTCAAATATAAGTTATAAAATATAAATAATATTATTTTAAAACAAGTTATCCATTAAAGGATATAATAATTCCATCAGAAAAATATAACATTTTAATGTGTAATATTGGATTCATTATTATTTTTTTCATATAAAATATATTGTATTGTTGTAAAAACATTTTAATATATTGAAATTTCATAATTATTTCGATATAATTCATTCCTTCTAATTTAATGGAAATGTTATAATAATATTTCATTATATGATTAATATGCGTGCTGTGTACAATGTTAGATATCCAAGAGATTAAATGTATATAGAGACATAATATATAATTTTGGGATGGTCCGTCATTGAATTATATTTAAAAAATATATTATAAATAATATAGGGAATAAATTCTTGGTTTTTCATTTTAAAGATACATCACTTGTTTTTTCATTAGTAATGTTTATACCAATTTTATTTAAAAAAACATTATAGATAATGGACATTAATATTTAGTCAATTGAGATAGATATATCATAACATCATGCGGAACATATAAAAAATGTTCAAAATATTAAACATTAATGTAATTTGGACCACTAAAATTAGTGAAAATAAATTTTACTTCAATAGATACTCTCATTTTTGATATATTTAGACAAAATTCATCTTATGTTTCTCAATTATGGAAAAATAGAAATGAATTAATATTCCAAAAGTTGATATGTCATAAAATATTCAAATATATAATCATCATAATGAACGGAAAATTAAAATGTTAAATAATATTTCAAAGAAATAAGAAGAATAATTATTAATGTGTGAGTATAATGAAGAAAACAAACAGTGACTTCAAATACTTCATTACATAGGATAATAAATTTTTTAAATATATATTTATCATGATATATAGAGAAATAATTTAATACTATCTTGGTATAGGATGAAATATTTTAAATTTTATCACAAAGTAAATATACTAAACAAATTTCATAGATAGGTGGAGATCTATACTTAAAGGCCACATGAAGTTATTTATTTTGATGTACGTTGGCCTCTAAATATTAAATCACTTAAAAGATATAAATATTTTATAATATTTTATTATTATATTGATATCATATATGCCTCATTTATAATTAGGAAATAATTTTTCATAAAATAATTAAATTAAAAAAAATAATTAATAAGAAAACTGGGTATTATTTTAGGATATTGTAATATAAAAAAGGTACATATACATATACAAGATGAATCAATAGAATAATAAATCTATTGTAGACAAATTCAATGACCAAATTCTATTATTATTCCTTAATATTTTTTTGAAATACTAAAAACCTAATGATTTTGTTATATTGTTCTACTAAATTAATAATCAGTATCCAAGAATGAAATTTGGGAAACTTTTATGAAAGATCTAATAATAGAATTCCAATTTTATTTATACCTGGTAGAATGTTTACACGGTGTTATAAAAAATAACATCATGATGATGATGAAAAATATTATTTTATTTACATTTAGTTTTATGTTACTAGAAACACATAATCATATCTTTAAGATGATATTAGTGTGGTTCATATAGAATTAACAAATTATCAGAGTATATTTTATATTGTTATAGTATAATCCATTAAAAACGCGCTGATACCATAATAATTGGGAACGAATAAAGCTAGATAAAATAAATATATGGAATTCAAAAAATAATCTTCCCATTGATTCTAAAAAATGTTTTAGTAATAGTAATAGATAAGCCCAACCCTTAATTAATTATAGAGATTTTAATCATACAACATTATTGACTGTAGTTGATTATAAATGTATTGAATATGATTTACTACATGATAATCAGATTAATATTATGAATGATTATTTGAATAAAAAAGAGAAAATGATACTTATGATCTTATTTAATTTTCCATAGAAAATAATTTGAGGTTTAGAAAATGGGGATTAAAAAAAATTAATGTGAATGGTGTTGCAGCACAGAAACAATTTCTATAAGTTTCCAAAAGTTATAATCAAATAAATGGTATTGATTTTTTTGTGCTTTTATGGACATGTTATGACTTGAAATTGTTCAACGCATTCATGTAATGTTTACTCCATTAAATTATATTATTTTTTGAATAGAAATGAGGTCTGGCATCTTAAATGAATAACATGATGAGTTGGGGTATGTCACATCCTAACCCCACAAAGTCTCTTCTTATGATAGAAATAATATCAAGGGTGACCCCCCAAATCACATATTTAACAAAATGGGGTGTATTGACGAACACCCTTGTTACTTAAGTCACAATTAATGGTGTAATTACACATATGAAAATAAAAATTAAACAAATACAATGATAAACCATTAACCCATCTCTAATATTATCATTTAACACAATAATTTA